>CM034154.1:729074758-729674758 GCA_019776745.2 Taxus chinensis
AGATTAAGTGATAAGCTTTGTGAACCATTGATAAAATTTAAAATTGAATTGGTAAATAAACATGTTGTTGATTAACTATAAATGGATAGTATCATTAACAAAAAGTCACAATATTACATTAAAGATAGATCAAGATCGATTCACAATGTTGTTATTTTAGGGAGGGTAAAATATAGCACCGAAAAAAGTAGATGGCATGAAAATCAATAACAAGGAAAATCCCTCACAAGCAACTCACATTAAAGGTGGCATGTATATCATCCCTAGAATTTGCAAAGTGAAGAAGCCTCGTCTTTTCAAGCCTGACATATATCTATGTAAAAATGATGGTCATTTTTTAAATTTGCAAGTTGGAAGAGACGATGATGTCAACAATTTAAAATTATTATACAACTAAAATATAAAAATGCGTAAATGAACGTCAAATTTAAGCCTTAGAGTGAGAGATTTTGGTGGAGGGAAAACTCCAAAAAAATAATCCATAAAAAACAATTCCTTTTTCATCAATTATTTAATCCAATGGCTCAAATATTAGCCTGGCATCGGCCACAAATTACTCTCCGCCTCGGGAATATCCAATGGATTGGAAAGGGAATGTGTAAGTAGGATGATTACATTGTGTTATAGTTGAAATCTATGGTCATGATCATTCTTAGGGGTGGGACGACCATTGGAGTGATACAAACCATTGATATGGTAGGTTAGGGCAAGATAAAAAAAAGTTTAGTTTTTGGTTTGAGACCTCTCAAGATTGTATGGAGCTTCAAATATACTTTGTCATCACACACCTATGTGAAGCTCATGTTGTTGGTGCTTGAAGACAATGCATGTATATGAGATCCAACCGAACTTGTTTTGAATGTTTTACATTGAATGGATAAACGTAGATATGGCTCTTTAATTCTCTACTTTCGTAGTTCTTAGTTATTCTTGTGTTCATGGTTTTTTTAACTTTTAATGGGATGCAGTAAATGGTATTTCATGCAAGTGGCATGGCGGTGTTACTAACAAAATTAGGGCATGGAAAAAATGATTCAGAACCCTGAAGCCCATAGCAAGGTGCAAGATGAGTTGGAGGGTGTGGTAGGTGAGGGAATAATGGTGAGAGATTCAAACACATAGGCTTCCTAGTCATATGTGGTGGAAAAGGAGCCTCTACGAATGCATCCACCTGTTCCCCTCTTGTTTTGGACCCACCTCTCCACCCAAGATACCAACGTGGCTAATGGAATGTTATGTATTCCAATGGGCACCACTATCGTGGTCAACACATGGGTTTCACCAAAGCAGAGTATGGTTTGTATGGTGGCTATAGATGCCTTTGATAATTTTCCTTCTATCTATGAACATCATATTGTTTAACATTGTTTGCACATTAGAAATGCAACATGTCTTCCTCTTTATGCAAGTCCTTAATTTTTTCCTGGTTTTAGATGAAAGTTTCATGCAGTTTGTTGTTTGTTGTAGATTTGACATCGGGGGATCGAGACTATGGTGTATTTTTCTCAAAGGATTTTGCTATTTTTGGTCGATCTAACGAGGTTTGCAAAATAATATATTTTCCTTTTTGACATATAGGTTTGATTCATTTACATTATGATGAAATGGTTATCGCTTCGTGAGTAAATGAAAGGTGTACGTTGAATCCTAACATGTGGTTGCTCATTCCACTTGTGTTTTAGTAGGAGGACAATTTTTCACCAGAATGGTGGAAGCTTGTATAGTCTTTGTCATGGTTTCGCAACTTTTTTTTATTATAAAGGTGTCTTAGAATTAATATTTACGTAAATTCTTGGGACTATGAATATGTGTACACGTCTTTTTCCTTATGAATCTTTGAGCAATACTAAAGATTCAATTTTTAAATATCAATCATTAATACCACACTTTTGTCAACTAGTCAATTTCAATAGATCTCACATGTCTTTTTGTTGATTGGTATTGTCCAAGCAAGAGAAAGATAAATCTTAGTTATGTGTGGGATCCCAAAAAAAAATTTAAAAGTACCTTAATTTCTTAATAGGAAACAAGCTCATGACATTACACATTGTAAAATTTAATGATATAGACGATTTATGTTTTTGATGATTTGAATGAGAGAGTTTTTATTTAAGGATGGGTGATACACCACTAGATTAAGTAAAGACAGATCACTTAACACCACCATATTTTATCGAAGAAGAAAACACCTTGCTCATGGGAAATTACAAATCTAACTCTTTCGCTGCACTTTTTGATCTTTCTCCTTTTCATAAGTATAATTACAAATATTTTCTTATCTTTCCCTATGACAAATCTTTTCTTGTCTTTCTGTTTATTGTGGATGAAGACTTCGTTATGAATTTGAATTTCTCAAAAATTTAAAAATGGAGTAAGTATTATTTTTATGCATGTGGAATAATTACATTATCACTCTCATAGGCCAATAACCAATTAACGGAGTACTAACTATTATTGAGCTTAAATCGACTCCAATGCCTAAAAACGTGTGAAGTCCTAAAATATATTGAGCCAATAAACAGCCAGAGGATTATTGTTTTTACACACTTAATAAATATGAACTTTGCCAATTCTAAGTATTACACAGTTCAGATGATTCAAAAATGACATACTTTCAGATTTCAATCTGACAATTGCCAATGTGAAGAAGGAAAGTTTGTTTTGTATCTATACTCTATTGTGTCTTTTACATATTTTAAATTTTCTTTCATGGCTTTCTATATTATTTTCTTCTGTTTAAATCATCTCAAAAACCCTTAGGAAAACCTAATAAGAATGAGTCCCATTTGACTGCAATATTGCTTTAACATGAGAAAGATTTTGATAGATTTCAGGCGTTCACTAGCTTAACTTATAACTTGGGTGGATGGTATTCATTGGCCCACTAAGAATTTAGACATCTCCAAATTACCTTGGGCATTCTATACTTGTTCACTACATGGCTTTAAAAAAAATGCTAAATTTTTCAAAGTAAAGTTTAGCACTGATGTCTTCAACCTTAGTACTGTGTGTGCAAAATACAAAGTATTTAAATAAACGAAATAATTCACATAGATATTGTAATGAACTTTCACAAGTTCTATTAATTTAAGGTTATTCTAAGATGAAAAATTATTCACTAAATTATTAAATTATACATGCACGGATATGTTGAGATTTGACAGTACAAAATTACAAGTTCTACAACAAGATTACAAAACATATGGTTTAGAAAACCACATCAATACTAAAATGATTTGAAATCAAGAGATATTTAACTTTGGAGATGTGTATCAGTGCAACAAAATATATGTTGGTTTAATGCCTCTAATGAATATTTACTTCCTTGAAATTTAAGGTAATTATTGTAGTTGAAGGATATTTCAATTTTGGAAGATTTTCCATTTCCTACAAGGTTCTCTATCTCTCAATTGACTTGTTAATAGTTTTGACAATTTACTATTAGCTTGTTCTTCTAGCACAAGTTACTCTTCCTAATTCTAGTACTTTTCTCAAATGTCTAAACACAACTTTACATAGAAATGAATATGGAGAAGGGTACAAACGAATTTCTTATGCATTAATTTTTGAAATTATATGCAAAGACAAATAGCCAAATGTAAGACTCACCATATGTAATGTTATGCAATCTCATTCACAAGGTTGATGATGAATGTCCAACAATTTCCTCTTTTAACTCTCATACCTAACATAGACCACTTAAGGAAAAAGTATATCCTCTTTCCCCTCCAAACATTCTTCCTAACCTTTCAATTTCACATATTTTACTTTTCCCCATATCTATCAATTGCATTTTTGTGGTAGAATCTGCCATACCATGCTTTTGTTATAATGTTCATATTTTCATTTCTGAGACTCCTATTTCCTCCCCTGATTATTTTTGAAAGTATCAGCTTCTAATAAAATATAATTCTTGGACCACTCTTAGTAGTGACATAAAATGTAAATTTATGTAAAAAAAATTGAATATATATTTTTTATATCATACTATTAAATTTTAAAAAAAATTCAAAATTTTAAGTACTTGAAAGCTTTCAAACGTAATTTATTTGAAGTATTAATTAAATTTTGGATATTTTGTGTCGAATTTTTTTTTTTTGTTATGTTTATAGTTTTTTTCACTATATTAATTCAATGATTGTGTTATTAGAAAACATACTAATTTAATCCTAAAAATTTACAAAGCTATTAAAAGGTAGGACCTCTGAGGTTGACAACTATTAAGAAAAATTTAATACTTAACAAACGTTGCATTAAATAGACTACACAACGATGGTAATGATTAAGTCTTTTTTCCCATATTACCAAGTTAAATCTATTATCAAAAAATATGGTGCAAAACCACCCAGTTTGCCATGTTTTGTGGTTATCAAATTCAACAATTACATCGGCCCAAGTCCTCCCTGATATGTCCTCATCTATACAATTTCATGCAACGAGGACAAGTGGATTCCCCTCAAAATGGCATGATCTCTAGTTATCCACAAAATATTAGGCCAACATTGCAAAAATCAATTGTTAACATTGGGAGTATTGAATGACAAGGGCTTACTTTCAAAGTTCTCTTCAAATTACATTGTCTCTAAAATTTGTGCTTCGCACCCCCTTTCTCCTTAGAGTGGTTCGTAAAAATGACACGTGGTCCAAATGTGACTTATCATAGGAAAGAATATGATTGTTTATGTTCCCTTCGATAGTTTCACCAACCTTGAAATTCTAGTCCCTCAATCTCCTTTTTTCACCCCTCTACCTGTGCAATGTTTCACCTTCAATATTTCAACTTTAACTCCTTCAACAACTCCCTATTGGTGTCTCCATTACACTGTGTGGGTGCAATTACTAATTTATAAAAAATGAATTGACTATGAAGTTAAGAAAAAATATTGCTCTAAGAAGAAATAATTAAAAATAGATGATGATGTCATTATAGCGTATTTTTAATATTACATTTAATTCACCAAATAATGATTTTTTTAAAGAGCCAATGGAATAGCCATTGAATTTACACATACATGGAAATTTTTTAAAGGTTATCCAATAGAAATATGCCCATCATCTAGGATTCTCCAGGATATTATAGAATTTTGCAGGGGTTAATTCTTAAAATTATCCCTCTGATTTAAAGTATCTAAAACAGCCATAGAATGGCCTTTTCAAAGGGTCTGTGAAAAAAACAAACATGGAAACCATCACTTCTAGCCTCTTCTCAGACATGGTGAGAACACATGGAAGTTGACACAATCAAATTCTTCCCAGAGACATTCATCTTAAGAACATTGTTCTAGAGGAAGTTAGTGAAATTTGAAGGTTTGGTTTTTGACACCACAAATTTAAGTGGCCTTGAAATTGATGCAAAAAAATGCTTTCCCATGGGGTAGGACGAAGCTAATTATGGATTCATAATCCCAAAGTATAAATGAAGAGGTTAGTGTTGATACGACATGAATTCTCAGTCCACAACTATTTAATTTAAGTCAATTCTAAAGTGCTTTCTTAAGGTTGAGTGGTCACCTCCTTCAAAAACATCTAGGAATGATAGTTGTCAAAAATTGACAGCCTTTAAATAAATTGTTGACCTCATGTATCAGATGATGCATTTGTTTGTAATATCAATGGGATTCCCTTTTGTGGAAAACTGAGTCCACAAAGGTTGCTCCCAAAATTACTTCTTCGATTCTTGCTAATTCATCTCTAACATCTTGTAATCATATAATTTTTCCAACCATAAAACTAGTTAGATATTTTACCTAATATATTGCAGATCTAGTTTATGCTAGAATAGATTCAAGCTTTGCTTCTTATTGTTTCATTTGGCCAAAACATTTAAAATCTTTTTTAGA
This sequence comes from Taxus chinensis, assembly GCA_019776745.2. Lineage (NCBI taxonomy): Eukaryota > Viridiplantae > Streptophyta > Pinopsida > Cupressales > Taxaceae > Taxus > Taxus chinensis. The sequence continues at coordinate 729,080,599 of CM034154.1, forward strand.
ACCTCTTTTGTAGTCGAGAGTTAGATATGTGCCAACAAAGTAAAATTTTGGATCCCTTTACGGTGCGGTTTGTACCTCACTTTTTAAAGGGGGGTGTGGGGGGACTTGCCCCCAAATCTTGTCACAGGGGGGTCCAAGGGGGGCGGTGACATGTTCCAGCCCCCGAAGCAAAAATTAAGGAGTCAATCCCTTGTTTCTAGGAAGATGAATCCAACCAAATTCTATTTTTAGAAAGGAAAATCCTAATGGCATTTTTCCACTCTATTTTTAGGAGGAATCCTAATTGTGTTTCACCAATTGGGTGTATATATTTTTGTGGAGATCTAAAGTTTCTCATAATGAGTTTGCATGTAATTTGTTCATCTTGAGTTAATAAAGTTTGACATCTTGTGTCATGGATATTTCCCTAAGCACTCAGCTGGAGTTTTACCACGTAAATTTGGTGTTCATCTCTTGCATGGTTGGTATTTTATATATTTTATTGTGCTCTATCTTTGTAAACAATTACTTTGTTATTCAACTTTTTGTGTATTCATTACTGCGTAGTCTGTGATTTCCTAACACAGTCTTCTTGGGAATCTTCATCTGAAGTGGGATCTTCTTCAGGGTCATCATAATCTTCGTATTGCCATTTGTCCACCATTAGGATCTTCTGTTTTTCTCTATTGTGGATATTTTTTTACATCTGGAGCCCAAGATCGCTTATATTTCTTCAGCGTTTGTTTAAGTTTTTCTCCCTCGCTTCTAGTGCTTCCATCTCATATTGATCATGTTGCTCTAGTACTCATTGCATTTCTACTCTTATTCTGGAGTTTCTGTAAATTTATTTACATTTCTTTGTTTTGAGTTGAGCATTTACAGTTTTCAATTGTTCTTTGATCATTTTGAGGATTGGATTAGAATCCTCTTGTTCCCCAAAAAATTCTTCTCTATCTTTTTATTCTCAGAATCCTTTCTTTGAGTATCCTATCTCTCACCATAAAATAGGATTCAACTGGGACTTCTATCAATTCATAAAACTGATCATTTGGTAGTTAATTTTTTTTTAAATGCAAAAACATCTCACCATGCTTTTGTTGATTATGATTCAAAAAAGATCCTTAGCAAGAAAATTGGCATTTTTTCTTGGACAATCAATAGCTTTCCTTAATTGCAACAAAATCAATGATGAAAGATAAATACATACCATTTGTTACAAGCTTTCACTTAATAGAACTATATACTACAACTTGCAATCAGTGTAATTCTTGATCAACATAAACAATATTTTCTTTTATTGCAACCATAACAATGAGAATAGACATTGACAAAGCCAACTCTCGAGTTTGATTTATTTAAACATGTCTCGTTCAAAAGTATGGTCCCGTAACTAACAATATATAATTTGGAAATCTTAATTCCATATCATTCTCTTTAGATTGGCCATATAACAATTGGATAAATAGGAATAAGATCAATAGTCAGTGCTCGGCCACCACATAATGTATCATACAAAATTATTGCCAAGGCTATTACTACGAAGCTTAAACCTATTGCTCAAGATATAGCTCATCTCAAATAGATTACATTCCTTAAACACATGCATATTTGATATGTTCCTCTTCGCGTTCGAAACAACTCAATGAACCAAGGACACGCACTAAGATGCATTATTGCTCAAGCTTAATTTTGATAAAGCTCATGATCAAATTCCTCTACACGTCATCGAGTCATGGTCAATGGTATCCTCACAATGTCCTTCAACCTCAAACGCTTTATCCATCAAGGATGCCCTATAGCCCCCTCTTTGTATTTGATATCAACTATTTCTCTTGGCTACATGTTTTGTTGAGCTCACTTTTAAAGAGACATGAAAGGAATTTCACTTTCATAGGGTGGCTATTCTCTAAACTCTCATCTTGTAGATGATTCCATGTTATTTTTACAAAAAAAATTGGACAAGAGATTGTTAATACTCGAGCAATTCTCAATGTTTATTGCGCATTGTATGGATCCAAGTTGTGTGATCACAAAATTGATTTCAGACTCAACAAAGGTGCTCCTAAATTTGCATGTTACCCCCATCTTGGCACATCATCCTCCATGGGACAATTTTTCATCACCTTGGTATTCCCTTTTGTATCCACCTCACACCTTGTGATATGTGGGACAGGATGCTCGAGAAAATTCAACAAAAGTAGAAAAATTGTCTTGTAAATTTTTATCCCTAGCATGCATGTCGATTGTTATCATTCACATTTTTAAAGCTATCCATGCTTATTACTCATCTTGTTGGTCCCCATCTAAATCAACTTACTACAAACTTCGCCAAGTGGAATGTAACTTCCTTTGAACCAAATGTTCAAGTGGGATATTTGTACTGTAACTTAAATACATGTGGTCTTGGCATTATTGACTCTGACCCCTTACAACAAGCTAAGTGTCTTGCTCCCAAGTGATTTACGAGAGTTACTCAAGGTACTGAACTATAAAATATCCTTATCTGAGAACTTGTTAGACTTGCCTCTCATAAACACTCATAAGCCTCCAACCCTTAGGAGGATAAATTTCTTAATGCTCGGTTTTTATTAATGTAGACTCTCTTCCTCTAAGACATAACTAGGCAGCCTAACAAGAAATGGCTCCCCTTTTATAGTGGCACTTTCATTTCCTTCGATATGGACTAAGCATCCCCAACTCTAGCTTGTGGTGTAATCAAGGTATTCATGCTAACAATCTCTCTTTTTCTCCCCTAAAGAAGGAACTAGCAGTGAGATGAAAAATGTCAAAATAACTATTTCTTCACATAAATAATTCCTAAAAAAAGCATACTCATTATTACACTATGAAAACACAAATCTCAAAACCAAAATTTCTTGTATTGTTCAAACTTAATATAGAGTATGCTCCTTTACAAATAAAGGTGTTATCTCAGTCAAGGATACCTAGGTTCCAAGTACTTATAATTGGCTTCTTTGGTATCCAGTACATCATATATTTGGTTTGTCTACAACCCTCAAGTAGGCATATGTTCCGCTCATTCAAATTATTCCTCCTATAGTCCTTAAGATTGTCGTCGATCCTACATCCCTATAGAAAGATTGGTGCTAACCAAACTAGCTTGGTAACAACCTCTCCCACACCAAGACATTTGTATTAGCATACAATCCCACTTCCATTGAAAAAAATTTATTTCATTTGCAACACACAACTGTAATATTTGGCAATCCCCTCTCAAAGCCTAATGTCAATTATCAAGTCTGCATTTTCTCCACATAAGGTACTTGTTTGTCACACATTATCCAAACTCCACTTTCCTACAACTAAATTTCTTTTAAGCCATGTTCCTAAAATTGGTTCTCATCTTTCCTAGGATTGTGCTTCCTCCTATCAATTGCGGTTTGCTCTTTTTGTTATTTACTTTTTGATCAATTCTTCACTTATTTCAACCAAAAAACAACCTTACTTGGTCTTCTTTACCCCTCCTCTCTCAATCATTTGGAATACTATTCGATTTTTTATATTTTTTTAATTTTTAAAAAAAAAATATTACAAATAATTGTATGCCAAAAATGGTTCTACTAAGCCATTAAACAATTTCATTGTTGCTCTTATATTGATCTATAGTTAAAACAAATCAGCACACAAAACTAAAACATAATTTTTGTGATTGATAAGATCAATTATCACTTCAAACAACCACAACATTAGTTTTATGTTTTGCACGTATGATTCAAATTATAATTGTTAATTTCTTGTTTTAGATAGTTTATTTATCGAACTCTTCGGTTCTTGTGTATTACTTACTTTTATTTTTACTATATGCAGCATATTCAATTTCAAAAAAATAAAAAATTGTCAAATATTATTTTCATGCAAATTATATTTTCAAACAAACATCCTACAAAATTTACATGCATAAAATAAAATAAACACTAACACTGGATATACATGCACCAAGTTTCTACCCAACAAATATCCTCCACTTGTAGTGCAAAGCTCTTTCAATACTTTGTTATATTGCACTAAACCTCTATATCTTTTTTGTATATGGTCATATGTTTTTTCCTGTCGTTGTTACAAAACAAGCAATAAAATGATACTTTTACAATCAAAGACTTTTCATTGTTAACCAAAAAACAATAAAACAATACAATTACAGTCAAGGACATAGAGTCGTCCATACTACATCAAAATACTTTCAATTACAGGTACATTAAGAACAAATATTTCAACCATAAAAATATATCAAATATTATTTTTTTTTAAAATCAATTTTCTAACATACACCATACAAAATTTACAAGAGAATTTTTGTTCACATTACTAGATGCTTGTTATATATATAATAAAATAAAAATGACATTTGTTATGTGTAACAAGCGTCTACTTTGACAAACCATAACTCAAATTGCAAGACTCTTTTATCATTATGTATTTTTACAATAATCATCTATGTTTTTAATAAATTGTCTTTGATTTTTCTTTTTGTTACTTTTGAAATAAGCAATCAAAATATTTTCATTTACAAACAGATACGTCGAAAATAAGGAAAAAATGTTTTCAACCCTCCACACTACATATTTTTCAAATATTGTTGACTTCAAAAGACTCTTGTTTGCTCCATTTGCTTTTGTATTTAAACAATATACACATTCCTTCAAAAATTAATTTAACTTCTAATTAAATTTGACACTTCACGATATATGTATTCAAAACCTTCTCAAATCGACTTAACCACAAAAACTATAAATACAACCTCCCATCAAATCCATATTCACCCACTATTTTTACAAATCTTTTATTTTCTTAAAATACATTAACATAAGAAAAATTATACTCATTCATTCTTTTCATGGAAAGAATAGAATAGTTTAGAACATTAAGAAAATTGGTCCTTTAACAAGTGGACATACTTGGAAGGAGAATTCGCTCAATGAAATCAACTTTTAGCAAATCGTACTTTACATAGACATCTACAGTAATGCATCAAACTATGCATTGGTATAGAAGCACAAATAAAATAGATCAACCTTCAGCTAGGTACCAAGGTCCAAGGGGGTATACATTCAACCAAATTCACCTGGGACTCAAATCCCAGCCTCAACCCTCCTTTAACTTCTGGGAATTGTAACTTGGCCAATGGTGAGACAACACCCTTCTATCATCATCGAAAGTCCAAATTACCCAAATAAAACTTCTTCCCCTGTTGGGAAAAATGAGGCAACTTTACCTTACCCCAAAAGGGACCTGAGAATAAAATTAAACATTACATGCCCTGCTCTATCACATAGGCCAAAGGATTTCATTTTGCCCATGATTATCAATTCATGTACATATAGCAAGTAAAGTTTATTCTAAATTTCCATTTTCACCTTTTTATATTCATTTCAATGTAAAGAAACAATGTTATGGATGTGCTTGAGCCATAATCTGCAAATTCAGGGGTGTTAGCTTTCAATGCACAAAACACAGTTCATAATGACTAAAGATATACCCACTCTCCATTGGATTCCTTGTGAAAGTCCAACATAGAGAACAAAATATTGGGGTTTCCCTTTGGGCTTGGTGTCTCTCTTATTGATACCAGAAGTCGGTCTTTAAATAAATTTTAGAAAAAAAAATGATTGTTGGGGATTCCATGTTTCTATCCTTTACTAGCATAATTGAAGTCACACTTATGTCCTATTACTCCTCGTGTTGGTTATACTAGATCAAGAAAGCCTAGCCAGATTTAAACGATTAAAGAATACTGAAATAAACAAATATATACAGTGGCAACAATAAAATATTGCAAGACAAGACTAGAAATTACCATGTGACTTTTGTCATCCTCGCATACATCTTGCCTTTCATAGGTATTATAAGACTAGCAATCATATTTCCATTTAGTAGGGATGGAAATATCTCTAAGGCCACTAAAAAGCTACAAGAAAGAAAACCACAATTCCAAGTTCAATAAGCTAGTCTAGAATCACAAATACAATTCAGTACAATACAAAATATATATTTCATTCATGACAAATGATAGAAATGAAATTAGCCAATAAATGCCAAAGTGACCGACAAAAAGTTTAACTTCAAAGAGTTTGAAAATTTCAACCACTTTCCTACAAAATCTACGAGTCAAAACTGTTATTTCTCAACATTTTAACCTAACCATACTAATATTCCATGGAATGGATTTTTGCCATTGATGGCAATTCCCATGTTTATCAAAAGCTTTACATCGCACTTCTAAAAGGAGAGAATTCTCACTGGCATATTTCTACTTCACTTTTTCTTTTCAGTGGTTCCAGCAGACCTGCAAAGGAATAAACAGCAGATAAAGAATTAAATGCAAATTAATTTGACAAAAACAGGACCAAACAAGTTGAAATGATTGTCAGTCCAATAAAGCATGAGGTATACATGACCAGTTCAAACACTCTGCCAACCATAAATACATATGGAAAACATGAAGATACATTCTTTGTTTTTATAATGATCCAAAGGTTGAACACAGCAATCTAAATAGTATTTTAAGTAGAACTGAAATGCACAAACTCATACAAACAGATGGAAAAAAACGAGGTATGGTTGACAGAAACAAATGCAAAACATAAAAACATTTTTTTATTCTTATAATAATCCAGAGGTTGCACACAACTAACTAAACAGTATTTTGAGTAGAACTTAAAAGCAAAAACTCAGTTGAAACATCTGGTCTTGCATGTTTGGCCAGTACATTGTACTTATAAGTTACAACCTTAAGTCCAATGTTTTGCTCCCATTGTGATGGCAACTATTTGTACCCTTGAGCCCCTCCTCTTTGGACCCTTCAAGCTCCTTCAACCTTTGGTCTCTCAAGGACTTGTATTGACATGTACCATGGTAAGAATTGAAATTTTATGGTTTCCGGTCATTGTGTATGAATTTGCACTTATGATCTACTACTGACCTCTACTTATCATCTACTGCTGACCTCCCCCACCCCCGCTGAATTTGTTTATTCTTTATTGTCTATTCACACTTCCTTCCTAGCCCCTTCAGGCTCCTTCAACCTTTGGTCTCTTGGGCACTTACATTGACATGTATTATGGTAAGAATTGAAATTTTACTGTTGCCAGATCATTGTATATGAATTTATACTAATCATTTACTGATGACCTCCCCCATCCCTGCTACATTCATGTATCGAATATTCTTCCTTGTTTATACTATCTTCCCACCTAGCCCCTTCACCTTGAGTGTCTCTTCAGGCTTACTTGTTTATAGAACCAGATCCATGGACGACTCGGCCCCAAGGTGCAAATGGTACCCACCCATATTTAGTGTTTTGTTCTTTTGAAATGATTGCTTCTTTGTTGCTGGTATCAGGAAATATACTTGGCTCTTTTTGCTGTGATAGATGATGGTGGTATTGGTTATTCGGGCCTGAGCCTTGCCATACACACGTGGCATCACCAGTCTCGTGTCATTGTAATCTATTCTCATCTTCCCCAGCTGTTTGCTTCCATGAGGGATTTGAACCTCGCATGACCATATTTGTACATGGCTTTCCCCTAAGACTTCACTATTATAACTAAATTTACTCTTCAAGTCTCATTGCCCTATTTTTGGTCATTCGTGGATGCTAATATAATTTGTCAATCTTTCTCCAATAATTAACTGCCTCCCTTCCCTGACTTATGTGTCTATCCGTGAAAGAAGGTTCAATTTCTTGGTTCAAATCAAGTAAATTTCTCACAAGTTGAAGAATCAAAGCTCTTGAACATAGATTACATTTGGATTTTAGTTCCTCGACAATACACCATAAAAAAATTACTACATTACATAGATTGTGATGCTCTTAAATTATTGGTTCAAGTTCCTAGCTAATACACAATGAAAAAAAATAAGGATAAAAAATCCCCAGCTCACAGAATGCACTAGTTCTTATGTGTGTGCCAAACCCTTACAAATCAACCTCCAGCAACATAGCAAACACTATGAAACCACAAACTCAGTGAGCACCATGAAACTCGGACACTAGACCACACCCAGCTGTTTTACAAAAACCCATAACTTAATCAAAGCAAATTCACTGATTACGCCGAAAGGCGTTTCCCCTATGAGAAAGAGCCCCCCCCACTGCCAACTGTCTCGAATCAGGTACATGGCTGTTCATTGCATCAATCTGGACCGTTTGTTGTGCATGTTTGACAGTTGTCGTTTGATGCTACCGCCTACAGAGACTTGAAAACAGAGGACCACTTCAGTATAAAACACACCGAGCACTTCCAATCAACATGGAAGTGAATCGAACGGATCTCTTCGAAAAAATAGAAATGAGCAGCCACTTCAACCGATTATATCAAAAATCAAATTCAAGCTTCCCCCTTGCAATGTGGCAATGCTCTGCAATCCTCAGTCGTACGCTTTCGAGATAAAATGTTCCTCCTCAACACAGGCCTGGCAACCACAGTCGTCTGCACACAAGACGAGCTAACCAGAGTCCCCGCTAACTGCATCACCAGGTTTACCAACAAGGTAGGGTTTCTCGACATGGCAAGCTATAAATCTAGGTCAGCAGCAAAGTTAAACAAGGCAGGCTTTACCAGGATCGAAAATTCTGGAGAGATTATTCATGGATCTGGTAGCGGGAGATCAATTCGCTAAAGATCACGCGGCTCTCAGATTGAAAGATATGGTGGGGTCCATGGATACGGTGGCCGGGGAGGCACAGGTTAGTTCTCTGCACAGGCAGAAGAGGGCTTGGATGGAGCTAAATAAGCTTTGGCGAAGGAATAAAAAGGTCGAGGGTTTTGTTCTTGGGAAAGTGAACAGATGTTATGTGATTGCCATTTCAGGGTTTGAGGCTTTTCTTCCGCAGAGTTTAGGGAGAAATAAAATAATTATTGATAAATTCGTCATTGATCAGCTTAATTCCAAGACACTGAATTCGTGGTGAAATAGATTTCTACACAGTAGTTTTTTAAGATAAAAATGCTATGTTTACCTTTTTTCCCCCAAAAAAAACAAGCTCTCCCACTGTAGCAGAAACACAATAATTAGAATTCTTTTTCTTCATTTTATTTAGAAAGAGATAGCTAAATAATCCGATTATTTAGGTAAGTCATTTTCTTCAGTTAAAATGCTATGTTTTATTCCTTATATCATTTTTTATATTTTCTATCTGCTTGTGCAATTTTCTGTAGTAGTGGAATCTTGTATAACAGTTAGTAGGCATTTTGTTATGATGCAGAGCACCCTGCATTCACAATCCTCTACACCAACAATTGCATTAGAAGCTTCAATTTCAACTTTTCCAGTCAATTTTCACTATGAACTATAACCTTCGTCAAGTAGCCAAATCTGCTCAAAAAGCACTACAATGCATAAAATCACTGAACCCAAACCCCAAATCACTTTAAACATGCTTAAATACACCTGAGCAACTTGTCCATGCAGTTCACAAAATTTTGTAATACCATTTTCCTTTTATACCTCCTATTTTGCCTTATTGTGGATATAGAACCTGATGAGCTTGCGAAGAAAGCAATGAATGAGATAAATGCAGGCAATCTTTCCTTCTTCAAACCGAAAGTCTATATGAACTTATAGTATTTAGCCGTACATCATTTTATTTTGGTGGTTTACAGATTGTTAGCATATATACCTTTGTAATTTGTGAAAAGATTGATACTGATAGCATTTTTACAATAAATGCCTATTGTATTACTCTAATAACAGAAAAGTTACATCCAGCTTACAACAGGGTTGCTAATATGCAAGACATCTCATTAAAAAAGGCCACAGTTGAAATGTGTGCCTATGCCCCCATAAAGGCAGTGATTCAACATCTTTTATGGTACATATTCCTCAATTGAATTTTGATAATAAATGTCAATTCTTCCCTGAAGGCTTCCAATTACCCTAGGCTGGTAACCTGGTTTGGGAGGGATCTTCTTAAAAGGTCTCCTTAGTGTTTTCGAAATTAATCCTATAAGCCTCTTGCCATAAACCAATTTGCAGCTATCCTTGATCATCACCATTGTCCCCAAGCAAGAGATACTTCCAAATGAAGGGCTCTAACAATCAGACAAAATTCAACTTGAAACCAATTCCTAAAGGACTTCGCCATGGTACATCTCCAAAATTCTTGGCCACTTGCCCTGATCCGTAAACTTCTACTTTGGAACTCTACGAAATCACACAATTATGTTGTGCTACTTTCAACTTTGGAAAATGACAGATTGATTGAAGATTAGAGTTTTAGTGACTGATTATCTAGTGCTATAGAAAGGAAATTGCAGAGAATAGGAAAGAATTCAAACTCCAAACACCAACAATTTTATTTTGGAAACCCCCAATGGAGGAAAACCAGTCGGGAAGGGCAAAACGCTCTTTCTTCCCACTTTAATTGCTCAATTATAGACAATTACAGATTACAAGAAGTAGAAAATGGAGAACAATATAAACCTCTCCCTTCCTATGCTTGTTTGCTCTGTTTCCTACACCTTGCTCCTACAACTCCACTTCAGCATTGAAAATCTTGCTCACTTGCTCTCATTAAACTTAAACCTTTTCTCTTTGATCTCTTTGGATCTCTGAATGCTCAATTCTCTTGTTCCTCCTTGTATTTATAGCCGTCTCCCATGTCCTCCTGTGCACGGGAGAATGGGAAAGGTCAGGGAGGGAAGAGACACAGTCGGACACTTCAAATTCGGGTTCATTCGTGCTCCATTTCTCTTTTCTGTTCGAAAGGATCGGGAATGCCGCCCTGAGCAGGCCGGCGGTTTTTAAGACCGCCGCCCTAAGCTGGACAGCGGTTCTGTCTAGAACCTTCATATACCTCATTTTTCTTCATTTTCTTCAATTCTCCTTCTTGGTGGCTAATGGAATTGATGAAATGGTGTGTTTTTCTAGATCCCTATGGATCATACCTCCCTTGCTTAAGAGGCTTTTGGTCCCACAAAAGCTTAGTGGGGGAGAGGTAGAGGAATCAACTCCCTCTCTTGCTCCTTCGAGTACCATTGGTTCTGCCTTGGTGTCTTTCTCTCGTCCAACCTACCAAGGCTCTTGTGGATCTTTGGTTTGCTGCTCCAGTGCTACATCCTCCTCCAAGTTGCCCTCGAGTACAATCCTCTTTGGAAGGCAACCTTTGTATCTTTCCTTCTTTGTCATGCATAGATGGCTTTAGTAGGTGCAAGCTCTTGCAACTTGCTAGCGTGTGCATCTGCATGAAATGTGGCCTAAAGGTTTCTTTTCCAACCTGCGCAAGTATGGAAAAAGGTCCCATGTTGTAGTGGTTTAGTGCTTGCTTATCTTTGTCTCTTGAGATGGATTGGCCGAATCCTCTCCATGTACGTTGCTGTTGTAGTCATCACTGATCCTCGTATCTCTTCTCCTTGTTGTCCCACGGTCAAGTCCAATGAATCCGTAGGTAGATACGATGACTGCATAGCAGAAGTTTGTTTTGCTCCTTGAATGAGCAGTTCCTGTGGTGGCTTCTTCTACAAAAACTGACAAGTGCTATCCAAATTCCTCCATCCTTTGGTCAAAAAAATCCTGCTCATCATGTCCATTTTGCTTTTCTTCCAATGAAAGTAAACAAAACTGATGATTTACCTGAATAAGTCTGAGTGCTTGGTTGGCACTTACCATAGCCTCCTTTGATTTGCTCTGGCGTGCCCGGATGTTGAAACTGACTCCATCCTTGACCCATCTGTACCGGTTCTCCCTCCTTGTGAATACAACATCCCTAGCATACAAGTAAGGACTTCCGAAGACAACATCAAATGTATCAAGTGGAATGATATTAGCCTCTAATACATCAATATATTGGGTATTTATCCCAAACTGAAACTTACACTTAATTGTAACTTGTATATCTACACCCCTCTTCACCCATCCCAATGGGTATGGATGTGGATGCACGTAAGTTTCTACACCAAAATGTTCTATAACCGTATCAAAAATCAAATTTGACTGAGAACCAAAATCTACTAAAGCGTTTACCTTAGTCTTCTTGATTTGGATTCTAATTTGAAATAGCTTACTCAACTTTTCTTTTGCACCCCCGTACATGTTAGTGATGGTGCATCCCAGCCTCTCGTCTACATCTGAATCATCCTCAATCTCCACCTCTCCTTCTGTTTTCATAGTGTCCATGGATTTCTTGGAATCCTTGGTTCGGTGCTTTGGGTGTAATTCCGGATGCAACTTCCAACATGTGGCGTCAGTATGTCCATTTATATCACAATCCTTATAGAAATTGTTAGGATCTTTTCAAGTATGCAAAGCAGTAACGACATGTTTACCTTTCCATTTACCTTTGCTACTTGTCTTCCCTTGTTCTTTTTCCTGTTGATCTGTTGACTGGGTCTCCCTTTGGCTTTGTTTCTCCTTGTTTCTTCTCGTCATCAATGTAGTATGCTTGTCTACAAGCTTCATTGAGATTCTTGGGCTTCGTGGAGATTACCTTCCTCCAAAAGTGAGTGTGAAGTCCTCCCAAATACTTGGTCAGAATGTCCACATCCTCCAAGTCCATATTTAGCAACATGGCTTGTCTCTGAAACTCCGTAGTGTAGTCTTGCACGCTTTGACCGCTGCCATGTCTAAAATATTGCCACTTAATCATCATGTCAGTCTTATGGCCAATAGGATAGAAATTAGCTCTAAGCAATTCTTTAAAACCTTTCCAAGTATTGACAATAGGACGTTTCTTCTTCTCGCAAGTGGCTAGATGGGTTTCCCACCAAACCAGAGCATGACCTTCCATTTTGAGACCTGCAAAGGTAATCCTTTGTGCCTCAGTAACATTATGCACACTAAAATAGACTTCCAACTGTTTTAGCCATTTATCAAGCAATTCCCCATCTACTTGTCCTTCAAAGTTATTTATATCCACTTTCGTTTCAACTTTAAAAGGTGTATGAGCAGATTTTACCTTCTCGCTTACAATTAGCGTCTCTTCTTCACGCTCTTCTCATTCTTCCTCTTCGTGGCTCTTTCCGATACCGAATTTTTCAGCCAGTGCTCGAACCACTGAGTCCATGGAATCTTGCTTAACTGAAGCTGTCTTTTGCAGATCTGAAAGCTCTTCTTGTTTTCTATGTAACCTATCCATCATGGTCTCTAGCATTTCGACTCTACAGACCAAGTTCTCTTCCTCCATTTGAGCTCGAATTCTCTGTTTCCACTTCTTCATAGAAATATTTGGCTCACAAGGTAAAACTTCTTCGCCTTTGGACCTTGTCATTGTCATACAAATCACAAGAAAGAATCGAATACCTTAGTCCTGGATATATAATTTGCTATGATACCAAAATGATCTGTAAACTTCTACTTTGGAACTCTACGAAATCACACAATTATGTTGTTCTACTTTCAAACTTTGGAAAATGACAGATTGATTGAAGATTAGAGCTTTAGTGACTGATTATCTAGTGCTATAGAAAAAAATTGCAGAGAATAGGAAAGAATTCAAACTCCAAACACCAACAATTTTATCATGGAACCCCCAATGGAGGAAAAACCAATCGGGAAGGGCAAACGCTCTTTCTTCCCCAACTTTTATTGGTCAATTATAGACAATTACAGATTACAAGAAGTAGAAAATGGAGACAACAATGTAAACCTCTCCCTTCCTATGCTTGTTTGCTCTATTTTCCAACACCTTGCTCCTACAATTCCACTCCAGCACTGAAGATCTTGCTCACTTGCTCTCATTAAACTTAAACCTTTTCTTGTTGATCTCTTTGGATCTCCGAATGCTCAATTCTCTTGCTCCTCCTTGTATTTATAGTCTTCTCACATGTCCTCTCGTGCACTGGAGAATGGGAAAGGTTAGGGAGGGAAGAGACACAGTCGAGCGCTTCAAATTCGTGTCCATTCATGCTCCATTTCTCTTTTCTGTTCGAAAGTGTCAGGACCACCGCCTTGAGCAAACCGGCAGATTACTAGGACTGCCGTCCTGCAAGTTCTGCAACTTCCGCTCTGCACAGAAGTAGCGGTTCTATCCAGAACCTCCGTATACCTCATTTTTCTTCATTTTCTTCAATTCTCTTTCTTGGTGTTGATGGAACTGATGAAGTGGTGTGTTTTTCTGGATCCCTATGGATCATGCCCACATGTACAATCTGTAATACGGACTCTCTCATGAGACCTTGCTTTTAAACACATAATGCTTAATATTGTTCATAGTTTCTCTCTATTTGGATAATTTGGGAAATATTGTTTTCATTCCATTGTTCTACATCAGTTGAAAGAATGAGGTTAGCAACACAAGAAAAAGTAGAGGCAGAGAAAATTTTACAAATCAAGCAAGCAGAAGGTGAAGCGGAGTCGAAGTATCAATCAAGGTTGGGTACTGCTCGACAAAGGCAACCAATTGTGGATGGGCTGAGAGAGAGTGCACTTGCCTTCTTAGGAAATGTGCCCAGGACAACTGCAAAAGATGTGATGGATATGGTGTTGGTGACACAGTATTTTGATACAATGAAGGAGATTGGAGCACATTCCAAGTCTTCATCAATGTTCATACTACATGGACCTGGCACAGTTCGTGATGTTCCTCGGCATATCAGAGATGGACTGCTTTAGGGATCACATGCCCAATAATTATTATTTTCATTATGATTCTCCTCTCAACAAAACCAACAACATCAATCAAGTACTCATGAACATGGAGGTCATGAAGATATTGTTTTAAGGATTTCAAAAGTATGGTGCCAAACTTATGTGTTTTTTCTCAATGTAAATATGCATTTTTACATTGCACATTTTATGGATTTGTTTCTTTCCTTGCCTGTGTGAGCATCGGTACTTCATGAATGGTACTTGATTTGTATCATATGTAATGGTGATTTTAGAAAAATAGCATATGTATATTTGTGATTTGCATGGTGTTGTGCTTGTTCAAGTCCAATATTCCCATAAATATGACACTAAGATTATAGTTGTAATGCAAGCCATGTGTGAAGAATTTAGTATAGATGAGGCTATCTTTTCACCTAATCTCAAAATATCTCTTGAGAAGGTCAAACTTTGCAAAAACCGAGGGTACCAAATTGATCTTGAAGCGTCCTTGTGAGTATGACAATCCTACATTGACTCAAATTTTAAAATAATTTAATATTATTATTATTATCATCATTGTTGCAGCAGTTTTTTGTATAAATGATAAAATGTAGTGAAATATTAGAGAATAGCCCTTGATCCCACAATCTACAAAGCGCTACAAGGAGCAAACATCATGGTTGGGTTTTGAACCAAAAACATATTAGAATTTGTAATGTCCCCTTTTCCAATCGAAGACCTTTGGCCCATTTTGTCAACCCGACGGCCAAAGGAAAAATATAGGGTGACTGGTAAGTTATAATAAATTATTATAAAGTGCTATAAAAAAATAATGTAAAATAATTAAAGCACTTATATTAATTTATTTAACTTAATAAAAATAAATTGTAAGCCCTGTGGAAAATACAATTTGCCTTAAGGGGCAAAAGTCATTGTAAAGGGATTTATTATATTTTATTCCTCCTAGAAATGATAATGACGACTTGGGCCAAAGGGAAGTAATGAAGCCTAGGAAAGATAAAAACATAATTAATTTGTGTATTTCCCCTAGAGAAATGCGACTTGCACTAGGAGGGAAATGTCGTTGCGAAAAACATTTAATATGAGAAAATATTAAATGTTTGCATAGGGAAAATCATGTGAGCTCATTCGCTAAGTGTTGGACATTGGTTGTTGGCCCTTTTCCTTTAAAAGGGAAGTCGACTTGCCTCTTCCATAATCCAGATTTTTATATGATATTTCTCTTGCATTTGAGCTCTAAGCTTTTGCATAAAAAATTCCAAGGACGAAACCCCTTGTGAATTCTACCTCTTGTGGACGAAAACCCCCAAGAGTTTGAGAGTTTTTTCACTCAGAAATTCTCATTGATTGTAATCAGATTTTCAGTCTATTTCAGACTTTTTCCAGCAGTGTTATTGAAGACCCTTTTGAAGTATTTTGGTGAATAAAATTGCAGCAGTGTTTTCTCTATTGGATCGACTCACTTTGGGACTGTTTGGGGATTATTATTGAGGAATTTAGATCTGCAAATCATTGTCTACTATCTCATAATTTTTGTGAATGAAAATACCCAAGTTTCATAATTCTTCTAAGGGTTATTTGCCAGTTTTATGATCAGATTTCAAATCTGATTTATGAGTTGATTTGGCATTCGAAAATTCTGATTTTTATATGAATGAGTTCCTAAAAATATTGGCAAGCATCTGGGATAGAGAAAATAATTTTTGGAGCTCATTTGATGCCCTAAATGTGTGGGCCGAAATAGTAGGAGGGCCAGATCTGCATGTTTGGTAGTTGTTGTTATAATTTGGTTTACATCATCTTGTTCCTTGCATTTTTCCAATATTCGGGGATATGTCATTTGCCTAGATCGGAGTTGTGTAGAGAAAGTTATATGCTATCTTGAAGATTGCAGCATTTAGGGGTTTCAGATTTAAATTATTTTCCAGCTGTTGTAGAATCTGATTTTCGCCATAAATTCTCCTAGGGTTGTTCCAAGGGAGTAAAAATAATTATTGTATGTTGATTTTGGGTGTGTTTGCATATAAAACCCTAATCGCTTTTTGCATAAATTAATCCTAGTTGCCCTAGTTTATCTCCCATATCTGCCAGAAGTATATTTTATTAGTTTATAAAGTGGGAAAATTTGTATTTGCTCCAAGGATCCATTTGGGGATCTTTTAGAATTCCCCTATTTTTTATTTTGGACCCTTTACGCTCACATGAACAGTCAGAGCGATATACCAACTATAAAATTGAACACATATACTAAATATTTCTTGGGGATGAATAATCTCAGCCATGGAATAGGTATGGGCCATGCAGGTGATTAACTTCCACTTTCCAATCAAAATCCTCAACGATCGACACCTGCCCCTTTTATTTGAAGATTCTTTAATGACATCGCCATCATAGTTGAGGAAAATTGTGCATGAAATCACTACCTTGTGATTCTACACCCACTACACATCTTCCTTTCTCTAACATGTCCCATGATACGTGCATTTGAATTTCCCTTACTTTATGTGTATTCTAGCTACCCAATAAATGCACAAGGGTTGAAACTGCAAACAAATTTTTCACTTTGGCAATATTTTACAACCACTCGTTACGTTCACAAATATCTTTGTAAATTGTTTTTGCATCGTCCAACACATCACCCCTTTTCTCCTTCAAACGCTTGACATCAATGTGATATGTTTGTTAAAGGGTTTGTGTACTCCCATTGTTTCCCCATTCTATTCTCACCACCCTTGCCCTTCTCCACCCTCACACACCCCATCTTCTTCACCCCTAATCCTCTCCCATTGTTTCTCTCCCTCCAATTTGACTACTTCAAAAGATCCCCTTCGGCGTTTCCATTGTACATTTCACATGTGATTGCTAGTTATAAACCCAAATTTGGACCTACAGCTCAATTCAAATGGAAGGCTCTCGTAAGAGTGTGATTGAAGCTCAAACCCTCTCACCACAAGAAGGTAGCTCATAATTCCTAAATAAATGTTGTGAGATTGTGGTACATGTAGCAAAAGTTGTGGCATAGAAATCGAGGGTGACCCATGTTGATAAAAAACTTTAAAATGTGCTTGTAGCTTAAAATAGACCAACATACCGAAGATTTACCAACCAAAAAATGAAAAGCAAACAAAAATAGTTGAATATAAGACCCTACCAAGGATTTAATATATAGCAGCCAATAACATTCAACAGTAACTGAAAAAAAAAAAACTAACAGAAACAGTATATCTCACTTAATTTCATCAAATTTTGCACTTAAAGTTAAGACATTAAAAGGGTTAGAACCAGCTTGAAAACATTTCATCTCCAATTCACACGTAATAACAACTCACATCCTCTTCCAATCTAATATACTATAGTTTTCCCCATTTCATCTCTTACCCTAATTCAAAAAACCAATATAAGGGAAAAAAAAAAAAATCATCTCCAGATCCCCCAAGAGTTTAGCTTTTAAACAAATAATGTTAATTGTTTCAAGGCTTCAACAATCCAAAGTCCAAAAAACCTGTCAGCGAAAAGCCCTGTGATATTTTTACACACTCACCTGGAGATGCTGGGTACAGGAGCGTGGGAGTAAATTAACAAGGATGTGGCTAAATTATATATAAACACAATAACCAAAAGATGCAGGTTTAGGTACAACATCCTCATTCTTAAACCCTAGTCTCTTGGTGACTATCTTTTTATTAGAAGCATACAACTTTTGGATATGTGGATGATGGAAGTAATGGTGATCAGAAAATCACGGATCTTTTCAAAAAGCCTTTTCTTAAAAGTTAAAACACTAATAGATTTGGTGATCTGACCCATCAATACTTAATTTAAAAAGTCCCCAGGTCTTTTCTAGATGTCTTTTCTTACTACACCAATAGGTTTGTGAAATTCATGCAGACATAGACACAAGCCACATTCACCTCCATACAACAATAAATCATGCCTCGAGCCCGAAGGGTTTCATATCGGAGCAGCTCAAAAACGGTCACAGGAAAAATAATTAAAAGATTATTGAATGAATAAAGTGAATGGTGGGGTGATCCTGCCCATCAATATTTTCAATTAAAAGAGTCTTTTCCAGAAATATTTTCTCGAAACATTAATAGGAAGAATGATCTGACTCATCAATACTTTTAATTTAGAAAGTCCCCACTCTTTTCCAGAAGTCTTTTGACTCATCAATACTTTTAATTTAGGATGTCCCCGGTCTTTTCCAGAAGTCTTTTCCTAAAACATAAATAGGTTTATGAAATTCATTTGCAGGCATAGAAACCAATATGCATTCTCTCCATAAAATCCCGATTTATAACTACAACCCCAAGGGTTTCTTATTGCAGCAGCTTGTAAACCATCTCTTTAGTGGATCACTTAATTAAAAGAGTCATGGATCTTTTCAAGGAGTCTTTTCATGCAACATTAATACTTTTCCAGGGGAGATCTGACTCATCAATACTTTTAATTTAGAGAGTCCCCGGTCTTTTCCATAAGTCATTAACTATAACATAAATGGGTTTATTAAATTTATACACAGGCATAGAATCAATATGCATCCACTCCATAAAACCCCCAACTTATGCCTAAAATCCCAAGGGTTTCATATTGCAGCAGCTTGTAAACCATTACAGAATCAATAGCCAATCTGTTTCTGCTTATTTCATTAAGTATTCGACCTGGTCTGACAACAGATACCCAATATATTCTTAATTAGAAACCTAGCAGGTCTTTTCAGGGAGTCTTTTCTTGCAACATTAATTGGTAGGGTGTTCAGACCAGTCAATACTTTTGATTTAAAATGTCACAGGTTTATGAAATTCATACACAGACATAGAATCAAGCTGAATTTACTCCATACAATCCCAAATTATGCCTAAAACTCTAAGGACTTTATATTACAGTAGCTTGTAAAACCATAGTAGAAATAATAAAATATTATTGAATGAATAAAACTCTTTTAATTGAAAAAGTTCAGGTCTTTTTCATAAGTCTTTGCTTAAAACATTGATAGGCAGGGTGATCTAGTCAATAATTTTACTTTAAAAATCCCTGGTCTTTTCCAGAAGTCTTTGCTTAAAACATTAAACCTAGTTTATGAAAATCAAACACAGAGAATCAAGTGACATTCACTCCATATAATGGTTTCATATTGCAGCATTTTCCAAAGAGTGACAAATAATCAATAAAATAGTAATGAATGAATAAAGTAACATGTGTAGGATAAGCTCAAGTGGCAAAAGTATTGGGGCTTCCTAAGTGAAGTCCTGGGCTAAAATCTCTCATAGACATAATAAAGTCCAAAAATTAGGTAAAATTGCAGGGTCGTGGGCGATGCAGGATACAAGCCAGGGTAAAATTTCCTATTAGATACCCCTACATTGCAGCATTCAAGCCGAAGGTCACGCCCCATCAGAGGAATTTCCCTAATCAAACATAAAATAGAGCCATATTTACTCCGTATAGCCCATAAAAGCCCACGGAACCCTAAGAGGGTGTAATACATCCGAACAGCAGAAAAACTAAACATAAAATCAAACCACATTCCCTCCGCATAACGCATAATAGCCTCTGGAACCCTAAAAGGGTTCAAAAGTTGAGACTAACAGAAAAAAGATAAAAACTGTCGATTATCGAACGGAAAATTTTGATGTACCTGATCTTGCGAAGGACGTTGGACATCTCTTCACGCTTCTTCTTAGCGCGCTTGTGAGTGCCCAGCTTCCTCTTGGCCACCTTAAGAGCCCGCTTATCTTTCCCCACCTTCAACAGCTCCGTTATTCTCTTCTCGTATGGGGCAAATCCCGCCACTTCCCTGATCATCTGTCTCACAAAAACTGACCTTTTGCTTCTTTTCTGCAACAAAAACCCGTTGAAATCAATATTCTAAACTCTCTCCAAGTTTATGGGAGAAGATTTAAGAGGCTTGGTTGGTCGCTTACCCCTTTATTAGCGGAGGGACGAGGGGCCAATTCCCGCTTGGTTACGACATGGCCTTTGTTTGTTCCCACGAACAATCCACCCTTTGCCTGTGGAGGCGCCATTTCTGCTCTGCAACCGCACCCACTAACAACCTGAATTAGTTCTTTTCGTGTATGTAAAGATTTGTTCTCAAGTATATGCTGTTCCCTTAAAACCCTAATTCACCAACACTGCTTCATTACGAGGTTGCTCTTTTTACTAGGAAATTATGAAATGGTTAAGGTCGGAGTCCCATAGAGGGGCAAAGATTGTGGAGAATATTAAATTATATTTTCTACAATAATTTTTGTTGTTCGAACTGTTTTGTGGAGGAAGCAAATTTGGATTGGAAGGAAAATATACTCACACAATATTTTGTTGACAACTGGCCGAAAAAAGTGGAATACAAGTGTGTAAATTTTCAACCCTCCACCGATTCCCATTGCTGAAACGGACTATTTTCTGTTGTTCTTGTTCCACATTTTAAGGGTGAGATTCTATTTTATGCGGTCGTTGTAAGATTAAATATGCACAAGACTACTTGACTACAAATTTCCATTACAGTTGCTCCCCGCATGGGACCGTTGCCCGAGGCAGGTGGTTTTTCTCCCCACAAAATGCACTGCATGCTTAAGATCAATCCATAAAAAACACCATAGACACGTGCATGTGCATGCATGTGTGGGACCCACACGTCAGCAATCACATCATTTTTTTCTTGTTTTTTTAATAAACCGGATTGAAATCAGATAGGGGCATGTGGCAGGTAGTAGGCGGATTGGTAGGAGCTTGTGTTTGTAACCCGCGGGTCGCAAGTTTGAATCCTGGGCACTTGCAGTGTGTTTTCAACACTGTTGAAAAACACATTGTATATTTCAATGTAAACAAAATCACAAAAAAAAAAAAACAAAGTCATGAGCGTCGCTCCACGTGGCAGCGGATGGCATGATGGTTGGGATGATCCACTACATGGTCGGTTTTATGCATGTGGTGCATTTTGTGGGGAGAATAGCCCTCGCCATGGTTAAGTGGGGTTAATAGTGAAGGATTGTATTATATGGTCATGATTTTGTATGAAGGGGTAGAGTCATATACTTCGTTCAATACTATACTAGTAATTGCACGTGAGTTGCAAATTACGCTAGAGAAGACAAATATTTATTTTGGCACAGTAGAGAAATGATTAAGGGTTTTTCTAGCGTGCCTGATAGAAGCCATTTTTTTGTCTGCAGCGCCAAAAATGGATGAAGATGATCATCGCAGAGCCGAAGAGCTAGTGCGACACAAAGTATGGAAGTAGAGGACGTAAAAAAATGTATGTGGGTATGTTCAACTTCGCGGTAACATCGAAAGTGGCGGTGCAAAAGAAATTTGTAATCAGGGTAGAGATTGGGGAAGATGAGGATTGGAGAATATTTCCAACATGCAGTGTTGTTTTCTCCATGAAGATCAAAATGCGAGTTTCAATCTTCATATGGTCCTCCTCCTTGTGGTAGGCAATGTCGAGAAGCTTTGTGAAGCAGATGTCAAGGAGGGAAGAGGCCAACAACCGGGCGTAACTCACTTACTTCACATAGTTGCATCCACTTTGTGATTATTACGGTTATGGAGAAGTCGTGGTATGCACAAAGTCACTTTACAAATTCAACCGCAGGGATGAAATGTCCTACTCCAGAGTAGATTGCAACTCATGTGCAATTGCTAGTTAATATCCATATGGCATTCAATAAGATGACAATACACAAGCCATGTACAATGGAAATTATTTTACTTGCTCTTGATTTCCTCCCCACTGCACGGTGTTGCTTTTCCTACGGTCTGCGCTCCTTTGTCTCATCACTATGTCGCCCTGCACTAAGAGCACATAAAAATTAAAACGCATAGAAGGGAATGAATCAAGGCACCTTCCTTTGGCTACAAAATTGTCCATCACAGTTTGATTCCCATAACAATTTCTTCAAAGGCTTTAGCAACTATGTCTATTGTGCATGAAAATGGAACAGAAACAACATCAGAGTATCCTGCTGATTTAACAAATATTGAATTTGTAAAACCCTAATATTGTAGAGTCGCGTATGATAAATAAATGTTAAAGTACAAATTTGACACAAGCAATAAACAAGTTAAATATGAAACCCTGAGTGCAAGATAGTGAAAGAATGACTTAGTTGATTTGCATTATCCCTGGGATTGATCTGGACTGGAAAATTGATGAACAAGAAGGGCAGACACTCACGACTATGCACAATGAATTTGGGAGCTATCGAATAAGGTTGGACTAGGGCACTTAGACTAGGTCAGGGGTGCTTAGGCACTAAAGCCTACTTCAAGGTGCCTATGACTATGCAAAAGCTTGGAATCTGGTTTTTCTAGTGTCGCAAGATGGTCATTGTTGGTCACCTGTATGTCACACTATGATCGCAGAAGTCACATGTTACCTACAAAGAGATGATGACCTACAAAACCCTCAAACTACATCAAATCCCAAAAAGAAAAGATGTGATATGGGAAGTCGAACTGACCCCGGCAGTCACCCAACTAAGTGAACTTACGACCGAGCATTGCACTAGATCTCAGACTCCATGTAGTTCTTGTCCGTGTGTGTAAGAATCGTACCCTAGGATGCCCTTGTGCAAGTGCACTCGATAGCGAGATGTAGCTAGATGTAGCAATGTAAATAGAATGTGTGGATGAAAAAAATGAACTTCCCTTCCTATGCATGTATGCAAAAAATGTAGTCCCTTGTCCCTTAAATGAAAGCTAGATGGATGTATTTGATGCTCTTAGATGCCTTTGGATGCAACCTTAGGTGATGATAATAGATGCTTAGAATTTGGTCCTTTATTTTGGTCACATAGCTTTATATTCATATGATCCCCTTGGTTGAATTTCGTAATTGACAACTGGAAGGCCGACCCATAAGAAAATAAGATGCCTAAAAGATAAAAGAAGCCCAAAAAGAGTGAGTAAGATAGAAAGAGGTCGGGGGCACCTAGAGGGGACGAGGGCGCTTGAGCGCTAGTGTCCAGAGTCATGAAAGATAAAGCAATAAAGTTTATACTAGGTTGTAGGGTGTGTAAGACCAAAGATAAAGCAAGAAAGACATAAAAGAGGCCAAAGATAGCAGTCAATTACTAGTTTTCCCGCACTTTCCTCGCTTAGGAATCATATAAGTGCAAGTATGTTGTTAGGACCTAGAAATGTACCCAAGTGCATAATTTTGTGTCTACATTTGCCCCCACTTTATGTTGTTGAGTGAATACTTGATAACATAAAGTAGTTAGAAGATGTGTACATGATAACCATGTAGAATGTGATGGTGATAACGTCTTGAAGAGACAAGTGAAAGCATCAAGTGATAAAAATGAAGCGTGGAAGCTAAGAAAGAGGAAGTAACCCTAGGGGTGAAGCGTGTTGTGTTGTAACATGTTGTAACATGTTGTACTTGTTGTTGTGTTTGATGTAGAGCGGCTTCTTGTTGCATATTAAGGATGAACCTACAAAAGATGAGCAAAAGAGTAGGCAAAGTCATGTATTTTGAAAACTCTGTAAAAGTATGTAAATGTGAAAAAGTAGTAAAAGGAAAGTGTGCTCCTGATTTGTGAAGAGTGAAAAGGATATAAGATGTCATGAAAATGTTGTAAGAGCAAGTTTTTTGAGTGATCTCACACCAAGAGCGGGTTTTTAGGGTGATCTCATGCTAAGAACTAGTTTTTGGGGTGATCTCACGCCAAGTGTGAGTTTTTTGGTCAATCTCACACCATGGTAGAAGAGTGTTGGGGAGAGAGGTCTAGTGTTACTCTCCTTCCATGACTTCTTCCCAAATAAGCAACACTACAGATGATACATCCCATGTTTATTCTGTATTGTTCTGTGTTGTTCCAAGTGTACTGATTGTCCCAATTGAAGGAGATTGTAGGAGATTGCATGCATTTTGTACAATGAGGCCAACATCTGATCATATGAAATTACTTTGAAAACAGTTTTAGACTGTGTTGATCTGAGAAAATTTTTGTATATTTCCCCAGGACATAAACACCTAGGGGAGGACACAGGCACCAAGGTGTTATTGTCTGGTGTTGGGCCCTTGTGTTTGTGTTGTACTAAGGAACCAAGTCAGAATCTAGGTCGTTCTATGACTCCATCTCTAAAGTATTCATGCATTGTGCAGACATGTGTTGAAGCTCTGAGTTGTTGTATGGGGTGACTAATTCACTAAATGTATGCCCCCTCGTTTGGGGTGCATGTGACATCGCTAGGAGAATGTGGCCCAAAGAGAGGACTTGATGTTGATCTGAAACTGATACCCTATACGGGGGAGGGAATGTGCATGGTAGAAACCAAGGTACATGCAAATAAATCGGCTAGATGCATATGTTAGTGCGTACCCCTCCTCTCTAGGCCACAAGACTAACCTCCCTCCTTCAAGAGTGGGCCTTGTAACAAGTCTCTACTTTGACCAAGGCGTGCCACATAATATGCCACACATTTCCCCTCCTGTCGTTCCACGGCTCACATATTCGTTAACCTTGTGTTCCCCCACATGGGTCATAAGCTCGTGTGATTGAGCTCGACACTATGTGTTGCCGGTCCGACTGTTTTTCAATGTTATTTTACATATGCCGCAGTGCGTGTGGGATATATTTTTGCATCTCTTCTCTCTAAGCATAGCTAGTTATGTTATGCTTCTCATTTTAATTTTCAAGCGCATGGACAAACTTGCACTCATCTCACTCATTTTTACGCATAGGATACCATTGTTAGACTGTTGCACTAATTTTTATTAACTCCTCCTCCTCACACCTGCATTTATTTTTTAATTTCTCTTTCCATCTTAATTACCATTGTTTCCCACCAAAGGACGGACAACTGCATTTAATACTATGAATTTATGTAATTTCTCTCTTTTTTCCCCATTTCCTTTCCTTTCATTTTTGTCTTCACCAAAAAAAATAACATACATTTATTTAAACCTCACAATTTCGTGTATGGAAGCCCACTAAATAAACATTTCTACGGAGGAACTCTTAATTTACTCCTACATATATATTCAAAAAAACTATCTTCCAAATTGCCTAGAGATATTAATTTTAAGGCCCGTATGGATTAAAAAAATAAAAATAAGGATACAAACTCTACAGTATATGGACCAGATATTACTTATTGAATTCTCCACACCAAAAGAAATGAAAAAATTACAAATGAGAATCAAATGGACATAAAATTTGAAGTTACAAATTCACACTTGAAGTTCAAATGGACATCGAATTTAAGGTCCATAATTAATTGTTAATTGCCCATGGCCATTATTCTCTCCCACCAACATCCCTAGCTTCCAAGGTGGGAATCAAATGTCTGCATGTCCCACACAACTCATATTTTTCTTGCCAAAGTATTATATATCCACATTATCATCTCCATCTTTCTTGCATGACTAATGTAAGTGCAATTTGTTGTTAAAAGTGTCAAAATATAAAATGAGGAAAATACAATAGGTTCCAGGTTTGAAAGCCAACAACAATATTTTTTTCTTGTAGCACTTTGCAGCCCCCCTTTTCATTTCTAAGCTTAATTAACTGCACAAAATAAGGACATGTGCGAAAAACCATCTCTGATTAAAATTATGAATCTTCACCCCAATTGATGGAGGAATGTGACAACATGGTATCAAGTGGTCTTGAGCCTCCTCCATCCACACTTTAACCACACCATCAACAGAAGTGATGAAAAAAATATTGACAATCCAAACAAATAGATTTATTTTACTTTGTACTTTACTAATCTACAATACCATCTGATATGCATCTAAGAGATCATTTTGAATGCTAATGGAGATATAGTTTTTTAATAACTCTCCAATTAAGGATCTCAATGTTAATATTCCTCGACTTCCCTTGGTATATTTATCTACACAATTGTATTTTGACAATGTCTCTCAAAAAATTAGGCACATATATGATGTGTTTCGTGTGATTACGAAGACAAGCGGTCAAGGTATCAATTACTTGTTGATGTTGTAATCTAGTTCGTGCTATTAGGGGAAAAATTATATCCCTAAATGGTTTTATTTCAAGTGCTCTATGTATAACCTCGAACAATATAATATAGGTTACCATGGTTTTCAATAATTATGTTACGGGTATTGTTGGGGAAGGAAGTACTATATTTATTATTGATCAAGTTCACAAAAGATGACAAGGGAAACCATAAAATTAATTACTATCCTGAAGAGTTTCAATTATTAGATTTGATATATTTTTAGCTTTCTTTCAATAAATTCTATCAGTTTCCTAATAGATTTATTGAGTATTCGTCAAATCCAGCGACCTATTAAGGGTATAAGATGATGAAGTTTCAAGGAAGGTGGGCTCACAGTCCTCATATACTTCCTATAGAATGATGCTAACAAATTTAGGTATCTAAACTACATATGGGAAAGGTGTATGATTTTATCATGAATTCCCATTCCAAAATTTGGACAACCATATTTGTTAGCTTCGGTAGCATCTCCCTTGAATTTTAAGAACATCTTCATTACTAAGATTCATATATCAATGGGGGATTCTCAAGGACACTAACTTATCCTTCCCAACTCCTTTTGGATATGCCTCTTCAGTGCATATTGGAATTACTTCTACAACTCTAATATCCCCACTCCTACAAATATAAGTTATCCCCCATTGGTTTGTAGGATTGGTCTGTGAGGGATTTGTGGAAACTTATAAACCCAATATATCACAATTATAAATCCAATAGGGTAGATGCTACAATGCAAATGGTTTTCCTACTAACATAATGATTGAATGCTTTCATAATGACTATGCTTTCTTGCTTTACCAAGTCCCCTCTTCTTTTATG
The DNA here is from genome assembly GCA_019776745.2 of Taxus chinensis. Classification (NCBI taxonomy): domain Eukaryota; kingdom Viridiplantae; phylum Streptophyta; class Pinopsida; order Cupressales; family Taxaceae; genus Taxus; species Taxus chinensis. The sequence continues at coordinate 729,107,944 of CM034154.1, forward strand.
TGGATTCATGATACAAAACAACAATTTAAATGCATATAAATACATGTATCACTTCCCCTACTCTAATAAGATTCGTAAGTGCACATCGGATTGCTTCAACAAATTTAAAATTATCAGTTATTCATTCATCACAAGATGTCAACAATGAAGGAAAACACTATTTGACACACATACATTTTTTAATGGATATATGTTGGAGTGATATTCTAATTACGCGTTATTGCTTGAGTTTACATATGTAGATAAAGATGCTTCCTACATTTTAATATTTCTATTTTAAAAATCCATCACATTTAGAATATGCAACTTGAAATTCCAAGGTGTGCACCTACTCTATATGTGTCATTTCAACATGTGTGTATGTCTAAACACCTACTCTTGTTTGATAAGATAGTCTAACCACCTATATTTTCTAAGCCTCTCGAGTCCTATAAATAGAAGGCATCTCCTCTCTCATTTCATAAGGGAGGGGAAGCCATGATAGATCATAAGGAGATATTTGTGTGAGCTTTATGTAGAATCATCTTCTTGGAGAGTTTATATGAGAAACAATGTTATTTTGTCAAATTTGTTTTGCAAATTATTTTGTGTGGCTAAATGTTGGATTGTTATATTGGATGTAAAGAAAATATTGACAAAAAAGTGTTGGAAAAATAGTCATCACTCTCGCAAGATAGACACCATGATAAAAAAGCGTATGAGCTATTTTATTTGCATTTAAATCTTTGGTCCCTTGATGATCATTTAAGCTACGACAATCTCATTCACAAGCCTTTCACATACGAGTTACATTGGTAGTTTACTATTGGTTTTCACGGACAAAAAGAATTTTATAGATCTCTTATGATATCATACCATTAAGTTCCTTCCTTTCGGCCTTTATTGAGCTTAACGATCCTGCTCTTTGTTGGAACTTATAGAATTAAAATCAACACTCTTAATTAACCTTGAAATACTCAAATTTGTTCTTCAACTTTCTTGTTAGAGAAAAGGTTGAGGAAATGAGCAGGAATGTTGTAATATTTTACAATCTAAAACAAAAATGGAAAAAATGTTTTCTATGGAAAAGAGTGAGATGATATGAAGGAGTGCAAATTATCGAAGTTATGAATATTTGAATTCTACATAAGCTAAATCGATGCTCTCCCCCCTATTAACAAATGATAATCGAGTCCCATTACCTTTGGCTACTACAAAAAATACACGAGGAAAATTGTCATTAGGGTTATGACTACGCATGGAATTCACCTTGATATGTCTTAAACACTCGCATGTATTAATTGTATGAGTTCTAAAATTTCAACGATTTCAAAGTTGTTGGTCCTTAAATGCTGAAACTAATTACACAAAGTTATATTATGGTTCCATCACAATTATAAGAAGTGAATAAGTATGGAGTTGGGAAATTTTGGAATTTTATTTGGTACCATTTTCATATGATTTTTGAACATTCGCATTGAATCAAGCTAAGGAGTTGTCTAGTGTACAATTAGAGAGAAAGAAGATTAACATGTCCAAGAGGTTCCCACTGCTAATTTAAATGTATTTCTTTCTCTAATCAATTTGTTAAGGTGTCTTACAAATTAAACTTGAAAAATACAATTCAAGCTAATTTTTAAACCAATACCGTTGAATAATTTACCACCATGACACTTATCATTTTACATGTTGTGGGATTCAAAATCTACTTAGTTGTGGGCTTGAATATAATTGTAATGTCCATGTTAAAAGTGGTAGGTAGGGCTATACATTCAATGTTGGCCCACATGTTACTTATTGCAATATACAATTTTACTGTCAATTATATAAACAATGGCCATGTATATACAACCAAGACTAGGTCCATATGTTAGTTATTTTATCTTGATTCATCTCCATAGTAAATTAATCTTTCGTTTTCCTTAATATAGTTTGTATGTTACAATTGAAACTATGTATGAGTGAAGTTTTGTGATGCATTTTTGGAGATGGTTATTATTAAGTAGGAAGGTTATCAATTTTATAAATTACAATTTCACTAACATTCTAAAGTGGGTCCATGCGTATATTTAATTACAAAAAATTCCACAATGGGTGTCTGTGTTGGTTACTACAACATGCAAGTTTATTGTCAACTATATAACTTAAATAAAAATAATATGAAACTTGGTTTTTCAACCCTTGTTTCTAACAGTATGTAAAATAATAATAAAGAAGAAACAACCACTCTTATTGAAAAATTCCCCTTGAGGAAAAGTAATTTTTGAACCAAAATTAAAGACAAATAGGATAATCCAAGATTGGCATCTCCACATTTAAGTTGATGCAAATCCTTGAGATCGTCATTTTCACTCATCTACATCACTATCGAAATCAGAGAAACCATCATCAATCTCTACAAAATGTCCAATAGAAGATACGATAAACCCCCCATGAGATTACTGAAGGATAAAGGCGACATAATTGATCATATTATGGGAAGGTATCCCATAGAAACTTGTACCAGATCCACTTCCAATGTAAATCACCTAAAGTGGAAAGAAAATAAATACGTTAAACCATCCACAGTCCTCACAATGTACAAAAATACAAACCTAATTAATTTCATTACTAAAAAATAAAGAAAATATTAATTTACAATAAATTTAGAAATTAAAAGTATCCTTATAAACATGTTTTTGCAAATTAGGGTGATATTGATAGTGTAAATTATATATTCTGGAATTGGATGGTGCACAAACAGGTTTTCTAAGTCATTTATGCATAATGGTCATGAGAAACTATTTCAGTTTGTTTGATGTGGAAAGAATTTGTGATACATGATTTGTTGTGTGGTCTAGTGTCAAAGTATGGACCAAATAATTTGAGTCCCAAAACAAAAATTTATGAGCTTCAATGGCCCTTGGAGCAAAAGAAATCTTACAAAGAAAAACAAACATTCTTCTAGATCAAAGTTAAAAAAATGAAAATAAAATAAAATGTTTATAGGTTACATTTTTAGCTATATAGGTCTTTGGAGTTGACTATCACTTAAGGTTATCATGAACCATTTTCAATGAAGGCTTGGTTGTATATGTGTCACTAACACCTCAAGGCACCAGATCACAGGGAATGGAATTGTAAATAAATTACCTAACTCTCTCATGGTGAGTCAACATTAAATGTTGAGAGTATTTACTATTGTGTTTGTTGCACTTCCTTCTTTCCCTTCTCAACAAAATGGTTTTAGATATGAATTTGGTAGCTATGACATGGATAGAAGGAAATTTATTTAGAAATAAAGGAGATTCCAAAAAATAGTCACCTTCCAAAGGCCCAATGGAATGCATTTCAAGTTGCTATTAAAATTTAGTTTTAATCAAGGGTTTCCCATTAGATGGAATCCTAACATTCCCCTTAGATTTTTAGATAGACATATGCCAATAACGAAAATCCCAACAAATAAATACCTCACAAACACCCAATTAGATGTATTTTCATTTACAAATAATTTTCTAACTTGAAATCAAAAATTTACACGTGGATGGAACATTAAAGTCTACATATGCATTTTTTTTAGAAAATTGACTATTTTGCAAATGCAAAAAAATGTTTTTAATTTTTCTTAAAAATAGCCGATTGACTAAAAATACACTAATATGAATATTTTTTAATGGAAATATTTTAATATTCAATTAATTAATACTCTGACGTCCCTTGTCCTCCCTTGCAGACTTGATTAATAACACTGTCGGCCTCCAATTTCATCTATGGATGCATTGGAAGCATGTCAACATATGGACGTGTGTGTATAAATGAAATGTAGAAGAAAAAAAAGAAAAGATTGACGTTCGATTATGAGCGAGCCGGGAGGATTGTGGGAACAGGGACAAGAATCTCGTTATCATTCTAATTTAGGGAGCAGGAGGCTATCATTGTTATGTGAAATCAGCCTCATGCGAGCCCTTCCTCTCATACAGAATTCATCATGCTCGGTATTAGAATTTTTGGGGATCGATGATGAAGGTTTCTCTATTTTGGCCAAAGGCGCATAAAAGATTCAAAATGGTATTCTCAAGGATTTTCACCAATTTACTTGTAGGACTTCCACTTTGGGCGATCCTCTCTGTCTTTATTTTTGGTTCAATATTTGCTTTTTTGCAAGGCACATTTTTCATTATTTTTTGTAAAAATTATTATATAAGAAGAAAGCATTGGAAAATAATAATTGTTATTATTTATAATTAAATTGTAGGAATAACATTAAACTTTGCATACATGTTGCAGTTAACAACACATAGCTGCTCTACAATGGGTTGCAAAATTCAACACATGGACCCCCTTGACCGTACATGTAGACACAAACTATTATTCATTAAATTGACCACCGTCGTGACTAACAATAACCATCGTTAAAAATGCATATGACATGTTCATTGATGCACAAAATTTCTAGACATTATAATCTGTATAAGCTAAGATATATGAGAAGACATGATATTTAGATTAGAGATAAAGAAAGAAAAAATTATAACCACCACAACATGGACCAACTATTAGATCATGTCTATCCACATCTGCCATTACATTTACAGTGTTATTACATATATCTGAAATACATGTATATCTGAAAAATGTCAAGAGATATCAATTTGAATGCCCGTGTATTGTATTTTTCTTGTTACGCATTGATTACTAACTTCATTACCTTCTCCACAAATTTTCCAAGAAATGGTTAAAAACACTATCAATCTAAGTAATCCAACGTGTCGAGATCAAAAATATCATTCCAAGAGAAAAATAGGGATCTAAACTCTATTGCATGGTTGGGATATTACGTTTTTTGATTGAATTCTCCACACCAGAAGAAAAACACCTTCAAATTACAACTGAATGGACGTAAAATTTATTGTTAAGATTCAAACGGGAGGGTCGACTGGGAATATAATTTAAGGTTGAGGATTAGTTTTTAATTACTCAAGGACATTACAATCTACCACCACCATACCCAGCGTCCATTACAAAACACTCTTCGTTGGAATAACCAACACAACGACTCGGTCTTGCATTATATCCATATCCACCATTGCGAACCACTCAGCGAACTTGACAGTCTTCTTGCTCTCAAACTACGATCTCCTATTCTCATAGAGCCTTCATTTCTTTAGTCAAAGCTTTGATACCACTGATAAGAAATCCAATAAAATAGACAGATGACCAATGTATAAGAATGGCTATCGCTGGCTATCTCTGTTATTCATTCACAAATATATATAGTGTATAAGAATGTAAAATTACCCGAACCACTTTGGGTAACCACCAAAACTAACCTATTAACAATAATATGTCTTATTATTTGCAAAACACCTTCAAGTTACAAAATTATCCGTCTTAATTACCATTGTTTCCCACCAAACGACGGACACCTGCATTTACTACTCTGAATTTATATAATTTCTTTTTTTTCCTTTTCCTTTCCTTTCATTTATGTCTTCACCCAAAAAACAATAACATACAGCTGTTTAAAGCTCACAATTTCGTTTATGGAAGCCCACTAAATAAACGTTTCTATGGAGGAACTCTAAATTTACTGCTACAGGTATCTTCAGAACAGCTATCTTCCAAATTACCCAGAGATATCAATTTTAAGGCCCAAATAAGGATACAAACTCTACAGTATGTGGCCGGGATATTACTTATTGAATTTTCCACACCAAAAAAAAAAAAAATACAAACTCTACAGTATATGGCCGGGATATTACTTATTGAATTCTCCACACCAAAAGAAAAGAGAAGTTAAATAAGTGACAATCAAATGGACATAAAATTTGAAGGTACAAATCCACACATGAAGTTTAAATGGATATCAAATTTAAGGTCCATAATTAATTGTTAATTGCTCATAGCCGTTATGCTTTACCACCAACATCCCTAGCTTCCAAGGTGGGAATCAAATCCCTGCATGTCCCATACGGCTCATATTGTTCTTGCAAAAATATTATATATCCATATTATCATCTCCATCTTTCTTGCATGACTCATGTCAGTGTAATTTGTTGTTAAAAGTGTCGAAATATAAAATGAGGAAAATACAATAGATTCTAGGGTTGAAAGCTAACAGCAATGTTTTTTTCTTGTAGCACTTTGCAACCCCACTTTTCATTTTTAAGCTCGATCAATTACACGAAATAAGGACATGTGCGAAAAAACATCTTTAATTAAAATTATTAATCTTCACCCCAATTGATAGAGGAATGTGACAACATAGTATCGAGTGGTCTTGAGCCTCCTCCATCCACACTTTAACTACACAGTCAACAGAACTGATAAAAAAAATTTCCAAGCCAAACAGATAGATTTATTTTGCTCTGTACTTTACTAATCTACAATCCCATCTGATATGCATCTAAAAAATCATTTTGAATGCTAATGGAGATATAGTTTTTTCATAACTGTCCAAGTCGTATTATTAAGGATCTCAATGTTAATATTCCTTGGCTTCCCTTAAGATTCCTTGGCTTCCCTTAGTATATTTATCTACACAATTGTATTTAGACAATGTCTCTGAAAAAATTAGGGGAAAAATTATATCCTTAAATGGTATTATTTCAAGTACTCTACCTATAACCTTGAACAATATAATATAGGTTACCATGGTTTTCAATAATTCCATTGCGGGTATTGTTGTGGAAGGAAGTACTACATTTATTATTGATCAAGTTCACAAGAGATGACAAGGGCTACCATAACATAATTACTATCATGAAGAGTTTCAATTCTTAGTTTTGAGATTTTTATAAGCTTTCTTTAAATAAATTTTATCAGTTGCATAATAGATTTATCGAGTATTTGTCGAATCTAGCGACCTATTAAGGGTATAAGATTCTTTCTATGGTTAAGTATATTGAAGATGAAGTTTCAAGGAAGGTGGGCTCACAATCCTTATATACTTCTTATAGAATGATGCCAACAAATTTAGGTATCTGAACTACATATGGGAAAGGTGTACGATTTTATCATGAATTCCCATTCCAAAGTTTGGACAACCATATTTGTTAGCTTTGGTAACATCTCCCTTGAATTTTAAGAACATCCTCAATACTAAGATGCATATTAGAGTGGGCGATTCTCAGGGACACCGACTTATCCTTCCCAAATTCTTTTGGATATGTCTCTTAAGTGCATATTGGAATTACTTCTACAACTCTAATATCCTCAATCCTACAAATATAAATCATCCCCCATTGGTTTGTAAGATTGGTTTGAGGGGGATTTGTGGAATTATATAAACCCGATATATCACAATTCTAAAGCCAATGGGGTTGATGCTATTTAATGCAAATGGTTCTCCTACTAACATAATGATTGATTGCTTGCATAATGAGTATGCTTTCTTGCTTTACCGATTCCCCTCTTCTCCTATTTGGAGTCATGATACAAAACAACAATTTAAATACATCTAAATACATGTATCACTTCCCTAACTCTAATAAGATTCTTAAGTGCACATCGAATTGTTTCAAAAAAATTAAAATTATCATTTATTCATTCATTACTAAGTGTCGACAATGAAGGAAAACACTATTTGACACACACATATTTTTTTTATTGGACTTATGTTGGAGTGATCTTCTACTTACACGTTATCGCTTGAGTTTACATAAGTAGATAAAAATATTTCCTACATTTTTTAATATTTATATTTTAGAAATCAATCACATTTAGAATATGCAACTTGAAATTCCAAGGTGTGCACCTACTCTATATGTGTCATTTTAACATGTGTGTATGTATAAACACCTTATTTGATAAGCTAGTCTAACCACCTATAGTTTCTAGGCCTCTTGAGTCCTATAAATAGAAGGCATCTCATCTCTCATTTCATAAAGTAGGGGAAGCCATGATAGATCATAAGGAGATATTTGTGGGAGCTTTATGTAGAATCCTCTTCTTGAAGAGTTTATATGAGAAACAATGTTATTTCATCAAATTTGTTTTGTGAATTATTTTGTGTGGCTAGATATCGGAGTGTGATCTTGGACGTAAAGAAAAGATTGACAAAAATGTGTTAGAAAAATAGTCATCACTCTCGCAAGATAGACATCATGATAAAAAAAAGCATATGAGCTATTTCATTTGCATATAAATCTTTGGTCCCATGATGATCATATAAGCTATGACAATCTCATTCACAAGCCTTTCAAATACGAGTTACATTGGTAGTTTACTATTCGATATGTTTCTAAGCTTCTGCGCAGTCACATGTGCCTAGCAGAGGTCCCTGATGCCTACGCACCCTAGTCCCAGCATACTCAATAGTTCCAAAATTTATCAGGCACAATTGCAACAGTTTTCTCCTCATGTTTGGGATCAATTGCGAAATCATCTAAGTGTTTTACTCTCTCTCTCTCTCTTTTGCACCTAGGGTTTCATATTTCTTTAGCTTATTTCTTATGTCAGATATGTACTTTAGCATCTATTTATCATACGTGACTCTATAATTAGGATTCCAAAAATTTAATATTTGTTAAATCATTTGGTGAACCCGTCCATTCAAACCCTACCTTATGAGTATGTATCAATATCTTTTTTCTTCTTCTCAATTCATGGATCAATATTCTTATCCTTCTTTCACCCTAACTGTAGTGCCCACTTCCCTTTGACACCCTTTTGATACTAATCATGATACTGCTAATTATATTATGGACTTTATTATAGTATGATGTTAGATGTTAGATCAGGGATTATTGTTGACTTGATTCAGTATTGATGCATGATAATTATTAGAGACATTTTATATCTTGATGATGATATATTGTTTGACATAGTTATATAATGGATGTTGTTTGGACTTGTGATATTTGATATTGTGAGTAGACCTAGAAATGGAAATTATTGGATGATGAGATAGTTGTTGATAAAACTATAAATGATATTGTTAGATTGCTTTGATGTGTTGTGATTCATATATCTAAATGATTTTGGGAATTATATTTATATTATCTTGGATGTTCTGATATGGCCACGAGGCCGAAGGAGGTATTTGTGTTTTGTAGGTTAAAATATCACAACAAACATCGGGGGATTGCAGACCAACCACATTGGAATTCTAGATGAATTCAACAAGGTCATCATGGCAACTAGTATTTGTTTGTGTGTGTTAGGGATTCCCATGGGGGATCACCAGTAATTGTGACCAAGGGGTTTTATATATTCCTTTTATTTTTGGTCCCTTTTGTTTATGTTTGCATGTGTTTATTTTGTGGTGCTTTTACCCCTTTCATTAGTCATTAAATGGTGTGTAATATTGTGAGTAATCATGTTGTTAAGTTAATTAATTAAAATATGTCATAAGAAAGTAATTAATAGAGTTGTTGGACATGATTTAAAGTGTTATAAGTAATGTGTAAGTGATGTGTAAGAGATATGTAAGTGATGTGTGAACTGATTTTTGAGTGTGAAACACTCCACCTTCTTGGAAATTCAAATTTGTCCTTGGAGGATGATTTTGGAGGCTTGTGGGACAAGTTAAACTTGTCCCATACCTCTTAAATTTATTTACGAACCATACCTATGGTTGGAGAGTTGAAATTTGACTTTTATTATGCTTTTTGAGAAGGCAAATTACAGGTTTTAATTACACCTTTTTTACATGATTTAATTTCAGTCCTTTGGGGTGTGGGTTGGATTTGAGTATGTTAGTAAAATGTCATATTATTCAACCACCTATTTATTGTGCCTTGGAGATTGAAGTTGACTTATGAGTTGGAGTTGAGGATGTGTGATGTGGCATCCTACACGGATCTACCTCATCCTCTTCCCTTCCCTCTTCTATAAAATTCGAATGGCTTGCCTTGTTTTTGGGTTGCTTCACTTTTGGGAAACTTCTTTTGGGGTGAATTTTCTTGCTGTTTTGGGGAGCTCTTGCTTAGAGAAGTTTTTGGATTTGGAAGATTGTTCCATGCTTGTGTTGGGTTGACTCTTGGATTGTTTGCATTGGAAGGAGCTTGTTGTTTTGAACTAGGAATAACTCCATCATGGAGAGGTAAGAGCTTAACTCTTGGAAATGCTCTCTTTTCCCCTTTATGAATATGTAAATGCTGGTATGTTTGTTATTGTTATGGGTTGTTGGGTAGATGACTTAGGGATGGTGTAGGAGAAGACTATGGGGTACTCTTGAGGGAGGCATAAGCATTTTGGGGAGGTATAAGTGTGGAGGGAGTTGGATTTTGGGTTCCACCTTGTAAAAAGAAATAGCTTGCATTTCTTTACTCATTATGGGGTGTCATAAGAGGTTAGGGAGGCATAAGGAAATGTGAGGAATAAGGGGTACTTGGGGAGGCATAAGGAATGTCAGTGTTTTGATATATTATTTTTGGTATTTTGTAACTCAGGTGGTGATACCCATTTCCCCATTTGGGAGGCATAAGAAGCATCCCACATAGTTCTTGCTCCTTTGGCTTGCATGGTGAAGCCTGAGTTTTGTGTGATGTCTTTCATGTGGCTGTAAAACTACTATTTTGTTTTGGACTGTGTTTTTAAATTGAAATGTGCATGCTAAAATATTGCATTGTGATGTGGAAGCATGTTGTTTCCATGAGTTGAAATACATTTCTTATTGCATTGTGGTTGGGGCTCGGGGGCCAATGAAGAAGGATGGCTTCTCCTCTTCATTAGATGTCTTGGTTGGGTGGAGAGCGTTATCTTTCCTCTACTCCTGTTGTGATCAGATTGGATGAATGAGAAGAATGCATGTTGTTGTTCTGGAACTGAGAAAAGACAGTTTGACAGTCCCTTGTGAAATGAAATTTCATTGTAACCTTCCCACTTGAAGTGGATGATCTTGTAAATGTTTGTGTAATGGAAATATGTTATACAGTTTTGCAAGTGAATTTTAAAATGTAAAAGAGTTGTACTCTGTATTCTGTTTAGAAAGAATGTGAATGAATGATACGTGCTTGGTATATTGTGTTTTGTAATCAAATGGAAAAGAAGTTGTAAGAGTTCAGTTGAATTAATGAAAATGGTTTTGTCTTGTCCATATGATGTTATTCCATTGGAAATATGTGTTTAACATACTCTATGAAATCTTTGTTTGAAAAGTGGTAATGTGAAACACGTGAAAAGAAAATATATTATTCTGCCCCGTGTTCGATAAATGATTTTGGAAGGAATAAAAGAAAGAGGATGTAAAATTACCTTTTGAAATCAATAAATGAATGTAATACTTTTCTCAAATTGCATTGTTGTATTGAATCTGATTATTTCAATGTATTGAAATCTCTGCTTGAAAGAAGTAAATGCGTATGAAGGAAAGTGAGGAACTCTGTCTTTGACATGTGAAAAATTTGAAATCTGAATTTGCATTTGGTCTTGAGTAGTTTGATTTGGATCAACTAAAATGTGTTAGATTGGAATTGGAACATATTTTAAATACTTGGAAGAAGAAATGGCAATTAGACCCATCAGGATTTGATCCATGTTATTTGTTATTCTAAAACTGGCAATTAATTAAACCAAAAATGCACAGTTCGAACCTGCAACAATAAAATAACAAATTAACTTATTGAATTGGAGTAGTAGGCCCTAAACGAGTTCAAATAGACTAAAACACTTAAGGAAATATCTCAAAACTTAGCAAAATCGGGCTCAAACTATTTTGCAATCGTTTTCTGTCCAGAAACAGAAATGCTCAAATTTACAAGTCTTTCAGACAAATTGAACCTTGAATCCTTCCTTAAATTCATTTAGGAACAATCCTCCATGTCTATTTGACATGTTGAGAGAGGAAGAAGATCAAATTGAATAAATCTCACAAGTTAAAACTTACCAGCTAGCACTGTAAAACCTGCAGACCGTTTTCTTAAAATTGACCCCCTTAAACTTTATCAAAGACTAAATATTAATGATCTCTGTACAAAGAGGACGTTAAGAGATTTCCAAAAAGTCCTTGTTTTCCCAAAATAGAGCTCTCTATCAAAAGTTATGGCCCTCAGAATTTTTTCTTCCTTGGCGTCAAATTTTGGGAAAATTTTCCTTAGCAGGCCCGCAGCCCGAATTTTTCCCTTAGGCACTTAGGAATTTTTTTTTTGGGAAAATTTTCTAAATTTTCCCCGCCACCCCCACTGGCCCATAACCAATTAGAGGATGCCACATGGCACCATGAGGTGTCAGCGAAGAGACAAATCCCTTTTTTTTGACTTAGCGCTTTCGAAAAATTTTGGGAAAATTTTCCAACTTTTCCCCCGCCGGCCCCGCAACAAATCAGGTGATCCCACGTGGCATCACGAGGCATCGACAAAGGGATGGGTTCCTTCTTTTCTTTCACATCTCGAAATTTTTTTGGAAAATTTTCCAAGTTTCCCCCTCTGTTCCGCCAGCACGCAGCCAATCAGGGGCTGCCACGTGGCATCACGAGGTGCCAGCGGAGGTGTGGGTCTCTGTACCCTCTTAGCCCTTCGAGGGCACTAATTCCATCTTCTCCCCGCCACCCTGCTTTTCCCACATTGACTAAGGTGATGCCACGTGTCCCCTACAAACTCGCGGGAGTGCAAGCACACAATATTCTTTTCACCACACACAGGAGAATTTGCAAATGTCTCCCGCCGCCCCGCTTTTCCCCGCGCTGCCTTGGGAGCACCACATGTCCCTTGTAGACTTGCGGACCCGTGGAAGCATTGGCGCAAATGTGGTTTTTTCCCTCACACAGGGAAATGATCCAAAAGTCTCCCCCGCGGCCCGCTAACCTGCCCTTTGGGCAAATTTTCTCCCCTGGGCCCGCAGGCCCCGCCCTTGGGGAAAATTTTTCACCACAAGGCCCGCCAGCCCATAACTTGAAAAATATGAAGAGTTAGGAGGACTTATTTATATCAATGGAAAGGTGAGGAATTTTCCTATCCAATGGGAATGATTTAGGAAAATTTTGAATTCGTTAAGTATGAGATAAATCAAGTTGAAACTTTAAGCCTGTTAGAGAGTGGGTTATGGTGAGGAATTACCCTCTGAACTTAATTGAACCTTCTAACCCTAAATTTTAGACCTTGTGACCTCTAATATATGTTAACAAAAAAGAAGTACATTCTAGTGGATTATAATTGATCTGGAACTTGTTAATGACAAATGTTGTCTTGTAACTTGGTTTTAGACTCCAATAAAAAAAAATTATTCCATAATTTTCCTAACTAATCCTAGGTTGTTCTTGGGTCTCAAGTGGGTTGTTTTTAGCGGGCATCACACTAACTAAGGTTTCTGGCATGATTACTACTGATGTTGATTTTATGCAAGTTTGTACTCAACATCCTCCTCGTTGCAGTACTCCTATGGTTGATCCCACTATCAATGTAGTCATCACTCGCCGCACTCGTCCTCCTACAACTTAGCTCATTTCCATTCCACCACCTATCACTACAAGCATCTCCTACCACCACTTATAAGGGTTATGACATCATCAAACAACTTAACAATACACCGTAAATATATATCTTTATGATTTATTACGTAGTGCACCTGAATGTCGTCAAACATTAGAGGCCACCCTTTGCTCTATTCACATTGAAAGAAATAATTCACCAATGGCCTTCACACATCTCATTCAGTCTCTAAAAAATCTATAACATGCTATATCATTTAATGATGAGGACATACCACCATCTGTTGTTGATAATCCATGTGCACCTTTGTTTATCACTTCTACCATTGGCACCATTTGTATCAAGAGTGTACTCATTGACAATAGATTTGTCATAAATCTATGTGCTCATTCCCTTCTCAGGAAAATCGATCGATTGATAATCTAATTACTAAGAATTCCACTCTCATTTGTGGCTATGATTCCACTTCTCACACATGTCTAGGAATTATCACGTTACTATACAAGTTGGGCCTAAGATTGTTCCTAAGGTATTTTTTGTTATCGATGCCTCGTTTCAGTTTAATTTCTTGTTGGGTAGACCCTAGATTCACACAATGCATGTTGTTCCATCTATAGTTCAACGGTTTTTTAATTCATTACATGATGATTATGAACATATCATTGTTTTCAATCTCGATCCATTCAAGTTCTGGCACATAGGCATCATTACTGCTATGCCTATTCCTCCATCGCATCCAACTCCATATAGCAATATTAGTACACATGATATTGGTCAATCTAGTCCTTCACAACCTTCTTCCACCTATGCAAGCATACCATCCATTTCCACATATACTACTAATACATTTCACCCAATGTGTCTACTCCAATAAACACCACCACTCCGCTCGTTAAGACTCCTCTCACTCCTACATCTAGCTCACTCCCTACCAATATCCTTGATACTGTTATTCAACATGACAATGTCACCACTGATGATTCTGATGATGAGGTTGATACTATTGAGCTTACTGATGACAAATTACACAATCTTAATTTTACTCCTATTGAGATAGATGAGTCATACTTCAATGATAATTTCGTTGTTATTGGCCCTGATGAATATAAATTCAAGAAACCGCCTCCTACTAATATGATGGTAATTTTTCGGGGGTCTGTCCATACATTGGATGCCATACCACCTTCCTCATATTCCCATGAGCACCCTGCATCAGTGATTCCTCCTTTCACATACATTATGTTCATCAATAATTCTTATTGGCCACATATTCCATTTGATCCTACTAGTTATGCTACTATTTGACGCATGATGGTTTAAATCGGCTGGGATTCACACTCAATGATGTCCTCCCTCCACCTTATTCTCCTCACCTCTACCATGGATATGTTCACATTACTACTGCTTATGGCCTCTATGTCTTCCATCTATCGGTCTTTGTTGCACGCATTTCTTGTATTTCTACACCTACTCTTAGGTAGTTTTGGATTGACTACATTGGTGGCACTCTGGATTCTGATCATATGAATATCACATTTCCCATGCCTTTCGAACGTGTTTCTATTTGTAATGATTCATTTCTTGGCTATACATTAAATCTTACTCGCTAGTATGTACATGGTTGTCCATTACCACCTTTCATCGATGAACATTACACAATGGATCTTTATATGATCAACCCCATATTTGTAATGAGTCTATTAACCCACATGTACCTCTCAAACCCTATCCTCCTCACTGGGAATTTTTGAAATTCATCAAATTCTATAGTAAGGAAGATCCACAACAACACATTCAGGTCTTTCGTCATGCTTGATGTTTTATAGATCGTGACCAAGATCTTATGTTAAGGACATTTCTGATGTCATTATTCGGCCCCACTCTCAATTCGTATTACAGCATCCCTCAAAATTCCCTTTATTCATACACACAATTAGCCCAACTTTTCTTGGAACACTTCTCAAACAATATCACACTTAAAATATATATTACTGATTTCATCACCAAATGGAGAGGAATTATTAATAAATTATCCTTTTCTCTACCCCAGACAGATTTGATCGAGTAGTTCACTCGATCTTGGGCCAAACACATATCATCCACCCTCTAGATCCAGTTGTTTCAAACATTCGACGAAACCTTTACCATGGCCCAAAAATTGGAACTTCAAGCTCTTGAGGATGGTAAGGTAAAATTACGATCTAAGAAACCTAAACCCGACTCTTCCTTTAAATCCTCTTCCAACAACAACAAATCCATGGGTTCAGAAAACATAGTTGTCTTAAAAACTGCATCTAAAAATTATTTGGACTCCGAATGGTCCAAACCTCCATGTAAATACACACCGCTAGGGGATTCTTATAACTCTAATTTTGACAAGCTCATGTCAACTTGCATGATAAAACTCCCTCTCATTTGACCCATCAAAGATTCTGACCCTAAACCATCATGGTATAGGGGTGACACTTAATGGAAATATCACCAGGTTCAAGGGCATGACATTGAGAAATTATGCTCTTTTAGAAACGTCCTCCAAGATCTCGTTGCTCAAGGAGAGCTACAACTTGACAATCCAAATGCACCTCCCAATCAAAACATAGATGTGTTTATAGACACCTATAATTTGATCAAAGCAATGTTATCACTAAAATTGCACTAATTATTATATTCTCTGCAAATTAACGACACTTCATCAATTAGACTTATCTTCCCCTCAACTCCTCTTAATCAACTACCACACGCTAGTTAAGTCTCTTATCTTGCAATTGACTAATAAATCTTCTTATTAGCTAACTCTTGCTTCTAACACATCAAAAATATATCATAACCTCCTCCAAATTCTCCCAGAAAGATTCCTTAGCCTACTTGGGATTCCTAATTAATCCTGAAAGGTCAATTAGCCTCTAAACCTAGTCAAATCTTGTTTTGACTAGCTAAAAGTGCTTTTTGGACTTACCTATTTTCCCACGTGCACCAAAATCATTCCACTCTTGGAATTGAAAACCTATAAATAGAACCCTCCTCCTCATCATTTCAAAGAACTCTTCTCCTCCTTTAGCATAAACTATAGGTAATTAGGATCTTGAGCATTTCCCCCATTTTTTGAGCTAATATCTTGATAGTGCATCCATTATCTAAGCTTGAGTAGTATGAAGAGATCCATATGGTCTTGAAGCCATTGTTGGCAATACTTCATTCTCAAAGCTTGGGAATCCTACCAAACAACCACATTTGATTGCTAGGATCTTCATAGGTTCATGTTTTTATTAGCATTCAAATAGTAGAGAGTAACTTAGACATGTTATTTTGATGCCTTTTCAAAGTTAGATTGCATTGTTAAAGAAGTAGCTATCTTTAGCTCTTTTCTTGATGATTCTTGTTAGGTTAGTTATGCTTTGAAACTTATTAAGTGTTCTAGTTTCATTTCTTAAGCTTTCTAATTTACACTTGAATACATTTGGCACGCCCGGTGGGACTTACTCCATAGTCCATTAGAAGTTAATTTTAAGTTTGATCATTTCTATCATTTTTCTAACCATTTTCATGCATTTTGAAGGTTAAATAGTTTTGTCCAAGCAATTTACTAACCTTATACGTGTTTAATCTCCCTTTTGCATGCAATATTAATGGGTATTAGTTAGAAAGTGATTTAAATAGAAAATTTCTAACGTGCTGGAAATTTTAGAATTTATTTTTCCGTCCCTTTTTTTGTTGTTCTAGGCAAGCACACAGGTGTTATATAGGGGTGCACACATGTTAAAACCACATGCAATTGTTTCCTGGGGCGCGCATTCATTCCCAAACGCACGCACAAGCTTCTCTGCCCACTTACATGTTGTCTTGCAGTTCTGACCCTCTGTGCTAAAATTCTATAGACGCATGCATACGTCTCTCAGGATGCACATACGCTAAAACTACCCTCTATGTTATTTGGCTTTCCTGCAGACGCACGTATATGCTTGCAAACATGTGCATTTTTTAAAATAGGCATGCAAGTGCCTCTCAACATGCGCATATGTCATTACTCACTGTGTTTTCTGACAGTGGCGTGCACATGTTATAATCCACGCGCATATGCCATAACTAGCGTGCATGCATCATAACGGCCACGCAAGCGTCATCGTCTAATGATAAAAAATTTCTCAAAAATTTCAAAGTTTGTTTTCTTGATCATTTTAACACTTTGTAGGATCTTTGTGGGACTAATTAGTGGTTTGCATGATATTTTAGAGTTTATTTTGTGTTGGTTTGCTTAGTCGAATTAAATAAATGTTGTATTTTTACTTGTAAGGTTTGGATAGTGTATGCTCTTCCCTCGCACCTTCTAGGTGATCTTGGGAACCAAAAACGGTTCAATACCTTTCTCATACTTTCAAAACAACACTTTAAATTTGGATTAAAAGGAAATAAGTTGTGCACTTGGTTTATAGGCATTTTTCATTGTTTTCTAAAGCTAGTGAGCTTGTTCATTGTATATTCTCTTTCTTTGCGTCTTAGGACGATCTTGGGAATTAAAAAAGCGTTCAAATGGTGTGTGACAAAAACCGCATTAAGTTTAAAAGATTAAAAACACACCATATTCAACACACTTGATTTGCAAGTTTGGATAAGGGTAAACCCATCCAATTTAAACTACAAAAATTCTCTTTGGCATAAGCCTTAAGCTACAACAAAAGAGATGTTCCTAGAAACCCCAAAGTAGTCCACGAAAGAGGGAACCTTGTGGACGAAACAGGAAGTGCTCCACTTACCCACTTGACTAGTTTTCCATTTGTGAGTTTAGAGTCAAATTTATCTCTATTGAAACCCTAATGAGAGTACAAATTAAACACATTTTATGCTCATTGTACTTAAAGGGAGTAAAGTAAAGCCAAGATAATCCAAGACTAGTCAGTGTGACTTTCTTGGCAAATCGAGCTCGCAGAGGTAATTGTTGACACCTAGTTAAGAGAACCAATAGGAAACCATATCATCTTAGAGCCCACTTTGCCATATCAAGCCAATGAGTTTCATAGAGATTTCACGACGTAAGAACTTTCTCGGAGTCAAAACCTTGTTGTTCAAACAAGGGGAGAGTCCATTCAATTTTGCACTAAGTGACATTCATCACGAGATTTATGAAGCCTTACTTTTCTTAGTTTCTCTCTTACCCTAAAGTGAGACGAAACTTCACCAAAGTAATGCCAAGTCTATTTCAACCCCATGTGATCTACACCTTTGATATCTTGTTGTCCATTATTTGGGGAAAAAGAGAACAACATGCATGGGTATCACTAGAAATAAACGTGTCCACCAATTTTGTAGTCTACTTGCATGATTAGGTTGCAATATCAGAATGCAAGTGTTAAAAGTGTGAATGGTACGTCACCACATTCTAGTAGGCCCTTTGTCTCAAATCCATATTGAGACACACTATCATTGTAGTTAGGCTTGAATCATCATAGATCCTCCTTAGAATTGTTATTTTGTTCACATTGTCTCAACACAATTTCGATACTCATGTCATCATTTCTTACAAACGTGATCTAAGTATCCATATTGTAATGGTCCGCTGCCCACATCATTAGCAAATCCTTAGTATACTTTGACGTGTTTTGGTGTTCGAACATTACCTATATATTGAAAAATTGTTGGTTACTTTTTTAGGCATTGTATCGATATTACTTGTGGTACTAATACCTTGCTTTCTCGCAAAGCTAGGGTAATGTACCATGGTAGTGTGGTTACGTGGATCACACGGTTAACCTCCATTTTCTGTATGGTTTTGGGTCTTTCTTGTCTCTAAGCTTGCCTTTAGTATCCTTTGATCAGAGATCACGTTAACCTTTTGTTAATACTTACGCCTTGTTCATTTCAAACTTGACTTTATTATTACCATTGTGTTCAATCATATAACATCAAACTACCTTTGAAAAGCATTTACATATGGTGTAGTGTTTTGATTGATTGATTGGTGTACCAACTTGCATGATTGTTCCTAACGTCTTATCAATATTTTAGATTTATCTTAGGACAATCCTTTTATTCTTTTGGTTTGTTATTCTTTAAACCATCGTCGACAAAGTTGGAGATCTAAAACAAGTTGTAGCATATTACACTTGGGTGTTTTTATCCTTGATTACTCTAAACACCACCTTGAACAAAACTCACCATAACCCCTATCACAAAGGTTCACAAATGGACGGGTCATAAATGGAGTCAAAAATACAAGAGCTAAACCCTTTTCCAAGTAGTAACTTGAATCCCCTCTTCTCCCAAGTAAAGGAAACAAAAGTATTAATAGAACATAGTGGAGATGAGAGTGACTCATTTCAAGACATAGACAACTTTGACCCTACTCACTTTGATGATTTTCTATTTTGCAATAAATATTGCCTACTCATACAAGTGTTATAGTTAGGTATCAGATTGCCACGAGACCATAAGGCCCCTATCCAAGATATCACTAAAGAAAAAGAAGAAACACGAATACCGCACCTTAACAACATAGATGATACCATTAAGGGATGTCACACTTCCACCTTAGGTACCTATATCAAAGGGTAAACATCGAAAAAAAAGGGTAGTACTTGATTGCCACCCCTTAAATTCCACTATAGGGTCAAGAGTAGAATGAGAACGTCAAGATTTACCTCCACCACAAAACAACAAAAAAGAGGACCCTCAAGATGAGGAGTTCACTATAAAATGTCAAATCCAAACCCTTATCCAACAATTGGCTCATCTTGCATCCTCTGTAAGTAAGGATCCAAACAAGGGTACATGTAGGGAAAATCCTAGGATAAAAACTAGTGAACTTCAAGTTGAATCATAGGAGGGTGAGGCCTTAAAGAAAAATCAAATACCCAGGTTCTATTCTCCTACCAAAGAGAAACTCTTTACGCAAGAGTTACAATCAATGAAAACCATGTTTACGACCCTCCAAGAAAGTAATATGGGTCATAACAAGAAATATCAATATGAGGAGCTACGCCCATATCCTTTTGAAAGTGACATGTTACTAACACAATTTCCAAAAAACTTTGATTGTCCTAAATTCAAAAAATATAAAGGTAACAGTGATCCTCGCAATCATATCAAATACTTCTACATGGCTTGCCAAGAATTAGCTTTTAGCGACAACTATCTAATACTTTTGTTCCCTCATAGCTTAGGAGGACAAGCGTTAGAATGGTTTCTACACGTACCTAAAGGGACGATAGCTACACGGCCCACGCTAGCTGATAAATTTGTGTGTCATTTCTCATTCAATATGGAGAATGAAGTAACCATACTAGATCTATGTAATTCCAAATAAATACCGAACAAAACCTTTGCCAGTTTCTTGCAATGATGGCGAGGGTTAGCTATCTGCTTCCCTTGCGTAGTTCTGGAAAAATATTTGGTTAGCATATTTGTACCCAATTTAAATCTAGACATTGCATTTCACATACAAATGCATTGTGTCAATAACTTAGAATAATTTATTTAGAAGGGAGGCCAAATTAAGAAGGATTTTATAGCAAAATGAATGCTAAAACCCTTCGCAAAAGATAGACATGATTCCAAACCTGCAAACAAACCTAAGTTCTTTAACAAGAACAAGAATGTCGTAGCAGATGGCACCACTAACTCCAAACGAGTCCAAATAGTACAAAGAGGTCCTATCTTAAAAATTACAGAAGGACCTACTCAAAATCCCATTAAATGACGCGTGTTCACTCCTTTTACGGAATCATTGTCCATGATTTTGAGACAATTGGAGGCAATGAACATGATTCAGTATCCAACCTCGATACCCTATGCAGGTGACGCACCTAAACCAGGATGGTACAAAGATCATGATTATTATGACTTTCATCACGTCAAAGGACACAAGACCGATAAATGTTTGAAACTGAGACACTTCATACAGGATCTCATTGATGACAAAAATATTGAAGTGGACTCACTTAAATCAAGGCATGGACCTAATGACAAAATGGAAATATTCAAACAAACTTTTCCTAATCATGATAGACAAGGGGTGAAAATCTGGATCAGGACCAGTATTCTAATGACTATAGAGCTACAAACTATGTATATACGCCAACGGATAACCCATTCAATTCACTCATAGGTTATATTCACTCATCATATGAGTAGATAAATACCATTAGGATCATTAGCAATGATTGCACTATGGAAATATGACGCACTCATCTAATAATCCCACAACCTCCTTTTCCTACTCCTCGAGAAGGCCAATATGATCTAATAGATCAACTGGAGAATACCACATCCAAGATTTCAATCTTGGATCTTCTTAAAATATCAAATGTCCACAAAGACATTATCTATAAAACCCTTCAAGGATCAGGGAGTGTCAACTAATATTGATCCTTCACACCTCCAAGGAATGATTGCAAACTTTATTTATGATGACTGTATTTCCTTTGACAGAAGAGAAATCCCAATCAACAACCCCAAACATAAACCGCCCCTATATATAGAGGTATTCATTACTCGTCGCAATATCAAAATAGTGCTTGTGGATAACAGATCATGTTTGAACATCTGCACCTTAAAGCTAGTCATACAGGTAGGTCACACTGAAGCAGATTTGGATTCTCATGTAATCACAATCGTGGAATATGATAATGCTAAGAGGGAATCAACTGATATAATTGTGTTGCCTATGGAGGTGGGGCCGATAAATCATGACATGAAGTACCATGTCCCGGACTTGGATCTTTCGTACAACATGCTCCTATACCGCCCATGGATCCATGTCATGTAGGTTGTGCCAAACACATTCCATCATAGTATTAATTTATATCATGAAGGGCATACGGTCACCATTTTTGGAGATCATGAACCATTCGCACATTACAATACACTACATAGTTTTTCTCGGGCAGCATATTAATGTTCTTCAACAGACATTGTCATGTCATTGCACACGAATGCTTTAAAAGCTCAAGTTGATCCTAACACATTACAGGCAACTGATACAGTAACCCCTCCCACATCACTCTCTCCCTTTTCCTCATCGGAGCTGAAGGTGGGATCATATGGCCAAATAGAATATTTTAATCTTCAACATGCCCTTTTGGTCTCTGACCTTTCCATTTTTCCTAAAACACGGGGTAGGCCCAATTTTCAATTCATAAATTCTCAAAATAATTGTCCTACTTCTTACAATAAATTTGTACCTCGTGGCCTTTTATCTAATGAGAAAATTTTAGATACACCCACAAGATGGATCCCTAAAGGAACAAAGGCTTCATATCATGAAGCATTACTATATACCAAGGCACATATAATGATACACGCCATGGGATATACATGATTTGAATGTGGCACCAATGCACAAGGATGACTAGAGACTCTCCCAATTCCCCTCGGAAAGTGAACAAACATGGCCTAGGTATTAAACCTCAGGGGGCTCTACCCTCATAAATTAATGACACTTATTTGGAATGAGAGGATGATTCGCCACATTCAGATAGTGACACAAACTCCTATTGTAGCATGTACAAGGACCTTTCCTTTACTAACATGTTCCTAGACTCTGCCATGTTTACCCTTTCCTAGTCCAATCCTCATTCGAATTTCCCTGATTGCCCTTGTATATCCCAACCTCATTTATTGGGACCAAAAAATTCATGTGTCATTCAATTTCTTTAAAAACTACGAGACCATTGCAGAGTTCATGGGAATTCGGGACACTCATTCCAATCAACAATCACAACAAAGGCTTCTACATCAAATCTAAACGTATGTGCATACTTTTAGGCAGGAGGCATTGAAGTTGTGTGGTCTACTAAGGAAAAAGTGAATAATGAAAAAAAAAAGGTACCACAGAAAACCCTCGGAAAATAATAGGTCCAAGACGCACAGTGAAAACCTCTTTAAGGCACTTGTGGAAAAACAAGTAGAAAAATCAATAAAAGATGGTTGACCCACGTAAAGAAAAATCTCGTTGAGATGCACCTTGAAGTGAAGATCTTAGTCTCCCCCCTAATCCTACATGGGTGGAAGATGCATCTAAACTATTGATGGAGGAGACTATTGACATTAACATCCGATCAGAAGAGGATCCCAAAATGGTCAAGTTGGGAGCCTGACTCTCAGCATAAGAGTAGAAAACATTTTTGTGAGTTGCTATTAAAGGAATTCATAGACATATTTGCGTGGTCATACACAGATATGTGAGGTTTGGATCCAACCCTAGTCACCCATAACCTTGTTGTGCATCTAAATACCAAACCTATCAAACAAAAGCTGAGAAAGATGCACCCAAGGGTAGCACTTCTCGTTAAAGAAGAGCTAGAAAAGCTACTGGCATTAGGTTTCATCAGGCCTAGCGATTAATCAGAATGGATATCCAACATCATGTTAGTCCATAAGAATCCATCTGGTATCTGAATCTGCACATACTTCAGGGATATCAATAAATCATGTCCCTAAAGATGATTTCCCTTTTCCTAACATCGACATGATTGTCGATTTTACTGTTGGTTACAAAATGTTGTCCCTCATGAATGGATTTTACAGGCTATAATCAGATCAAAGATATCATAGGAAGCATAAACATAAGACTACATTCACAACCCCTTGGGGTACATTTTGTCTATCAAGTGATTCCCTTTCAGCATCTAAAAATTTTAGGGCCACTTATCAAAGAGTGATGATAATCATCTTTCCCATGACATGATGAGTGTTATCATGGAAGACTATGTAGACGATATCTTAGGAAAGTCCAAGACTAGAGAAGAGCACCTAGAAGTGCTAAGGTGTATCTTTCAATGCCTTCAAAGACTACAAGGTTCATTTGAACCATAAGAAGTGAATCTTTGGCATACAATCATGTAAACTCTTAGGTTTCATTGTTTCAGGGAGAGGGATCGAGGTAGATCCTGGGAAGGTTGCAGCTATCACCGAGATTCCACCACCAAATAATCTTAAACAAATACAAATTTTACAAGGTAAAATTCATGCAATACGCCGATTTATATCACATCTTGTGGATAAGTGCTATCCCTTTACACATCTTATGAAGAAATATGTTTCTTTCAACTGAGCTCTTGAGTGCTAAAAAGATTTTGAATTACTTAAGAAATATCTAACCAGTCCCCAATTATCATACCACCTACCCCAGGTGAACCTCTGATGTTGTATATCTCAACTACCCAATGTGTTATTGGTGCATTGTTTTCCCAATATGACCTAAGCCAAAAAGAAAGAGTTGTGTTTATTACCTAAGCCACACCTTAATCTCCTATGAGATTAATTATCCTTGGATTAAAAAAGCATGCTTATTCGTGGTCTTTTCTTTTTAGAAGTTATGTCACTATCTACTTAACAATAAAACCAAGTTGATTTGCAAATTTGACCCTCTCAAATAAATTTTATCAAAACATGCGCTTACAACATGGATGATTAATTGTTTCATCCTCCTAAGTGAATTTGACATTGATTTTTTTAACCAAAAGTTGCTTAAAAGACAAGTACTTGCTGATCAGCTGGTTGAATCTCCCCTAGCAAGGATGGAACCATTGTGTCTAGATCATCTAGATGCATCTATAATGTACATTGAGGAATCCATCATTATGGCAGTTGCACTTCAATGGGTCATTCAATTATCATGGTTCAGGATTTGGTGTGGTTCTCATCACCCTAATAAGAGACTTCATTCCACATGCTTCTTGGCTAGGTTTCTCATGTAAAAATAACATAGCCTGGTATGAAGCACTCATTATTTTTAAAAAAATTACCATTTGATGGGATATAAGACAGCGGAAATTCATGGGTGATTCACAACTAATCATCAAACAAGTCAATGATGAATACAAGGTCAAGGATGACAAGCTCATCCCATAAAAAAAGATGGTTGAGACCTTAAAGGACTACTTTGTACATGTAAATTTTGAACAAATTCCATGGGCACATAATAAGTCAGTAGATGTTATAGCCACAATTGGGGCTTTGCTTTGTATGTCCACCTCAAATATAGAAAATGTTGTTCTTTGTTGAACATCTGCGAGAACCCACGTATGACATGTCAAAATCATGTCTGGTATGTGAAGTTGTTTGTCCTCTCTCCCCCTGGTATGAGCCCATATTTACACCTACCTAAAATACAATACCTTCCCTCTAAATACATTACCCATACTGATAAAAGAGCCCTTATTCATCGTATATATCATTATACCCTATCCAAGGAGGAACCCTTTATCATCAAGGATATGATGGGAATCTTTTACGTTGTCTTGATATGGCTGAATCGGTCCAAGCGATCAAGGAAGTACATGTGACGGATTTTGTGGGGCACATACAAGCAGGATGTTACTTGCTAAAAAATTGTTGAGAATGGGTTACTATTGGCCCACAATGGAAGCAGATTGTTGTAATCATGTCAAGAAATGTGAACTATGCCATAAGTATGGAAATCTAATTCATGCACCAACACAAACTTTGCAGCCAATCACAACACCATGGTCATTCTCAAAATGGGGATTAGATCATCTCACTCCTACCTCCTTAGATGGCCATATGCATATCATAACCACCACTGAGTATTTCACCAAATGGGTAGAGGTTGTGCCTCTTACATATGTCACCAGTGCGTAAATATCAAAATTCATTATGAACCACCTCATCTGCCGTTATGGCATCCCCTCCTTCATTATAGCATAAAATGGTAAGTCTTTTAAGAACAAGACAGTTAAATCATTATGTCAACACTTTTCAAATCCATTTAAAATGGTCCACTCCCTATTACCCTCAAGGTAATGGAAAAGTAGAATGCCACTAATAAAACACTTGTTCACATCATGGAGAAAATGGTAAGTAATACAATTATGTAATTGGCACTTACAAATCCATCCCAACCTTTGGGTCTATAGAACCTCCATCCATCACTCCTACTGGTGCTACACCCTACTCTCTAGTCTATGGAACTGAGGCCATTATACCATTGGAAATTGAGATTCCTTCCCTAATAATATCCCTCAGGGACTATCTGGACAAAGATGAGGACTACATAGTGGATTTCAGACTAGAAAAGTTAGAGCTACTAGATGAGAAACCTATGAGGGACCTCAATCATTTAAGGGTATCTACGAGAATCAGAGTGTCAAGAGGATACAACAAACAGATGATACCTCATCAGTTTGAGGTAGGAGATCTAGTATTAAAATAAAATCAATTCAACACCACCAAGGACTCAAGAAAAGAAAGGAAAGTTTGATCCTAACTGGTTAGGACCATATGTGGTAATTGCTAAATATGGTTCAGGGGCCCACAAAATTTCTCATTCAGATGGTGAGGAACTCAAGGAACCCATGAATGCAATACATCTCAAGAGGTTCTATGCTTGAGTATGGAGTTTATTCAAAAAAATAAAAAACAAAAAGCAAAAAGTATAAAAATAGAAAAATAAAAAAAAATACAGTCGTCTAAGTGTGAAAACCACGCAATTGTGGCACTTTGGAGAAGTCCCTGGGTGAAAACCAGTTTCTGACACCATTGGGAAGATTCTTTATTCACAAGCACGATCTCATATCTAGAAGGAGTACACTTTCTTTAAATTACAAGATAGGTTTCCTACATATTGTAAAGTGTTTTTGAGTCCTATCCTTCCTGGCCTTGATCCAGCTAATCTATTCTTGTATATATGTGAAGGATTTGCCTTTGTATATTCCCATCTAGCACTGGGGGCACCTTTACATCTTCATCTTCTTGCACATAACATGTGTGACATTATACCATTTGTATATTCCCATCTAACACTGGGGGCATCCACGCTTCTTCATTTTTTGTACATAGATTTGAAAAATATTTTGGAAAACAAAAAAAACATTCAAATATGTTAGGAAAAACCCTAAACATCTGAAAAACCCCTTTTTAAGGATGAAATTACACAAACAATATAAACTTATCTTGTGGAAATCCTAAAAACAATGTGAACAGTAGCCTTGAAAATTGTCTACAAGATGACACCAAAAATAGTAGAAAAGGACTTCAAAATTGTCCCGCAAAAACAAATAGTAGTTTTCTTACTTTTAGTTGTCAGTTTGTAGAGTTTTGATTGCATTATCTTTCCATGTTGTGTTTGTGCTTTAAAAATTGAATTCATTTTCTTACTTAAGTTTAAAGTGTTACTTAAATATGTTGTACATAAGCATTGAGTTCATTTTATCTTGCATACTTGTATATAGTTGTGTTGTGTTAATTATATTTGATTAAGTTTGTTCTTGTTGTACATTTTGCTTGTATCATTCATTGTCATCATATACATCTACCATCTATCATCACATCTATACATCATATATCAATAAAAGCTAAGCTACATCATCATGAACATGAAAAAAAACATGTATGCTAAGCTAACATCATATAATATCACCAAGAGGGGCAAGAGGGACCACCTTCTGTTCCCCCCTCAAACATAGACCATAATAAAAACGTGGATCAATCATAAGTATCACATGAAAAACAACATGATATCATCTACTGCTATCTCATACACAACATATGATAAGTAGAACATGAAGTAGCGCATCAAAACATGTGATAACATCTAAAATACTATCTCATAAATCAAGAAACATGTGATATAATCATAACACATCATGAATAGGTCCATAATCATCATATAATATACGTGTGTGTGTATGTCAAAAAATCAATGTCCATATAAAATGTGTCACTCTATACATAATCATCTGGATACATAGTATGCCATCATGGGCATGGGTGATCAAAAATGTGCCTTCCAAATGAGGGATAGTCCAAAAATAATACATATACATCGATAAAAAATGAGCCTTCATATCGAGGCGTACATCAAAAATTGGATACATCTGTAAATATATCATGCAATAAAATAGATTCATGTTTGACTCAATCCCTCGTGGGGACTGTCTTGGCCTCCGAGGTGGTGGAGGCCCCATCACCTATGGCCCCTACTGATGCTATGTGGCTGCTCTATTGATCTAGCTAAGATGTCGCCGCTCTGTGAGACCGCGAACCGGACCTTCTCATGGAATGTCGGGCTAATATCTAGGGAGTCACTCTGTCCCTGTGGGACAACCTCATAATACAGTGATCTATAGTATACAGTGGCTATGGCCTAGTAGCTGTATCTAAATCCAAGTGTACCTAAGGTGTAACAATTGCTCCATCTAGTCTGACATAAAGATGCAACTACAGCTGAAACCTCTAGCCACCTCATCGACCTGTGCTATACCACTTGGCTAGAGCTCGATCTTGCTCCATTATCACTGCCTGTACCTAGGCCCCAACATCATGTAGCTGATATCTCTCTATCTAGAGCTGATCTCACTCCATCGTAACCTACTACAACTGTGCTGCTAACTAGTCTCTCTCACCTGGAGCTTGTTCCCTATCTGACCTCTGCCTAATCCCTCTCAATGAATAATCATGATCTCTCTCTGAGGTGACCTACAACTGAAGAGCTATGACCTATTATAGATCTCTACTACAGGTGACCAACTAGCTCACCTGTTACCTATGCTGAATATTGCTCCCATCCCCACCTTCTGGGACTTTGTAGTGGAGTCCCCCATCCATCTCCTCCACCTCCTCCTGGGCTATGTGCGGAGAGCTAAAAATGGGATCCTGCTGTGGAGGTTGTTGTACATGTGCCTATGGAAGTACCTACTTGCAAAGGAACATCTAGACCCACTTGCATACCCCCTAGAGCCATCATGAATGTGTGCATGAACCTGTGGCTGTGCAGGAACTATTCTCGGTACTCTTTGTGCCTATGCCTACCCATGTCCTTGTCCCTATCCACCCCACCATCTCCATTTGCTCTGTCATCATCATCACTCCCATCCTTTCTCTCACTGCTCTCTTGACCCCTCTGTTATCATCTCCCTCTATGAGGTAGCTACTCTAGTGGTGGCCACACTCCTGCATCCCATGTAGCCTATGGGATAATCAAGCCACCTAGGAAGAATTGTAGCATACCATGTAGCATAGGCCATTGTAGTGCCTAGATCTATGATTTGTCGTAACGAAACCCATACCAACGGAACCATTTGCTCGAAAGTTGTCTCTAGCTCGTTGTAGCCTGATCAAAGGGCTAATGTCAAAAGTCTCCCTGGCGTGGCACTCGTACCACATCTCATGCTCAGGAACATCTTGTACTACCCCAAACTGCCGCTATACTCGGTCAATCATATAGTACTCCCTAATATATCCATAGTCACCAATCAAAAAGTGCTCAACCGTAGCAACGTTGAGCTCAACTGCATCCTCTAACCATTGATAATGTCTATAAGGCCTCCAAACAATCATCCACAACTGAATGTCATCGAAGCTCGGTGATAGAAGTAAGTGTCTCCCATGTGTCCTCGAACATCATCACCAATGGGAACCCAACCAAAGGCTAAAGGCTCATCCATGGTCCAAGATCGTAACGCTCTTACAGGGCGACCGATAGCTATATGGTCCTAGGCCCATATCTGTAGAAGTGTCACTGGACCCACCATCTTTTGATGGTAGTAGGTAATCAAATGTAAATCACAGTATAGATGCGCAAGTATACACTATCCCAGTAGTAGCGCTCTCCTCTGAGCAGGCCTCAAATCACACTAATCAGTCCTAAGGGAAATGATGTGCCCGTCTTGTCAGTAAGCAGAATGCCACTAACAAGCGCCATGAGATAAATTGGCATGCAATGTAACCTCAGATCTTTGAAACACTGATGCATATGTACCGTCATGCCTCGTTGAGGTATCTCATCTACGCTGAAAAAATCAATCAAACCATCTGTAATATGGCTGACATCGTCTATGTACTCTATCAAGTGCCCCTGAATTAGACACTCGTAGAATCCTCCATAAATCCTCCAGAGTGTAATTGTCATCTGACATTCGGGTGCCTGAAACACTGGCTCTTGTTGCACCACCTCTTAGCTAAGGCTATAAGGAGGTTGAGATCCATGGTGATATGTGGCATCTGCACCACATAGATAAGCCATGTAACATATAGGGTGATGTTCAAATACTTCCTCTCGCGTCGCAAGAGGGTCACCTTAAATTCAACCAATTGGCCATGTCACTCCTGCACCTACAAAACATAATAACTACCTTTGTAAAATCAAATGAAACCTTTATTAGACTATATATTCTATACATAACATCATCTTGGCAACTTAGCCATATTCAATCCCTATTTCTTCTAGAATCTGCCTAAGTTCTTTTAATTCCTAACTTCTCCTTTTTCACCCCATTCCCTAGCGTCTGCATGCCCTTGGTAACGCATGAGCGCCCTTTCTGGCATATATGCATGCTCAAACGCGCATACGCGCCCACTTTTTAGTGCTCGGCACCCTCTTTCTAGAGCATGTACGCGCACCAAATATATCCCCCCTTTTTAGACCCCTGCATGCACATACTGATGCATGCGCGTCCATTTTAACGCATGTACATATGCGCATATGATTTTCGCCCATTGAGTGCATATACACACACTTCTATGCATGCACCTACACGCACCCGTCATTCCAGCGCTTCATATGCACGGCCCTAAGGTGTGTGCATGCGTTATCACCCCCCTTTCTACCCTAATAAATATTAAATGCTCAAAAATTAAAAGATGGATAGGGTACTCACATAGGGTCCATCGCTCTGAATCCGCACATACTCCCAAAGTGTGTTTGTGTGCCTTGTATGCCTATGAACTCACACCATCTCTCCTAAAGGTCAGAGCAAAAGTCAATAGTAAAACAACAAAGGCTCCGTAGCAAATGAATTACTCGCGATGATTTACCTCCCCTTGGAGGGGTTATATATGGTCATTTTGACCCACCGTGATGCATTCTTGCCCGCCGTGATGGCTGAAATGTATGATTTATCTGTCGTGATCGCTTCTCGCTTCCTCTATCATCCGCCGTGATATTTATGTTTAATAAATGATTGTTTTTCACCCATTTTCGACTCGCCGGGGCATATTTTTGCTACCTAGCGCCCGTTTCTTCTCCCTGGGGAATTTTTCTTTCTTTCAGGTGATCCTCTTCTCAATTTATTCTATAAATCACTTAAAAAATCACAACAAATTTAAAAAATATCAATATTTTCAAAAAAAAAAAATCCATTAAAAAATATAAAAATTCAAAAACTTGCAAAATTTGGTAAAACGCTAGTACGTAGTTGAAATCTATGTTAAATGCATTATATTTGAATTATATCTTTCTTGATGTTTTCACTTGTTTCTGTAACAAGCGACTCGTGGATCATTTGGATCTACCTCATTAATGAAGTTGGTCTGCTTGCTTTGTAATTACTATCTTAGCACGAACAAGTTGCTTGGTATTCTTTCATAGTGCACATGAATGCTTTTTCATTGGACCTCTGCATCCACCATATTTCCCCTCGCATACATATTTGCTTGGGGCACCGCTTTTTAACCCTTTTCATTATACATGAACATTTGGGAATTGTAGCTTGATATAAAAACATTTGTGCAACTATCTTGGACATTGTTGGTTTAAGTATGTGTGTTTGTACTTGTTTCCCTGTTAGGTTGGCTTGTTTACTTTCTTGTATTGCATTGCATTTTGTATGTTGCATGGAGTTGATATTTTAGCAATGGACATTTGTTTGTACTATGGATTTTCATGTCATTCTACACTTTTGTTGTATGCTTACATTTTTAATAAGGATCGATGATGAAGATCACTAGCAATATGATGAAAATTAAGTTGTTGAAAAGGCACAAGATGGATTTTAGCTCTATCCCCCTTTCCTCATACTGATTTTTATTCTTTCTCCATCACACTCATCTTCACCATTCTTCCTCTACATTTACGCACACTACTCTCAATATAAATATAAAATATTTGGTGTCTCTTCGTTCAAGTGGGCAGCTCCCCTGTTAACTCGGTTATTCAGTATGATGTGGAAGATGAGCAACACCAATGAAAGCTAGAGAATTATATTTCATGGGTACTTAGTACTTAGTGTCAAACAAGACTAATATGGCTTCCCTTCTTCTCTTCACATTATTCTCCCCTTTTTACTTTGGACATTCTTACCCCTTTTGTCTTCTATCTATTTCCTTCATCTTTTTGATCATCAGTCGACTTCTTTCATCACCCCATCGACACTCAAGGGGGCATCCTTCATTCTATTAATTTTTCTTCTACCCCTATCAAAATTGTTACTTCGTTTACACTTGTCTACTATCTTTGAAGTGGCGTAGCTTATGCCACCCCAAAGAGGGGAAAATGTAGACACCTATAATTTTATCAAAGCAATGTTATCACTAACATTGCACTAACTATTATATTCCCTGGAAATTGACGACACTTCGTCAATTAGGCTCCTTTTCCCCTCAAATCATCTTAATTAAAAAACTATACATTGATTAAGCCTCCTATCTTGTAGTTGGCTAATAAATCTTCTTATTAGCTAACTCCTGCTTCCAAAACATCAAAAATCTATCATAACCTCCTCCAAATGCTCCCAGAAAGCTTCCTAAGCTTACTGGGGATTCCTAATTAATCCTAAAATATTCAATTAGCCTCTAAACCTAGTCAAATCTTGTTTTGACTTAGCTAAAAGTGCTTTTTGGACTTACATTTTGTCCCACATGCACCAAAATGATTCCATTCTTGAAATTGGAAACCTATAAATAGAATCCTCCTCCTCATCATTTCTAAGAACTCTTCTCCTCACTCTAGCATAAACTATAGGCAATTAGGATCTTGAGCATTTCCCCCATTTTTTGAGCTAATATCTTCACCATTGCATCCATTCAACTCAAGCTTGAGTAATATGAAGAGAACTATATGGCCTTGAAGCCATTGTTGGTGAGACTTCATTCTCCAAGCTTGGGACCATCATCAAACAATCAATTTGATTTCTAAGGATCTTCATAGGTTCACATTAGTAGAGAGTAACGTTAGACATGTTAGTTTGATGCCTTTTCAAAGTTATATTGCATTGTTAAAGAAGTAGCTCTCTTTAAGCTCTTATCTTGATGATTCTTGTTAGGTTAGTTAAGCTTTGAAACTTCTTAAGTGTTCTAGTTTCATTTCTTAACCTTTCTAATTTACACTTGAATACAATGTTCAAACAACCTTTTTCAAAACCACCCCCCCAACTAATAATCAAACTAATGCCATCTGATCTCAAAACTTTGGCTCATATTATCAACATTGTCAACCAAATCCCACCTACCCCTATCGCACCATGTGTTTCAACGATCAAGACACCCAACGTGCAATCAAACTCTGCAAATATTCTTAACATTGTATCCTCAGACCCATCCACGTCACAAATTTTGAGCCCCGCTACCTACACTCATATAAATATCTCTTATAGTATCCCCTCAAAATCATAAGAAAAGCATCATGTTATCAAAATCATAAAAAAAATCCATCCAAAATACAAAACCTCTCAACATCAAATCAAAATCCTTGGTAGCCCATCACAAAAGCTAGCAAGTCATCCACACAAAAAGATTGAACTCTCACACAGTCATCACAAAACAAACACATTGTGAGGTATAACATCCTTACCTTCTATTTTGGGACCACACCCCTCATCAAAATTGATGTAGTCAAAAGCATATAACCTCATTCATATACTCAAATATCAAGATGTTTACAAACTTCATGTCTACCTTACTTTGTAATGGGGAATCATACAAGGTTCACAATGTACCTAGTTTGGATTATAATGCAAGAAATATGATTAGTTATCACTTGAAAGGGTTCTAATACAACATTATACCTTGTTTCATACCCTGAGGGTGTTGCCACTTCATTAACTATCATGATCGTGAATCATGTAACTTCAACCTTTATTTACCTTCTATTAATTTATCCATCACCTTCCTTCATTTTCTCTTCCATTCGAACATTCAACTTTGGCTTTTTGGCATTCTTCTCTCCTCCTTCACCTTGCACCCTATACATACACTTCAAAATACCCTAGATCATCAACAAACTGGATGGAAAAGAGTCAAGAGTCTAGTCCTTTACTTACTTTCCCAATTTGTAAATCAATACCCTTAAGACATGCATTTTAGACCATCAATGTTTACAGTAAATTGATAACACCCACAATGACCTAATGCCATCATTAGTCATTCTTCCTCATACCCAAAATGTATGAAAAGTTTCATGATTCCACTCCTTGAATTGTTTCCACTATAATCAAATCTTCTTTTAGACTTGAAACCCTTAATTAGGTCTTGTTTTGTGAACTGTCAAGCTTATTTCCTTTTTCACTTTGTTCCAAGGTGCAAGAAAAATATTTCTAAGTACCCATTAAGCCATTCCTTCACTCTTCCAAGTTTCAGGCTTGGACTCCCTAGCTATCATATACCTTCTTTGTAAATATACCCTCTAGATTAGGTCTTGATTGTGTGTAATCACCTTCCTCAATATTGTCAAGCAAATCTCCCTACCTATCCATGGAAATTAAAAAATTCCTCTTGAATCTCTTAGTGGACTTACTTATCATTAATAATCTCAAGTTTTATCCATGTTTTGTGCCTCCAAAAGATAAACCCTAGCTCAGTCTGGTAAAACCCTTATAGTGAGCCCGAGAGGCAAGATTTCACCACAACTCTCACTCATATTGGATTTAAGGCTTCAAATCTCATTTGTAGGTATGTTTTTCTTTTATGCATGTGATTCCTTTTAACAGAGAAGTTAATAAACACTTCAAAAAAACCATGTTGCTTGTTTTCTTTGATAGCTGGGCATATAAGTACTCATAGTTACAATTCAGGGATGGCATTCCCCTTTATAGAGCATATTCATTTAACCATCCACAAAAGCTTACGTCTTTTTTTTCGAGTTCATTAATAACCTACTACTCACATATTACATGCACAAATTCATTTCTTCATACAAGGGGTGGAAGTCACAGTATACATCCTTAGTTCTTTGTAGAGGTTCATCAAACCTACAACTGTGTGACTCAAAAATCCTAAACTCAAAATGGCATAGTGCTCACCTTCTTAATACACAGCGCTCTTGTTTTCCCACTCTCAACTCGTTCCTTTTTATGCATAACATGACTGTAACATAGTACAGTAAGATAGGGTTACAAATTAGTTTGTTTGCACTTAGACCTCTCAACCTCAATACAAACCCTTACTTCATAAGGATCCTCATCTCCTTTCTTGATCATTTACGCCCTAGAAATTTATGAATGCATGCATGTAATCTTTTATACAAGGTTCCACTCAAAATTTTCAAACTAAATGCACTGAAAACATTAAAGACTATCCCAAGAATGTATGGACACACAGTTCCTTTCTGAAACTTCTCTTAGAGTTCTCATTCACATTAATGACCATTCAAATGATGGGAGAAAAATGGTTACAAAATGGTTATATATGTTTGATAAGCATGCCCTAACTTATTCTTGGTTCATTAGTCCCTCAACATACACGTATTCAACCTTTAATGTTCCATTACAAGCCTCATCTAGGCTATAACTTGAAGTTCTTATGTTCTATAGCATAATCATTATGTCTAGACCCACTAGGACTAGTTACAAACTCATCAAACCTCTTAAATGTTCCAAGAAATACATTCACAACCCAATTACAAGCCAAAAATTTCCCTCATCATTCAAATGTCATTTTGGAGGGAAATGACAAAATTTGAAATTTTGAAGGACTTATCACATTATAAAACCTACCAATGACTCCTAATGACCTATATCGCGTATCCAAATGCTAGCGAAACCAAAATTTGATGATATCCACCTTAAATGCAAGTCAGGAGTGATGCTCTTGCATCAGAAACTCGCAGTCATTGTATTAGAATCTAAACCTACTTCCAAACTCGCACCTAAACATGTCATACAAAACACGTTTCAAGAATCTTGTACCTCTAAACCATTAAATGCCATACAAAGTTCTATGCCCTCATCGACATCTCAACCAACCTTATCAAGATATTATACCAAAATCATTGAGCAATTGGTGTTATCATCAACCATAACCTTACCATCGATCAAACCCTCTGATCCCAGGGGTGGAAGCCTTCCTGGTACAATTACGATGTCTTTTATGCTTATTGTAAGCTAGGAAAAATATACTACTAATAATGAAGTAAAATACCAATAATCATACCTCCTCCTTCGCGTTCCGTAGCAAACCTCGGAATGGGCTAAGAAACTTGGAGTGAGGATTGTGTGATATGTAGGTGTTTTTCTTCGAGACAGAGCAAGACCTTCCTGCAACAACGATTCTCTTACTTTGCACTAGATGAGAAAAAGGGACTATGAGGCTATTTTGGCATTAGGACGAGGCAAAATGATGTTTTTTGCTCAAAGGATGCAAGAACTTAGATATGGCATGCAAGTTTATTCTTCGTGTGTTTAGAGTGGAGGGGTAAGGTTGTATTTATAGCCTGGGGGAGTGATTAACTTAGATTAATTTAAGTAATCATGGTTTGAAAATGTGGGCAAGATTAGGTGAGTGGTTTGAAAATGTGGGCAAGATTAGGTGAGTGGTTTGAAAATGTGAGCAAGATTAGATGAGTGGGGGCCACGAAGAATGGGTGAGGATTTGAATCATATTTTTAATTCATAAGTGAAGGATTTTAGGTGAGTGGGGACCACAAAGGGTGGGTGAGAATTTGAATTTGAATTTTTAATTCAATAGTGGAAAAACATGGAGGATAATGACATGTGGTGAGGATTGGGTTATTTTTTAGATTTTAAAATGGATAATTAATCAAATTATATTTGATTAATTCGTAGTGCATTTTTGTGGGAAATGAGGAAGGGGAATTAATTGATTTAGGATAGATGTGAAATTTGGGTGTCTACATTTGCCCCTCTTTGGAAGGGTACTATGAAAGTAATGTCCTTTCAAAAAAAGTAGACGATATGGGGGAAGAATTCAATCTACTTTTTAAAAGGTAGAGCGAATGTTTGTTGGGGAGAATATAAAGTGGTGAGTGACGGATGTCATAGTATCCTCCAAGACAAAAATGTCATGAGAAGATGTGATTATGGATAGATGTGGTGATAATCCTTTTATGGATAGAAGATGTGATTATGGATAGAAGATGTGTCTACACTTATCATCGAATATCAAGACACTACACAAAGGACTACAAATCCCTCTAATCAAAGTCTCTGCTAACAAAGGACTCCTGAGTCTATTTGGCATAATCTCGACATGACAAAATTCAAATCAAACCTACCTCTAAAACCTAAGACCATCTACTTGGCACCTCGTCTAGTCAAAGCATGGTCTCTTCTAACAAGTCCCCTCTCTTCCAAATCGATGATAGTATAGCCACATGTATCCAAGATTTGAAAGCCCATAATAAAAACAAGCCTAAAAATCTTTGCCACTCCTGTCATCTCCTAAAACCAAGATTGCTATCCTCGTAGCACCCCACACTCAGTCCATGAAATGTACAAAACATTGTTCTCGAACAGTTGCACAAAGCACCTGTCAAAATGTCCTTTTACGAACTCATCCAAAATTCCCTGCAGCATCGACAAACTATGATTGAAGCCCTTTAAGCCATCTTGGTACCATCAAATGAGCCCCAACCTTTTTCCAACCTTGTTGGTGCCCTAAAAATGTCTACAACCATCACATTCGACGATTCTGAGATCCCATCACTATAACCTGAGGATCATGACCTCCTTCTCTTCGTCACTACCCAGATCAACGATGCTCTGGTTAAAAATTAATGATTAACAATGGCACTAGCATCAATATAATCACATCCCACGTCTTCAAACAACTCCGATTACCTGACACTATTGTCTCTCAATCCCCTGATATCTTATGCGCCTTTAATGATATTGTTGCTCCCATCTTGGGCATAATTATCTTGCATATAAAAGTAGGTGCCAAAAGCCTCCATGAAATCTTTTATCTTGAAGGATAGTTCTAATACAACATATTATTAGATCATCATTGGATACACGTTGTGTGTTATGTCCCATCCACCCTGCATTAGTGTCTGAAGTACGAACACGAAGGTAAAAATTTTATGGTTCTTGTCGATCCCAGTCCATTTCTATCTTGTCACATGACCTACAGGCCCAATGACATGTTGCTTCCACTACAGAACTCCACATATTCAAATCAAGCCTCTACGAGTTCCTCTATCCCCACATCCAAATTACCGAACAATGGATCCTTCAAAGACATCATGCAACGTCTCTTGCCAGGGGGAGTATCGTCTCTTAACCCACAATGCAATCCCTACACCCAAAACGTATGAGAGACCCGACAAACAACCACTATATGAGCCTAGCCTAGGTAATATTATTTGCTTTAGTCCCTCATTCCTTCAAACACGGCTTGTATACGGAGGCATCGATCGTCCTTCCTCTCATCTCGATAATCACTCGCATGCTAAACAATTCTCATCATACTTTTCAATCCTATACAAACTACAATTTGCTCAAACTTACCTCCACCGCTATAAATGAAAAGGTTTTGGTCTTGGTAGGTATGAACAAGGTCCGCACAACTTACCCTTTAAAGACTTGAGGAAACTGTTAGTGCAAAATCACAGCGCCCCCAAATGAGTTATGGATCTACTTTTCTAAGGCAGGGTCATTTGGTATGATTTGCATAACATTGGATCATTCCCCAAGCTGTGGGACTTGCAAATGGGAATGATCCTCCAAAGAAGGTTGGTTCCTCTTCCTAATCTACCTGCCACAAGCTATTCCAGTGCAGGCAAGCTAATCTAATTCTAATCTAACTTCCAAGGAGACAAAGAGAGAAAGAAAACAATGAAAAACAGAGCCTATACTAAAACGGTGATACACCAGAGAAGGAAAGTGTTGATCATCTACCAAAACTGCCATGGAGCAAAATGAGGTGAGCAATGGAAAGGATGGACAAGTGCATCAGAGACCAGAGATAAATTTCACACAGAAAATGTTCCAAAATCCCTAAAAACACGACTCCAAAACCTACAGATGACATTCAAAAATGCAAAGATGCCCTGCAACAATGAGAGGCAAGAAGAAACAACCAAAAACGAGCAAAGGATGGGCAAATGCATCACAAAAACAAGTTTTTATTGCTCCAGATTTACACAGTACGTTATTTCACGGGCAAGAGGAAAAAAACGCCATCTACAGAGCAAAGGAGGAGGTTCAAACTCCATTTCGACCTTGGGGAAGAAATAGAAGGGGGAGGCAGAGAAGAAAAATGAATAACTTCCTGAAAAATGATGCCTCTGTTACATAATATAGCAAAATGCGAGAAGGAAAGGGAAAAAACGCGGGATTCTCTCCAACCACTTTTCAAAATGCATTTTAATTCTTCATCTGTTGATGGGCTCGATGTAAAAGCTCATATTTCCATGTATCTACTTTGTAGACCGAAGAAAATGACCCATACTTCATTAAATCTAGTAGTTGGAGACTGTTTTGTCTTTTCCCGTGCCAAAACGCACTTTCCAATTTTCTCCCACAAATCTTCACCAAAAATGCAAAATTGAAGTTCCATGATGAAGAGAATCTCCATATCTTTCCATTGGTACCAAGATTGTAGAAAATGGAGCTTTGGATCAAAAGATATGGCCCTCTGAGTATTTCTTTTACGTTTTTTGCTAAAATTGGCTAGAGCAAATTTTGCACATTTCCCCTGCAAATCCGCTGATGACGTGGCATCCATTAGGGTCGGCGGAGGCAGGGGTTTCCTTTTTTTCCATTTGCACTTTTGACAAAAGTGCAAAAATTCTATTTTTCCTCCGAAGCCCCGCATCCTCGCATTAGCTTTTTGATGGGGCCGCAGGGCGCATTTTGATTTTATGCCTTTTGGAAGAAAAGGCAATTTTTCACTTTTTCCTCCGATGCCCCGCCTGTCCGCATTGGCTTTGACTCGGGCCTAAACTTTGACTTTTTCCCTTTGGACGGAGTTGTAGGCCATTTCTTCGCTTTTTACATTTTGGAACAAAGGGAAAAAATCCAACTTTTTCCCCGATGATCCGCTTCCCCGCTGCTAGTCTTGGCCTAACACGTGGCACTTTTGGGTGACTTCAAAGATGCAACCAATTTTTTGCCTTAAAAACTTTTGCAGAGCAAAAGTTTAAAATCTACAAATTCCTCCGCCAGCCCGCCTTAGCGCCTTTGTATAAAATGTTGCCACGTGTCCCTTTCGGGACCTAGGCAATTTTTAACTTGTTTCCTTTTACGGGCTTGCGGGAGTGCAAATGACTTTTGCGCTTTTAACCAAAAGCGCTAAGTTCTCAAAAACTTCCACCACTCCACCGGCCCAAGATTCCTTGGCAAAAATTTCTCCCAAACTCTGCAGGTCTGCCCTAGGCAAATTTTAACTCAAAACTCTGCCGAGCCATAACTAAAAAAATACAAGGAGTTAGAAGGAGTTCTTTACCTTTCTGGAATGTTGGAGAAATTCTCTATCTGATGATGCAATTTCCAGAATTCCTTGAGTGCTTGAAACTTGTGAAATTTTGACTGAGGCACAAAAGGAGTAAGTAACCCAAAATAAGAGGGAGCTTATTTTGGTTAACAGAAACCTCCCGAAAAATATTGCCTCGACTTCAAACACAACATCTTTAAACCCGTCACGTTAAAGGGTATATCCAAGGGTCGTCTTTGTTCAGGCAACACCTTATAAAGCTCTGAAACTCCTGCGAAGTTGAAGGAGGCAGCAATGGCAGTGCAGACCCCCCCGTAACAAATGTCCCCCATGCCTATCCATCGTAGTGGTCGTTCTCTCAGGGCTCATGTATGCGTAAAACCAAGCTGCACAATCACACTGAAAATGTCTCCTCCCAGTGTTATCTCTGAGCTCATCTATTTTCCTTTCATCTGCTTGCCAAGATTGTTGTGTCAATTGAAAAAGGCACATTTTTCACTTTTTTATTCACTAAATAGATGTAAAATAATCTATAAAGATTTTTAAAATTTGCACTTTTGGGTGACTTCAAAGAAATAGTTATTGCAAAATCAAAATTCCAGCTTATCGTATATGATATCAATGGAAATAATATAGAGTTCTCAAAAACTTCCACCAAAGCCCATAGATTCCTTGGCAATATAATTTTTACAGCCCATAGAAGTGATTTTAATATATAGCTTGAACCTTTGTCCACAAATATCTAATTCAAAATTGTCAATTTATCAATCTTTGATAAAGGTTGTAATTTTGTGTTTTCATATATATGCACAAGCATAATAGAAATTGTTGAAGGAGGCAGTCAATGGCAGTCCCCCGTAACAACAAGAGTCTTGTTGTTTAAGGAACATACTTGGAAACATTTCTTAAAAAGAGTCAAATATGTATTTCTATAGTAGGAAAAAAAGTTAACATATGTATATTTAATATACACATACATACATATTTTAAAATTTTCAAAATGTGTGTCAATTTATCAATTGATAAAGGTTGTAATTTCATTTTAGATAGTGACAAAATGAATTTGTACATACAATGAGAAATTATTTATTATATCTTAAAAAAATATGACTTCACATTCTGAGGAGTTGCCAAATTATATAAATGATTTGTATATAAATCATTTCGCTCATCTCACAATCGCTTCGCTTGGGCAAAACAAGCATCACTAGCTTGAGCAAAGGCACATTCCTAATATGTTCCCAAGCTTCTACAATGTCATCTTCATTTGTCATTTCAAGGAGTCCTCAAACCCCATTACAAGCTAACATTGTGTTCTTAATATCAATAGACTTGATTTCTAACTTCTTCACAATGCTCAAGAGCCTATTGCAATGAATCTCTCTTTTTTCTTCCCAAGATTAAAGAAAAGTCCATTGAACTTTGGAAATTTCAAGGAAAGGCACCTATGATGAAAAATGTCAAAAAAATGACTGCAAAATAAAAAGCAAATCACAATGGCATGTAGAAATGGTGAGCAAAAGAATATGAACCCTTAAAATACTCCAAGCAAGTCAACAAACAGTTATCGTGCAACATGCAAACAATATTCATTTCAATGCAGCACCATGGAACCGATGCATGTGCACGGAACTATCCGAAATGACTTGCCACAATGCATGTGCATGCAACTACCCAAAATGACTTGCAACCATCATGCATGTTTATGCAAACTCATGCATGTACATGCAACCTACCAACATAGATAGATGAACGTCCACAGGGTAAGGAAATGAATCTCTAGAAAATTCTAGCATCAATAACCTATTTGGCTTCATAATATAGATACACTGAAAACACGCTAATATTTATCCGGCAAAATGTTGCTCCTTTCCACAAAAACGAAAAACAAATTGATTCTTACACAACCACCATCATGTAACAACCTCTAAGAATAAAGATCAAACACCACAAGCATGAAAAACAAAGTTATATAAGAGGATCAGGACACAGTAACCGACTCTGATATGTGGTGTCAAGTACCCATAATGTATACGAAAAGAAGGGAATAGCAAGTGCACAGGTAGGAAACCAATATTAAGGCAGTGTGCTTTTAGGAAGATTCCACACATGTTACACGCATGATTTATTGAAAATCTTGTGCATGTTTGAGAAATCTTCCGCCTGTACTTTGGGTGAAATCTTATTGTAATAACCTATATATTGTTGCCTATAGCTTTACTTGTGTAACTTACACGTTGTCATCATATAATCTTGGTTAACATACACAAATATAGGTGGAAGAAAGACAATAAAACACACATTACTACAATAAAGAATCACATGGTAAATATTATTATCAGCTCCTAACATTCCCATGTTTCGTAAGGATTTTCTTTTTTGGCTTATTTTTAGTTGTTTCCCTAATCCATAACCTGTTCACTAGCCAAAATATTTGACAAATTATTCTGAATGTCAACAATCAGTCATGCAGTGAAATGATTTCAAATTGTAGTAACTCCACACTAACTTTTTCAATGTTAAAATAGCGTAGTAATACACTCGAGTATCAATTGGATACGGAGAAAAAATCGGAACAATAACTACTCTTATTCAGCCCCTTGTCTGAAGAGTTTTTTAATTAACAATTAACATCTTCCAGACAGGATCAAATGTTACGGAAACCTAGCTTACAAGGCATCAGCAGTTTGGCAGTTTTAAAATTCATTGCCGTAGAAAATGTCTTGCTTTGTATATTTACAAATGAAATGTAGAAAGGCAGGAAAATAGTCCATTTAATATTGGCTGTACAAGACCCAGATTAAAAAATATTAGGTACGTTCCCCAAATGATTCTAACTGCACAAGTAAATGTGGAATCATATCCACTGTATGAAAAGACTACAGAACAGTTCAACTGTTCACAAT
Source organism: Taxus chinensis (assembly GCA_019776745.2). NCBI lineage: Eukaryota > Viridiplantae > Streptophyta > Pinopsida > Cupressales > Taxaceae > Taxus > Taxus chinensis. Next base: position 729,151,514 of record CM034154.1, read on the forward strand.
ATACTAAAGATTAACGCTACCATCTCCGGATTCCTGAGGGTTCCTGAGGTTCGTTGTATGAAGCCACTGTTGATGAATATTTTGATGTGTATGCAAAGCCCCAGAGCTGTTATGTAACAAGTATTAACATGTAGCAAATGCCAAATGTGAATGCCTTAGCAAAAGAGAGAAGACGTGTAAACTTTAAGAATTCACAGGGTTAAATATAAAGGAAAGAAAAAGGCAAAGCACCTCAACATCCTTCAACTCAAAATCTTCAGTGTGCGCCAAGCAAGAGTTGCCAAATGTCTCTGAATATCCGCTTGATCCACGCAACCTTATGATATATCAAATTACAGCCCAAGTTAAGATATTTCGCCTCTATCTCCCAAACTTTGTGAAGCTCTTCTTATTCCACTCTCCTTTATTTACCACGCACAAGAATTTGCTTTCTTTGAGTTTGGGTTTCCTATTCCTAGATCTTTACTTGACTAGGAAGAAGAGAATCAAGATAGGTTCTATTCAAGAGAGCTTACAGATCTCCATCCAAGTAAAGTGCAAAATGCCCACCCCCACCGAGTGCTAGTGAATCATTAGAGCATAAAACAAAATAGCGATTAGCACCTGCAAAGCAATGGCAGAACCAAAAGATCACATACATGGAAACAAATTCTCATTGATCAATAAAGAATTTGGAAAAAATGCAATGCACCAAAAATACTCCTTGTCACCAAATTTTGAGAGATGATTCTACTTTTTAAGCCTATTTCTCAGAATAATATACATGTTCCTGCATAAACAGGACATTAGCCATGGACATAAACATTTCTTTTTGTCCCAGGTTCTTCAATTTTCTCTGACTAGCGACATTGCAAAAGCTGTCTTTGATGTGATGTGCCAGGATTTATCTTGTCTCCTTGCATATGCCCTGCTTAAATATTTAGTATTGTACACGTTTTCCATCTACTACTTCCAAGCTTGTGCAGTTCTACTTTAGTTTACAGGATGCCTTCTTTTAAAACTGTCTTTCTTTCTTTTCAGTGTGTCAGTTCTCTTTTCTGTTCTATTTTTTTTTTCTAGCCAAAAGTTGGTCCAATACATGTGCTTCTGTGTATTTTGATTCTTGACCAATTTTTTTATATGCCATATTAGCAAACATTGAGTTGTAGCTATGAGGATAACATGTCAGTGCCTTCATGAGATTTAACAAAACAAAGTGCAAAGGTACTCTGCAAAAAAAAGGGCTGTGAAGAAACAAATACCCACCTACTTTTGTCCATTCATTGGTTTAAACATACACCCAGCCTAGGTACTTTTTATCTCGATTCTTTCACACTATTCTCCTGTGGTTTTTCTAAAAGAGTAATTTGTACTTGTTTTTCTTGATTATTTTGATATATTCTCTCTAGTGACTATAATATTTTACAAATAGCTCTAGCACCTCTATGGAGGGTTAAATCTATTGTTGATGGCACTAATCTATTGTTGAAGTAGTAGTTTGGAAGTTCAAATCCTTGTGATTTTTCACAAACGCGTAGATTAGCAGTTGCTGTATTGTACAATTGACATATAGGATCTGAATTGCAAGGTTCGTTAGCTGGAATCTATCTTTATTTTTATTGTGAAGTTATCTCTCAATATGCTGAACTTATCTCAGTAATAGATGCCTTACAGAATAGAAGACATGCATATCAGTAATGTCGATTGCTTTTGTCATTCTACCGTAAATAACTTGTTTCTAAAAAAAATCTTTCCAAAATTCAATCTTGACCCAAAACCTGTTTTCACTGCTGACATCTCTATGCCTAGCCTTATCACTAATAGGAACAGGACTTTCACACCACAAACCTTGCATTAAACCTGGAGTTGATAACTTAACAATTAAGACCATAATAACCAGGAGATGAATCTCATGACACTAGAGACACATCTCGGTAACAGAGACGTCTCAGAATCAGGAAATGTTTGGGAAAGGCAGCAGGGAACCTGTGAGTACCCTTGAAACACACAAAATAAAAATAAATATGCATACACTTACACTTTGTCTTCCCAAGACCGAAAAATATCATGAGCCCCACCAAAAGAATCTAAAACTCAAAATGAAACTATAAAGAATCCATGTTTGAGCAGCAGCTGAGGTGACAACGGCATACACTTAAATAAATGCAGCCTTTTCAACCTATCTGCCCATAACAAAATCAAAATTTGAAATGGTATCCGTACAACTATATATTCCTCGCCCTACCCAAGCAACCTGGTAACTATGATTTTAAATATAGGGAAGCTTGGATCAAATTCTGTTGTCTTCTTTTTTATTCCTATAAGACAATGGTGATAAACATAACTTTCCCTATTATAGATAAGCCCCTTGATCAAGTACTGTCCAATGGTCCATTAAGGAAATGCAGTCAACGCCTATCTAATACCAGCCACTCCTGTCCATGATTAAAGAGAGTGCCTCCCTTGCCTTGACCAAAGAACCTTCCACAGCAAATAAAAGTAAGATCTCGTCTTCAGATGTCTTTTTATTATATGATCAACTCTTTGCCCCATCATTAGACAAAGAACTGTTAGCTTCAATACATGCAATCTCACAGCCTGAAGGATCTTCTTGACAACATGAATGTATGTGATCTATCAAAGCTTTTATTTGTTAGGAATTGATCCAAAGAAAACTATAAGAATAACAAAAATACATGAAAAGGAATATAAGGTGAAAAATAAATATTGGAAATACACTTGAATGAAGTTGGAAAGTGAAAGGTTGCACTTGACCTTTCGTTTCTCCCTTGGCATTGAAAGGGTTGTAATTTGTAAACTAATGTATTATATACCTCTGTACATGAACGGGGAAAAAACTGCATTGCCACATATTGCTGATCTTTTGTACGGTATCATGTACATTTATCCAACTTTCAATTTTGTTAAAATCAACAGTGGCATTAGAGCACAGTAGAGAAGATATGAGAATGGGGAAATTGTTGAAAGGATAGTTATGGTTTGTGCAAGAAAAAATAGAAGCCATAGCAAGAGCAAAATCTGAGCATGTGAATTTGGGAGAAGAAGGAATCAAAGTGGCATTTTTTTATCAGAGGCTTAGGCAGCATCACTAAGTCTGCGCTATCTTCTTCAATTTGAATTCTTAATAAAATTCAATGATTTAAAATGTTTTGGAAAGTTAATATGCAGGAGAACAAAACCTACATTTTTTTAAAAGACATTATTGTATTGAAAGAGCATATTGATGTGGAAAGATAACAATATTTGAAAGAAATTTGATGCTATTTTTTTTGGGCATGAATTCAGAGCAAGTTATGTGGCATTGAATATGATTAAGGAGGGAATTTTAAATTTGCAAGAAAAGATATTCTGGATGATTTACTTGGACATATCTTGGCACATTTCCTACTGTGTTCAAATGACTACAAATTTGTGAGGAGTTGTCTCATACGTGTTATCTGGAAGCTACTCATATTGGCCACTGAAGATTGCTCATCTTTGATTGCAGATTATAATAGCATTGGAAAGAGATTGGTCCTTATTATGGTAGAATTGAGGATGGAACATGTGAAAGGTCCCAAGTTTTTTGGATATCCAAATTTTGAGCGAGAGATGTTCAGATCAGCAGCTAAAGCATCAGATTTCAGAAGTTGTAGATTGCAGAATCTAGCACTGCACATTCCAAGCGGTTTATACAAGTTGTTCCACTCTCATTTGATAGCAGGGACATTAGGATTTAGATTTCGAGTTGAAACATTACAGATTGTGCATATAATTGATGATCAGCTGGTGGTTTGTATGCATTTGTTATGGATATTCCAGATGTTGCATGTAGCTGGAAATGTCTTAGAATTTCAGATATTTCTTGAGTTTTTGAGTTGTCCCAATTAGTGATGTCTTGAGAGTTTTTTTTTCCACAGTTACCAAGTTCTGAAATCCGAATCAGTTCAAGAGGAAAACAAAATCCAAAAGTCTGGAACTCTTGAAAAAAAATGGAAAAATTTGGTCCGAAATATATATATTATATATGGGCATACTTTTATTTATATGCAGCATTGACAAATACAATGGAAAAAATTAATAACATAATATAAAATATATATATAAATTTAATATCAAATAATATAAAAGGTTGCTGGATGTCTTTTTTTTGTCAAAAAAATTTAAAAAGAAAAGTATTTAAGACAACAGGACCAACCCGGACCCGCCTTATCCGAGCCAGCCAAAAAATCCATATTTGGCTAGATTTTGTGTAAAACCGGCAGGATTTGGTAACTATGTTTTTTTCAGGATTGGATATTTTTTGAGGTTTAATTGTAATTGAGAAGATAGTGGTTACACATTGATTATATGATACTTGGCACAATATATCTGGCATGGGCAGTTTTTGTGTCAGCATGACTTGTCATAGATAGGAGTCATCAACTCTAGAGACTATTAGGAGAATGGTCCTTCATCACCTTGACATTGTGAGAAATCAGGCATTTGAGAGTGCTCTTGAAGCACGTTGAGGCACTTGACCTTACAAGGGTTTGGATTCTCATGGTAGAGACAACATGAGATATTAGCTCTAGAGAGATTTGAAGACTCGTAGTAGGAGACTAAGTTGCCGCATTCGAATTCGTGTTCGAATTCGCCGATGATTAAATTCGTGAAAAATTCGCCGGTAAAAAAATCAGCGATTAAATTCGACTATGAGAAATATACATTTTTATTAAATATATAAAAACAAAAGATAAATTCACATTTCAAAAGAGAGATAATATCACATTTCATTGATTTCATTACTAATCTATCTCCAGGGAATCAAAGCTCATGATTATTTCAGAAGATTGCAAGAAGTTGCTTGGTCGAAAAAGGTGCAAAAATGGATTTTATGAAAATAAGAAAAATATTGCCATCAATGCGTAGAGCTCGAGAAAATATGCACTTTTAGAGAAAACGACACCTAAAACGGAGCCACAGAATGAAAGTTATGGCACATGCAAATTTTTGCTGCTACATCTTCCCGGACCCTTTCCAAAAATGGCAAATTTTTTTCTGTTCTGTTTTTTTCACCAAAAATCCAAAAAAGGAAAAAGTTGCCAAAAAAGGAAAAAAAAACGCGAATTAAATCGCGATTTTCAACGCACTGTTAAAATTCGGCGAATTTCGATTTTTTTCCTTTAAGTTCGCTGAATGCGGCAACATAGGTAGGAGATAGCATGAGCTTCTTAGAAAGAAAAATTGGCATATACAGTTCATCTTTGAAGTGGAGTGAACATTTTGGGATCACTGGACACAATAGTGGACAGTGTACTACCAACATATTGAGAGGATTGCGGCTAACAAAGTTTGAGATATGGTTCCTGCATCATTTTAGCTGTAGAGAACAAGTTGAGCAGACTTTGGATCAGAGGGGTATCAATGGAATTAATCCAAAGAAACATATAAGAATCAATGGAATTAATCCAAAGAAACATATAAAAATAATGAAAATACATTCAAAGGAATGGAAGCTAATAAATAATTTTGGAAATACACTCAAATGAAATTGGAAGGTGAAAGGTCGTACCTGACCTTTGGTTTCTCCCTTGGTTTTGAATAGCTTGTAAACTAAGTATCTTGAAACTGTGTACGTGAATAGAAAATAGAAGCTGGATTGCTGCATACTGTTTATCTTTTGTGCGTTATTGTGTATATTTTATCTATCTTTCAGCTTTGTTGAAATCAAACATCAGTCAATTCAAATCTAACTCTTCTATAAACATAGACTACTTATTCCATTGCTTAAGGCTTGATGTTGGTTGTTTGTGTGCCATCATAAACTATTCTACTAAAAACACATGAGGGAAGTTAAAATTTTCCCTATTTTTTACTAAGTTATAACAATAAAAATAATAATTCAAAGCTACAAGTAACCATTACATTTGAATCCAAAAGTACTCACAAATGTGTACACACTACACATAACACATCTATTTGAGTGCGATGAGTAATTTAAGGCATGCAAATATCTTGATTAAATTTACTATTTTCTCAACAGTAATTGTTATATTAGACAAACAGAATTTCTTTTACTTCCTAACTAATTGTAAGATATGTACCCTAGACAACTGGCTGTGACTGAAAATTGACAAAATGTGTGCCATAGCAGCAAATGACCCTTGAAAATTTGGAAATACATGCCTGTATTTTCTTTGTTTTGCACTAGCTACCTTCGAAAATCACGTTTTTTTCTCTTCCTTGTCATTCTAAATTACATTTTCTGCAAAAAACATGCCCTAAATCACATTTTTTCTATGTTGTATTCTGCCTGTCACGTTTTATCCTGAAAATGTCTTATTTTTGTGCCCTAACTGCAGGAACAGCCCCAAAAATTTCTTCAAAATGGCAAATTCCTAATTTTGTGCCCTAGCACTTCGAATTGCCCTAAAAATTTGTCTGAAGCACAACCAAAATTGTGCCCTCTGATGGTGTTTTCATGGACTTATATTCTAATAATTTTCTGGTCCAGGAATTTGGGCGTTGTTCATTCTCATTCGATCAGAAAAAAACATTCAACCAAAAAATGATAAATTGAAAATTATTTTCAAATGGTGGCTCGATAAAATCCGTGTATCTTTATTAGAAGAACAGGAAACACTAACATTTTTGGATGAAGTGACATTGAAAGACTTGTCGAAAATGTTTGACAATATTTATCCAAAAGATTCGATATGCAACTCTAACCCAATCAATTAGCAACCCTTGTACCTGCCCCCATAGGGGCGCTTGTCCTTCTCCCCCAACCCCCCCCCCTCCTCCCCCCTGCTGCTTGTCCCTTCCGGCTAAAGAAAAGGGAGTGCCAGAATTTTTCGCTTTGTAGAATTGTGAAAGGACTTCTATTCAGTTGAACTTTGTCAAGACTGAACTAATCATGCTAAATACTAGTTATGTGTAATTCTGGTGTACTGTCATTAGTAGCTCAGCATGGCTAAGCAAAGAATAGAAAGTAATGGGAAAATGCCGAGTTATGAATAAAAAAGAAAGAGGAAAGTACCCGTTGGACGAAACGTAACTGGTGTGCCGGAAACATTTGTGAAGACACAAATTATCATTCGATCCCTTGGTCGAATTTCACAATTAGAGTTTGAATCAATATATCACCACATAGGAAAACTCAGGAAAAATATAGGACAAAGGAAAACATTGCAATACGAGTTCATACCGAATATTTTTTCCGACTTGTTGGTAACAAAGGTGCTGCTAATAAGCCACCAAATACAGCACCCTTGTGATCACCAACAACCTGTCAATATGTGTGATGTAAACAAGCATTCAAAGACCTTATAGTCAAAAACCACTTTTCCTATCTTAAACCACACATATTAGAAATATCAGATTAAAATGAGTTTGAAATAATCTTCTGTTAATGAAACCAAGACTGAAGGACACTCGCAAAGAGGGATTGTTTTCTGGCTTCTTGATTTAGTCTACTTTCGAATAGGTCCACTTTTCTTTTCCTAATTCAAAATTACTGATCTAAATTTTACAGCTCTGATAAATTACTTGTTACTCATTTCAAGACCTTATAATGGGATATCTCTTCTATAGAAGAGAGACCAACAGTCGTTGTCACTGAAGCAATCAATCCAGAGAAAAATAATCTACAAACAAATTCAGAGACGTAAGGGTAATTAGATGTTGCTCCCAGTTTATGCATGCAATGATTGTTTTGCTAAAAACACGAACACTTAAAAGGAAGTACGGCTCACACATTGTTTTTCTAATGGCACAGACGACTACAGCAGCCAAAATAGACATGACATTTTCTCTTGCATATAGGTTTGATTTTCATGATAATTAGGGATCGTTCTCCAAACCTTTTTAGCAAACTCAGCAGTAGAGTTGGCTTTAAATGTCATCAAGGATCCAAACAAAGCCCAAGGTAGCCTTGTGTCCAAGGTTCCTACAGGTAGGGTGTAAATATAAGTTTATTAATGTGCAAAGCACTCTCTGCTTACAAGATCTAACCCAAAGGAAGCAAGTCTACAAAATAGTTTTTTAGCGTTGCAATTAAAGCGGCTTAATAAAAAATTAGCACATGCATCTTAGTTTGTTAAAATTCATGATCATAAATTCCACTAACATTACACAGACAAAATCAAATTATAAGAAATGTTTATTTCATTTAAGTCTGGACCAGTCATTCATTGCAAATAAATTATCAACTACAATGGTTTTCCTACATTCAGAAATGTAAGGAAATTAACTAGAAACCAGAACCTACCAATAAATAAGACAGAAACGTACCAGAAGACATGGACCAGGACAATATGTGCTTCTCCGGTAAAGTGTGAGAAGTGATATTCCATGCTTCCGTGTACTGTTTCAAAAGAGCAAATGACTCGGTATTTTAAATAAAAAACAGCATAATTTACATATGGATGTAAAATTAACTGTATTGTAATCCTACCTATAAAGCAACATCCATTTTTGTCCTTGTGCTAGTTGTTGGAAGTGCAGAAGATAAGAAACTGCTAAAAGACTTTGAAAGAAGCAATGAAGGTTCAGACATTTCTGGAAACATCCCTTGTTGCATGGATTCACATAAGCCCATTTCAGATTTGAGATCTTGCTCTGTAACAAGTTGCCAATCAGCTTCATTGTTATTCCCTACACGATCAGCAGAGTCTTGGCTAGAACTTCGGTGTTCATATTTTGAAGTACTTGTTTGATTAATAGTTTTGCCTGAGGACCGCTTTGCCTTAGCATTGGAATGCTTCCTGCTGCCAACAGGCTTTGGCCCTTTCATTGAGTGTGTTTCATTCATTTCCACACTCTTGCCCTCATTGTCATCTGCAATCCAATCACCTTCTTTGGAACATTTAAACAGAGAGAAAATAAAGGCAGTAAAAGAAGTGGTATCAGGCTCGTCGGGCTGATCTGATGTCGATTTTTCAGAAAATATCTTCCAATGGCTCTTTTTCTTCCCCATTTCATCCTCCTGACTAGGATTAAGAAAGCCAAAGTCACTCACCTAACTCAAAAATAATAATAATATTCAAATCTCTTCATGATAACATCCTCCTGACTAGGATTAAGAAAGCCAAAGTCACTCTCCTAAGTCAAAATAATAAACAATAATATTCAAATCTCTTCATGATATAATATGATCCAATTCAAGCAAATGTGGAAAAAAGAAAAGAAAACAATCGGGATGAGATGCCCTCTTGAAACACAACACGAATACCATTGGAAACATTCATTACCTTAGCACTAAAGCTAAAATAAACTTGAAAACAGCTGTGGTTATTTGAAATGCTTACAGTAGTATCACTATCATAGAGGCTCGTAATGAAACAACCAAATGTGCCTGATACAAATCCCATTATAGTGATCCTAAGAAATAATCTGACAGTTCAATATTAATTTAACTCAGTTCTTGAAGTTCAAAAAATAGCCAAGCTTGTTCAAATATTAGTTAAAAATACCAAAGCTTGACAGGAAATAATAAACTGTGCTTTAACCTAGCTACAGTAGCATGAGAATGAAAGTGATTATAAAAAAAGAGGCTATGAATTAACATAAAAATATACTTCATAGACAATAGGAGTCTAGCAGAAGTTCTCAGATACGTTTGGTTAAAACAATTTCCAAAATAGGATAAAGTGTTTTGATACTTCTAGCTGTCAGGCTGCTTCCTGCCTATCACAGCTTGGTTTTCTGCCAATTAAAAAAAAAGACTAAATACAAAAGAGCTGCACAAAAACTCCTAAGGTTGGTAATAGATGAAAAAATGAGAGGAAAAACTCCCATTGAATAATAAAGCAAGCCCCAAAAGTCATTAATGAACCCTAAGGAAGGATTAGAAGGCTTCAGCTAGTTGAAGCGGGCCATATTGATCCTACAAGTCATTGACACAATATGAAAATTTAACTGTATTTTTTAGTAACGATTGAGAGCTATTTTGGAAAATATACAATACCATGATGTGTCAAATTGTCAATATTCAGAGCCAACAAGAGTGAGTGATAGGCCAAAGTTCAGCCACCGACCGGTGTGTATAAATCCAGCAAAGCCGGAAAGGTGACTCAAAGGAGATGACCCCATTCAGAAATCTAAATTAATACTCCATTTCCAATTTACACCACACTTCATTTTTAAAGAATTTATGTGAATAATAACAGTGCTAATATTAGGACTGTTGCTGTTGTGGTAAAGGGCCGAATGAACAGTCACCACAAAGCCATTCATATTCACAGCTAACACATGGGAAGCATAAACATGCAATGCACACAGAAAATATAGCATTTTTTTTTCACTTCTCAAAAATATCATACATAGGCTCTTTGGTAAAAAAATAAAATACATTGACAAACTCAAAATTATTCTCCTGTTCTAAAACTCAAATTACAACACACACCACACCTATCCTGATTTCTCAGCCTTCAAGCAATCCTTCTTGCAAGCTACACTCACTTCTAATGCAGGAGCATCCGGGCTTACATACAATTTTCCATCAGCTAAAAATAGTTAAGAGTGGGTTTTATGTTTGTACATATTCTTGTGTGCAACATTAGCAAATTTCTCTCAGAAAGGCTAACGAGGTATTACACTATGAATCTACACAACTCTTCAAAAGTTGGTGCAAGTCTATATCCTATGATGCAGAGCAGAAATGATAATTTGAGGCTATGACATCTTGCGCAAACAACGCACAACACTTCCAGGTTATGCACACACATTTTTTGGGATGGCTCAAAACTTATAAGCCTTCGCATGGGATCAAAACATTGCACAATTAACTGGAAGATGGCGCAAAACTAGAGAACCTTAAACTTGCGTGGTAACACACATTGCACTCTCAGATGCTTGCATTAGGAGAGACTCATCATGATACTGCACATCTACCTACGAAACTGTGCCATCACTGGAATTCTGGGCAAGAAATTCTTAAAGATATGGTGTGCATAGGCTTCTTGTGCAAATAGCATGCAAGTTCTTAGAGAAGCGCAAGTGGCGGAATCACTTGTTGGCCACATTGAGATTACAGATGGAAGCCAATGGTGACTCATCTAATTTCACTATTGCATTCTTGGGCCGACTTGTGTTTCGGATCAAGTTGTGCTCTGTTATGGGACCTTTGGTCCTTAGTCCTCATTTAATATTTGCAACACAATTAATAGGCTTATGGGTACGATGCAATTGAGCCTAATATTGTAAGTAGCTGATTGTGCATCTAGATAAAGTTAAACACATCACTACACTAGAGGAAGGTATTCAGAAATCCCATAAGGAAATAGTCTAGAATGCAGTTGTAAGGAGTACTGCAGTTGTAGAATGCACAGATATGGGAAGGGCTAGTGGGATTGAATCACTTCAGCTAACACTGCAGTGTTAAGTTTCATTGTAAACCTGCAGGCATTGTGTGTGTTTTATCATTGTAAGCCGGATTTGGTGAAGTGTGTGAGGTTGTGTGTGTAATCTTCAATGTTGATGAATAAAGATATTGTTGTTGCTGTAAACTTTGCTGCATAAGTGTGTTAGTTATTAAGGATGCACAGTTCAAGGCATCCCTTTATTGCAGCCCCTAGCTGTGACTGCATCAAATTCCTTGCAAGCTGCACTCTTATTCACCCACCTTCACTTCAAATTCCAAAAATATCCTTTCCCTTTCCTTGACTCTATGTTTAACTTGATGGCTCTTGTCTATTACTGCAGGTAATGATGGGGAAGATGAAATGATTCACCTTGCGTCAGTTACATGATCTAAGGTATTGAGCTGAAACCTGAGGTACACAACTGCAGGCAGATAAACTAAGCTGTATGTGGAGTTCGAAACACTAGCACATGTTTAAGTTTCAAAATGTGGTATGTCTCTGCACCTTGAAATCATCTACTTGCTGAAGAATTTACTTCTTGACCTGAAAGCTCCAAGTTTTGTAAGGGGATGGGAACTAGCATCCCTTTTCCAGCCTGCAGATGACATAAATGATAAAATAAACAGGAGAAGAGATGACCTGGTGGTGACATAATTTATAAAATAAACAGCCATCCCTTCTCCACTATAATGTCCCCTTTCCTACGCCAAAAGGCCCAAGGGCCAAGTCGAGTCCAAACCGTGGTCATAGTAGTGTTTTAAAAACCGGTCAAACCGGAACCGGAACCGGCCGGTTTGACCGGTTTAACCTTTAAAATGACGAACCGTTTTGAAAACCGGATTGACCGGTTTTAAAACCGGTCAAACCGGTCCGGTTTCGTTAAATCGGCCGGTTTCTGTTTTGCCATATACGGCGGCCAGCTTAAAAAAACATTTTTTTAATTGTTTTCTTTTATTTTTTTGGTCTCTAAACCCTAATTTGGTGTTATAAATACACCCCCCCCTCTATTCACTTCACACCTCTCTCATTGAGCATTTGTGAGCATTTGTGAGCAAAAACATTTGTGAGCAAAATTGAAGAGTTTAGTTTTTGGAGTGAGCTTGGAAGTTGGAGGCTTGGAGCTTGTTTGGCATTGCTTGTGGGCTCTTTGTGGTGATATTGGCATCCATTTGTTAGCACCTCACCTCTATTTGTGAGCACCTCTCTTATTTGCAAGGATTTGGAGGATTGGGGCAGCCTTGAATAGTGTTCATTTGGAGTTGTTTGGCATCAAGTGTGGGCTCTTTGTGGTGGCATTTACATCTACATTTGGAGTGTGGGCTCTTTGTGGTGCCATATACAAGCTTGGAGCATTTCTTCACCTCATTTGTGTGCACATTGAAAGGTATGTTACATTTTAAACTTGCCCCGTATTTGTAAATTTTATTAAAAAAGAAATAGGAAATTTATTTTGTTTTTATTTGCATTTTCAGATTTGTTTGCATTTGCAATGGCCCCCAAATCAAAAGACCCTACATGGGCCCATGCAGACACAATTGATGATCAAGTTTTTTGTAAATATTGTAAGAAACACATCAGCGGGGGGGGGGGGGGGATTCATAGGTTGAAACAACACTTGGCTGGTCAAAGAGGCCAAGTTACCCCATGTGAGGCACCTGATATTGATGACATTAGGTTGGAAATGAAAACCATGCTTGAAAAACATAGAGAAGAGAAGGCTAGGCAAAAAGAGATGGAAGCTGAAATAGGGAGGAGGAGGGAACATGCCTCGAGTGTTGAAGGATCTTGCTCTGACCCTTCTGTGACTGTTAGAGACCCCTTTCGGTATATGCCTCCCCCATCCACTCATAGTCAAGAAAACCGGCCTCAAAAAAGAAAGACCATTCAAAGCTTTTTTCCATCTTCCACACCTGCTACTGCTAGTGCCTCCATGCCAACACAAAATCAGCCTACCTTGGATAACCATTGGAAGAAGCAATACAAAGAAGCAACTTTTGAGTACATTGCTAGATGGTGGTATGATGCAGATATCCCTTTCAATGCTGCCTGCTCACCTTATTACCAGCCGATGTTTGATTCCATTGTTGTTGCTGGTAAGGGCTTCAAAGGCCCTAGTATGCATGACTTGAGAGGATCACTTTTGAAGAAAGAAGTTGCATCCATAGATGAATATTTGAAAGGTTGCAAAGCTTCATGGGCCAAAACAGGATGCACTATCATGTCAGATGGGTGGAGTGATGGCAAGAACCACACAATAATAAATTTTCTTGCCTCTTGTCCACAAGGTACAATGTTTTTGAAATCAGTAGATGCATCTGATAGGGTGAAAGATGCAAATTTATTGTTTGAGCTTTTGGATGAGATTGTTTTAGAGGTGGGGGTGGAAAATGTTGTACAAATCATAACAGATAATGCATCTAACTATGTTCTTGCTGGTAAGATGTTAGAGGCTAAACACAAAACAATATTTTGGACTCCATGTGTTGCACATTGCATAGACCTCATGCTTGAGGATATAGGGAAAAAAGATTGGATCAAGAACACTGTAGAGCATGGCAAGAGCATCACCAAATACATCTATAATCACTCATGGGTATTGAACCTAATGAGGAAGAACACTGATGGCAGAGAACTTGTTAGGCCAGCCATCACGAGATTTGGAACAAACTTCCTCACGTTGTAATCTCTTATTTCCCAACAACAGAACTTGAAAAAGATGTTTTCAAGTGATGAATGGAATGCATCAAAGTGGAGCCGGAAACAGGATGGGAAAGACACAAAGAAGAAACTTTTTGATAATTTATTTTGGAAAAAAACAAGCAGAGATAGTGAAAGTTGTTGAGCCTCTTGTTAAGGTGTTGCGGTTGGTGGATGGGGAAAAATTAGCCATGGGCTATATTTATGAGGCTATGGATCAGGCAAAGGAGCAAATAAGGGCAGCATACAAAGACAGGGTAACTAAGTATGGGCCTATATGGGAGATCATAGATAATAGATGGAACAATCAACTCCATCGGCCTATACATGCAACTGGGTATTTCTTGAACCCGAAATATCATTACAGAGCTCAGCTTGGAGAAGATCAAACAGGAGAAGTAAAAGATGGTTTGTACAAGTGCCTAGAGCGCATGGTCCCTGATGAGATGCAACAACTTGAGGTTCACCGACAAATCAACTTCTTCAGCAGAGCCACAGGTACCTTTGGGAAAAACCTTGCAAAGATTGCAAGGAATGTGGACCAACCAGGTAAGAAATTCTAAGTTTTTTGAAGTTCATTTGATTAAAATTTTTAATGAATAATCATGAATTTTTAGCATAAGACAATCTTTATCTAATTTGTTGAATTACGCTTTAACCTTTAAGTTATAAGTTTATGTTTTACTTTTAATTTTTAACTGTGTTTTTTAACTTTTTATCGTCATTGTTTACTAATTAAACATTTACACTTTTTATCGCAGCACATTGGTGGGATTCGTTTGGTAGTCAGTGTCCTCAATTGCAAAAGTTTGCAATTAGGATCCTGAGCCAAACTTGCAGTGCTTCTGGGTGCGAGCGCAACTGGTTTGGACCGTCTTTGAGTGGATTCAACGAAAGAAGAGAAATCGTTTGGAACAACAATGGTTGAATGATCTTGTCTTTGTGCAGTACAACCTTCAGTTAAGGCGCAACCAGTTGTTGAACCGAAGACCTGATACTGATCCCATTGTCTTGGATGATATAGATCCAACCTCAGAATGGGTAGAGGAGAGTGAGCCAGCAGAGTTTGATCCCGATGACTTGGGGTGGATGGGTTTGGATCAAGAATCTGATGAGCCATTAGCAGCACCGCCGCCATCGTCACGAGACACAACAGGCACTAGTCGCACTCGTGCTACTCCCCGACCCCGTGCAGCCCCAGTTGTTGCAGATGTACCTGAGGATTTGGATGAGTCTGAGTCAGAGCCAGAGGTCGGTGATGATATTGATGAGGATGACCTTGAGGATCCCATTTCTAGCAGCAGTGCAAAGTTTGATGATTGATCATTGATGTCATCTAGTTTATTCTAGAGTTTTGTAACTTGTAGTATTTGTAATGTATCAATGATCATATCATGTTGCTTTTTTGGAGTCTTGAACTATGGAGGCCATTTAGAGCCTCATTGTTTATGTATTTTGTTTCGGAATCTCATCTATGATATATGACATGTATTGTGTATTGGACTTGGAGTTCGTGCCATTTTGCTATAAACACCTTTCTTGCATGGTATATAAGAGAAAACTTTGCATATTCTGTGTGTAATTGTTGGAATTATGGTTTTTAACCTTTCAAATATATTATTTTCATTAAAAATATAAAATTTTATGTATTTTTTAGTAAACCGGTTCATTAAGTTTGAACCGGTCCGGTCCGACCCTTGCCTGGTTCAGAGTCTGATTTCAATTTTTAAAACATTGGTTGTAACCCACTCTTGTAGTACAACTGTTCTATTGGGTGTATCCCAAGTGTGGAATAAGGTCATGATAAAAGGGTCTGAAATATGAGTAGAGTATGACTCTATATTGGGTGTAACCGAAATGTGGATAAGGTCATAGCGTAAAAGCGCTAACCTGATTTTCAGAGTAAAACCAATACAGGATATTATGGCAAGCTAATTCATTCTTTATTAAACCCATGGCAAGCCAAATAGGTGATTAGGAAGAATGAATGACGATTAAATGTATAGAAGAATGACTGCATGAATTCTATTAATGAATTATTGTTTTTATTTGAGTTGGCTGGGAGATGGATATAAAACTGTTTATAGTCCCTAGTCAGTGATGTCTTGGGCAATGTTGGTCTACAATTATACCAGACCTAGTATGTTTATTTTCTGACTCTTGTAAAGTGTATGTACTTAAGTGAGCCAATTCTGACATGATAGTTAGAAGTTATGGCTCAGATCCCAAGTTATGCTTTAGGTTTATTAACCTGAGTAAACCTTTCGTTAAGGAAGGATAATAAATGGCGTTTAAGGGATAATTAAGCTATGTTAAGAGGGATGCCCCTATTTTCAAGGTTAAATATTGCTTAATAGGGAATATTATCCTAGATTGACTTGATTGGGACAAATTCCTTTCCGGACACGATTTAAGGCTTTCCTCAACATGATTTGCCTTGATAAACAAATATTTACATCATAATGTCTTGATTGGACTTATGATCTTTGTAGAGAACTAACGAAGTACATAGCCAGGGAGATTCCTATCGTGGCAAAATGTCACATGTAATTTTATCAAGATACACAGTTTTTTGAACTCCACATTGACAGTAAGAATTCTGTGCATGGCTAGATCAATTCTTACAGGTCTTTAAGACTCTAACATAACAGTCATTGTGATTATGAAATATTCCAATAACAGATAAGGGAGTGGAATTTGGCAAAGCAATATGAGTCTTTGCTGACATCCAAAGTGCATGGTACTAATGGCGATAGGCCTCAACTAATCAACATACCACCCGCTTTCTCCACAACTTTAAAAGTAGGGTTTTGGAAATTTTAATTTTTGAATATAATAACAAGATTTTCTTAATAACTGAAATGTAAAAGGTGTATGATCTGCCCTGTGGTATTGAAATCAAATGTTAGACGGAATGTATTGGCCACTATCTGCAAAAAGAGATGCCTTGACAGTATCTTATAGTTGAGAAAAGTAAAACATAAAGAAATGAATGTCTTACTTTAAAGGGCTTGCAAGGACTCGCTGACCAATGGTAACAAAACTTGTTTCTTGATTAGACATAAACCAAGCCAATGAGGATACACTGCACATCAACAAATCAGAAATATTTAAGAATTGTTTAATATCCAAGAAAATATTTCAAAGTGCAATAATTGACATGAAATGAAAAATGTCTATTAGTGCGTTGCCTTCACATGTTACCCATCTGATAGGGATTTACCTTCCAGTAAATATGTGTTCACGAACACCTAAAATTGTTGGTGGGTGCACACCATGGTCTTCTTTAAATTCTTCCAGCAAATTACGCATCTTAAGAGCTTCTTCCAAATAGTTATCCTTCAAGAGATAAAATCCATCCAGCCATGAAGAAAAATAAATATCAATACTCTTAGTATAGTAAAATCACCAGGTATTTTTGCAGTTTTACTTTAAACTAACTACCTGATTCATGTCAATAGTCTGCAGTGCTTCACCACGAGTAAAAATTATGGCATGGTTCTGATTTTCTGGTTTCCCTTCCCCTAATTTTGCAGGTCCTGGGAGTTTAATGCGGTATATTTCCTGTACTTTGCAGATCATGAAGGAAATCATTAAATATTCGATCGTTAAAATTAACATCCGGAATCTCCCCGGCTATATGAAAATCCAATTACAATACAATGTCAGTACCTGATCATGGTTATTGAATGCTTTAACCAATACTGAATAGTACTCTTTTTTAACTTTGTTGTTTTCCCTTTCTTCAACCTCATCAATGTATGCCACGCGCAAGGAAGGATTGCTAAATACAAGAACATATGGTTGATATTCTTCAATTTAAACATAAAAAATTACAAAAAGAAAGCTTCCCTAGTTATGACATTAATTCCAAATACCCATGTAACAAGTAAGAGTATTTATGTAGAAAAAAGCCAAGTACAAATTTTTACATACTTCACCATCAGATTCAAAATATCTGTAGCTCGACGGTCTCCATTTTGTTTTTGGATACCATAGTTTTGGCAGGTAGCAACATAAGTGAATTTCATGTCAGCTACAGCTTCTAATTGAGCGTATAATGACTTCTGGCTCTTTTTATCCTCCTCGGTTGGGAAGGCAACTGCCTTGTAACCTTCTAAGATCTCTGCATAAATTAAAATTCAAAAGTAATGAGCATGCAAATTATACAGGAAGAGCTCCAAATCATGTTAAACTTGCTTAGAAAATTGAATCAACAGGCAAACATCTTTACCATTTTCTGAAGCCATATCAAGAAATGCTTGTAGCTTCAGTGCCCTTCTATAATACATCATGCCACGAACTGCAGAAACTCATGCAAGTATTTTAGAATTGCAGTCTCCAAATCAAGCTAAAGCAGAACTACTTTATTGAATAAAATTAAAGAAAAGAACCACCATGAGCAAGTAATTGAGCACATTTCTGCTGGATATTTACCAGTTCTGGAAAGCGTTTGACCTCTTTGTGAAGCCCAATAACGAAGGTGAAGCACATTCTCTTCACTTGTCCATCCTGCACTTTCTCTTTTACATGTCAAGCGCTCCATAAAATTATTCCATTCATCTGCTTGGAAACAAGTCATTGTTTAAATTTGCGCAAGACATTTAAAACAATGTGAACTGATACTGGAATATTTCAAAACTTGAACCAAACCTGGGAAGATCTTTTGTAAGTAAAAGACAATTGAGATTCCATCCTCGTTTTCAAGTTCAAGGTCATTTTTTGAATAAATTGTCTCCTCGCTATAGTATGGAGTAAGGATACTGTCAAAAAATATCAAAATTAAAGAAAGCATATAGCAGTTGATCCAGTGTGATGTATTCTTAAATTCAGTCCCAAGCCTACAATATGTTTTCATAAATTATGAATATCAAAAAGACTACTAGACTATGAATGCAGATTTTCTCTAAACTACAGGGAGTGACTCTGCAACATGTTGTACACCCACGTTCCAATTTACAAGGCCTCACGTTGATTGGGAATTTCAAGAATTGGTAAAGAAAGAGAATATCATTATAAACACATTTGTTTCCGCATATTTTTATCAAAAATGTATAATCACATGTTTATTGCTAATATAAATGTTTGTATATGTTTTAGAGGAAACAATGTTTGATACTCGGCCAAAAAATTGCATTCCAGAAACCAAACAATAGATGTTGCATAGACTTAGGATAAACTTATAAACCACATGACCATGAAGTTCTGGATGTTCTAGACGTGCCATTTGGATTGACTATAGACTTAATGTAAAAGAAACGTGTCATGGACAGACTTCAGTGCAAAGAAGTTTTAATTTCTATTTAATTGAAGCATGCTGATGTGCATGTACAAATAATTATGTGTAATACTATTTACAAATAATTTATTTCTTATAGAGGCCCAAGATAGCTAGTTCAAATATTTGAATGATGTCAAAAGATAAATTTAAAAGTGGCTTCTAAAAAAACGATAGAATTTGAGGAAAGTATTGCTTGTTTTCAAATCTATCTTTTTGAATCAACATGTAATGTCCCTTTCTATGCATGTCCAACTCATATCAATTGCAAATAGGTAGTTTGTATTAAAAATGTTTTTTTAACAATATAGCAAAACTGATGCTATTGAAATAGAAGCACGAGACATCATGCAAACCTGAAAGAGAGCATTTTCCGAACTGTAGGTGCACATGGCATGTCCATAAATAAAGAATTTGTGAAAAACAATATGCGTCTGCGTGCTTCAAGATTGAGTGGTACATCCTTTGCAGACTCCTTCACCGTCAAAAGCAAGTGAAGCCTTTTTATCTGATATCATACAACAGAAATGCGATAAAATATACACTGTTATTCTCGTATACCCTCAAATTCAGGCTATACCTCAACAGAAAGACCTACAAGGGAAGCAATGCACACCTGTCCAATCCATTGGGCTGTTGCCGGGGGTGGAAAGATAACTGCATAATGAAGCTTTGTGTTTAGTGCCTGCAAACAGCTGTCTATTTAGTCTGCGGTGAATCTGTAGAGTCATACCTTCCATTGTTTAACTCTTGCCTGCCCTGGCCAGATTCTTGAAGCTCTCTATAACAAAAGCAAGAAAACATCAGATCAGTGGTTGATAAAATCACCTTTCAATTTGCAGCATATACATGTAACATGAATCAGAACAAATAACTTGCCATTATATTTATAAACTGCCTTCCACAAACAATTCAGTGAACGCCACTTACCTAATCTCATTCACCATCATATCGCGAGTTACAAGCTCTAGCATATCTTGAAGTAACAATATTACATTGTCACGCATAGATGCTTCGCCCTTTCTCTGCAGTAGAAAGCTGTTTTTAGATATGCTCACACAGACAGTGATACAGGAATGGATGGTTGTAAACAGACAAAGGTTGATGTGTTGTCAGATGAGAGTTACCAATATTTCTATAAGCTCCACAAATTTTCTGTAATTTCAGGTTGGTAGGTAAAGCACTCATTCTGAAGTTGGCTAGAAGTGTATTTTTTGAAATATTTGCCTCAACCTCCTTTAGAATTATTTCTATTATCCTGTCATGTAAGTAAAAGAAATCGAAATTAAAGAAATGCAACTAGAAGCAAAGAAATGTCCAAATAAAGTTAAGAAGAATTTTGTATTGAAGTAATTTGTAAAATACACATCAAGTTACTTCAATACCCTAAATATTTCTTATCCTACAAGCAGAGGAGGATTCTTATTCACGATAGCAGAAAATGAGAATTGAGAAAAAATGTGAGACTTTTTCCTGTTCAAAAGTTTCTTCTAAATGTTTTGTTTCTTTCTAAAGACCTACGAAAAGTTTAAGTCTTTGAAAAAAGGCATGCATACCTTTTACCCCAACCTTACGCTTGTTGGCAGCCTCACTTGGACAGACCAAGAGACTAGATGAATGGGGGTGCTTTGAATATCCCTTTGTTGCCCTTCACAAAACCTGCATTAGGCTTGTGGATCAGAATTCTTTCCTGTTCTTCCTTGATCACTGGCTTTGTGTTGTTACCCATTTGGAGACATGTCACTCTCTTCAAGCCATGTCTCATCCATAAGGATTTAGAAAACAAATTAGTTCATCAAACAACTAAGAACTCAGTCAAAAACAGAGCAGAAAACAGAGAACAGTTATTTCAATGACAAAACTGCCAGACACAGCAAGGTGGTGGTGATGGTTTCATTAATATCAGGGCAGTTCCGAATGTATCATAGTGATTGTGTTTGTGTTGTGGCAGTTTCATCCTGCTGGCTGTGGCAATTTGGACATTTTCAAACATAAAGGCAGAGTAACGGTAGGAAACAATGTCTCTTACAGTTCCACAACACTTGGGAGCACTTAAGTGACCAAAGAGACATTTCCAATATTTTTATTTGTAAGAGACATAAGCACAATTTTACACAAGTGTCGAGAGAGTGAGACGAGGATTAGAGAGCTCAGTTGGTTGTAGGAACAGAACTAGTTTCGTGCAGAGAGAATCAGAGTGACTGCAACAGTAGGAAGCTTATTATATATGTTCTATCAAGAACACTTTGTAATTGCTTTTAGCCAAAGGAAGAGAGAGGAAGTCGAGCATTTTGCCACTTCCAGCTAGTTTTCCCCATACTGGGGTTTCCTGGTTAAAATCTTTGTCAATCTTGTTGGTGGGTTTGTTTTCATGTTGTTTCATACAACTGCAACATTTTTCCATTTTCAGCAATTAAAAAACACTAAGTCCAGCACTTCCCACATTCTCTCTATCATTTTGAAGTTTAATTCAAGCAGGACAGCATGTACATCAAGAATATCCAACAAGTAGTGAACCTTGAGAGATTACAAATCAATGTTGCTCTCTTCAAGTCATGGTGGTCTGTTGGGTTTCAGCTCTACAAACATAAGCTCTCACCTTCCCCGATCCAGTCTAGCTCTTGGCACTTGGCTCTTGGCTGTCTCTTAGCTATGCGTGGGAAAGATCTTCCGACAAATTGATCCATTCACCTACAGAATGTATGGATGTCTCTTACTGAAAAGGATTGTATTTGATATTGAGTATGATTTTTCTGCTTCTTCCCTTTATCTCATCACCATCTCGTATACCCATGGTCATTTCATCAGCTATTAGGTGTCTTGACACCCTCCAACTTCCCAAAAGAAAAGCCATTAGGTGTCTTTTCACCTTCCAACTTCCCAAAAATAAAAGAGAGGATGATCCCATCATTTGGGGGTTGTTTCCTCAAGTTGCATGTTCCAACCTACCAACTGAGTTGCAGAAGTTGTTTGACCAGTCAAATGGTTGCACAATTTACAGAAAAGAGTGGCCAGGTAGAGTGAAGCATCTAGTTTCCCCATATCAAGGTTTAGGTGATTCTGACACCATCTAACCGAGTCACATCCAACATATGATTGCATATTTCCCACGCATTTGATAGGTTAAACAATTGAATTAGGGCGTGAAACATGGTGAGTGTCTTGGGGATTGTCTCAATAAGCCACACATCAGTTTGATGTTGTATGGGGGGTTTATAGTTTTGACACTAAGAACTCTAATTGGGGAACCTTCAAATTCAAGACATCAGGTGAAAGAATGACTAATTGGAGAAAGGTCAACCACTCCTTCAAAAAAGAAAAATTTGGGTCCTCCAATTCAAAATTGTCTTCAATTTAATTGAATAAAGCTCATCGACCCTTTCTTCCCTTCAGGCCCAAATGGAGACACCCAAGGTGTTGCAATCTATGAAATGGTTCCCAATATTCAACATCTGATGAATGACTGGCAATGCTCCTGCATCAAACCCCTATGAGTAGTTTGATTTTGAGCATGATACTCACAATTCTAGATCTAAGAATTCTTCTTTCTCAAATATGCCAATTCTGAATCTTCAAGAGCATATGCTGTCACTTCCTCAACTTCATCTACTCTTTCCTCACTTTTGTGGACTTCTCTATAACTTATCTTTCACCTGCCCATGCAGCTCCAACAATTCTAGATCTAGATCTAAGACTTGTTCTTTCTCAAACATGCCAATTCTGAATCTTCAAGAGCATTTGCTGTCACTTCCTCAACTTTATCTGCTCTTGCCTCACTTTTGTGTACTTCTCTATAACTTCTCTTTCGTCTGCCCATGCAGCTCCAACATACACTTTGTTTTGTTAAAGAATTGGCCAATCCAGTCATCTTTTATTAAAAACATTTTTTATCGGATTTTGACCCACATAAATTTTGTGTCATCTCTATGATGATTAATTTCCATGAGTAATCATTACATAAATGAATTTTCTCTCATATATGTTAGTTATAATGACGCACACAAGCACCTCCAACCATTTGTTAATATGGAGGAGGAACGGTGATTATTCAAAAATCCACCACTTTAAAAATTTTACCCACTAGACTCTCTACCATTTGGGAAAGCTTTTGGTGCATGTAAATGCCTTATAAGCTGCTCGCTTTGTCTCACAATTATTGTCAATGTGAGACCAACCAAATCAACCTAAAACCTTTTTATTTTGTTGAGTAATTGGACTTCCACGGTATTTCTAATTAGATGCAAGTCGCCTTTATAATTCAATTATTATCAATGAGAGACCCCAATCCAATCAACCCAATGCCTTTTTTAATGCTTCAACTTCCACACTTCTCTCTTAGGTTCAACACTAAGTGCATCACACAGCACTTATGCACTCTTTTGGTTTAACACAACTCCAATGGTTTTTCCACTAAGCACATTACACTACATTTCAACACTCTTTTAGGTTCAATACAACTTCAAATACCTTTCCACTCTTCAAGACCAATACAATTTCAGTAATTGCTCCACTAAGAGCATCAAACTACACTTCTATAGCCATTCCAAGATGCCTTGATCCTTTCCAAAATCCATTAACAATCCAATATACACCCATCCCTTTCCAAATCTGTCATCAATACTTCATAAACCCCTTCCCAAGATGCATGATCTTTCATTCATCCCCTTTCTTGATAAGCCCTTTGACTCACAAGTCTTGTAAATGCCTGTCTGCACTCTCAATGCACTTACATTCTACTATATTCTCTTTCCCCACTTCAACTCCTCTTGTTTGCAACATACCTCTGGTTTTTCAACTTCCCATAACAAATCATTTGCCAAGACTATCATCAGTTTGCTATTCTCTCCCTTATTTCAGGCGCAACTCAAACTTTCTCGTCCTTGACGAATTTATAATTGTTATTTCTCCAATCATGAACTTCAATTCTGTCATGCTGCCAAGGCCCTTCCAACAACATGTGGCCTACATCACACACCACTATCTTGATTTTTGGGCTTTGTAGTGATTTCTCTTGCAAGTTGTACTCACTCACTTCCTTGCAAGCTTCCATCTTCGCCCACTTCACTCTTTCAAGCTTAAAAAACCCATTTTACTTTCCCAATTTATATATTTAACTTGATATTTCTTGTCTATTATTGGATTCCACCAGTTACAATATCTCATGGGTTGAGCTGAAACTTGAACTACACAATCTCGATGGATGAATTGAGGTACACGTCAAGTTTGAAACCTTGATGATACAAGTCCTTGTACGCACGTGTGATCTGTAGTATTTCTCTATAGCTAAAAATCAACATGTTGAAGAATCCACTTCTTCACAAAGAAACTCCAATTGTCGAATGTCGAGAGAAGGAAAGACATTACCGACTTTGGCCTAAAAATGACTTTGAAAACCAATTCCACCTTTGGATGTCACTAGAGGAAAGGGTGGTCGTCTCTTTGACCATTTCGCTTGTGGACTTCTCAAAATATGAGCATACAGAAGAAGGGGATATTATCCCTTCTTTGCTCTTCTTCCATTTTTGGATGTGGCAAAAGAAGGGACAATCATCCTTTCTCCATTCCTTAATTTTGAATGGGACGGGAGAAGGGACATTTGCTCCTTCTCTTCCACCCTTCACATTGATGAAGGTTGACCTCAACCTCAATAGTGGAAACTATAATTTCAAGATCGTCATTTCTATAACTATCTTTTTATTCTTTAATTAACTAGAGAAGAGGTTATTAGAAAATGTGAACAAAGAAGGAATGAAGAGAAACTCGAATGCCAACCTCATAGATTGTGTCCATCATTTTATTATGCAAGATATAGTTACAAAAAGGTTGGGGCGGTTACAACTAAACATTAGTTAATGCATTACTGATAGTGACTTAATTATAAGAGACAAGCCTTATAATCTAATACCCCCCTTAAGACTTACAGTACAGAAAGAAAAAACCAAACACGCTGGAAACAAACACACCGACTGAAAATTAAAAACAACAAAACCACACATTCTTCATAAGCTTTCTCTTTGAAAACAGTTTTTGGACCAAGTAGAACTCCATCAAGTTGCCTCATAATCCTTGTAAAGGTCTAGTTCCTGAGTTCTCATATTCCATCTCCCCAAACTCCTGAATAAAAAACTTCCTAAATTATTGGACAACCATCCATGTTGAGCTACATCCACAATGCTTCATCAAGTTGTCTCATGACCCTCATAAAGGTATAATTCCTAAGATCCACAAACTCCCAAATTAATTGGGCAGCCATGCATGTTGAACTTAATCTACACTACCCTTCTTGCCGTCAAAGTGTGAGCTTCTTAAAATATGTATTTCATCAACAAATTTTTCACCACTATCAACATCCAATAGATCTTAAAAAATGGCTAATCTTAACTTCATTTGGTTTCTCTCGAGTTTTCCCTTGAGAACATCAGTGACTCTAATTCTACAATTCTATGATGTGCGACCTCTTTTTCTTATAGTAATAACATTCAACATGACCAATAATGGCTTTGGTTTTATCATCTTTGCTCTACCAATCTAGGAGTTTATTTGCATTTGTGGGTGATTTCTCATTCCCATTTATTATTCCATGTAATATCCCTTTTTCCCAATTGAAGACCTTTGGCCTATTTTGTCAACCTAGCAGCCAAAGGAAAAATATAAGGGTGACTTAAGTCACAATAAATTATTATGAAGTGCTATAAATAAAATAAAATTATTAAAGCACTTATATTAATTTATTTGGCTTAATAAAAATAAATAATAATCCCTATGGTCAATACAAGGGACAAATATTATTGTAAAGGGGTTATTATATTTTATTCTTCCTAGAAGGGTCAATGGCGACTTGGGCCAAAGAGAGATAAAGTTAGGTAGGATAAAATATTGTTTATGTTTTGTATTCCTCCTATGGAAAAATGCGACCAACTCTAGGAGTGAATATTTTAGTAAAGTGTGCCAATGGTCCTTCCTAGAAAATGCAACCTAGTCTAGGAATGAGCATGTAATTTCATTGGCTGGTTTGGAGGTTGGTTGTTGGCCCTTTTCCTTTAAAAGGGAAGTCGAATTGCCTCTTCCATCATCCATAAATATTTTGTCATTTTCCTTTGCATTGAGCTTCAGCTTTTGCAAATAAATTCTAAGGAGGAAACCCCTTAGTAATTTATTCTCTTGTGGATGAAAACCACTAGAGTTGTGAGGGTTTTTCACTCAGAAATTCCCATTGATTGTAATCAGATTTTCAGTGTTATTTTCAGTCATTTCCAGCAGTGTATTTGAAGGCATTTGAGGAATAAAATTGCAGCAGTTCATTTTCTATTGGATTGACCCAATTGGGGCAGATTTGGCTTTGTTTTTGGAGGTATTTAGATCTGATTTTTATTGCTAAATCATCTACATATTTTTGGGAAATAAGCCAATTAGTTTCATAATTTTTTCAAAGGGTTTTTTTACCATTTTTATAATCAGATTTCAGATCTGATTTCTAAGTTGATTTGGCATCCAATGAAATATCCCTCATGGGATACCCCTTAAAAAATATGCAAAATACGGACAATTTGCAGCCAAACAGAAATCTGATTTTTGCAGAAATTAAAACTAGGGCAGCGAACAGAATTAAAGCTATAAGTCACAAAATACTTGCTTGAATCACTTGAAAATTTATAGTGAGCTTGCTAATGCAATAACAAGTATTAGAAAATTAATTTTGGAATTTTTCAGATAATAAATTGCTGCCAGAAAATTACAGCGTGCCCTAGGCAGCTGGAAAACTTAAAAAAATTATTTCTCTCCAAATACAAGTGCAAAAATTATGAAACTTTGAAAATAATATTTATAAATATAAGGAATGATATTCCAACCTTTAGATCTGAATTTGTACCACTGGAAACCCTCCAAATAATGGCTGCAATCTTCAAATCAAGTCACCAGCTTGGGAAGTGGTTGGAAATTATTGATAATGCCCTCAAATTGACGCTAAACCCTACCAAAATGGCTGTCATAAATCTACCCTGAAAAACCCCAAATCTCCTTCTCCAAAAACACCAAAATCTCTCGAAACCCTCCTCTGAAACCCTCTGAAAATACCTTTGAAAAATAGCCTTGATTTCAGCTCCAAAATGACAAGCTAGGGTAGATCTCTCACTACCGAAGAATGCCCTGCTAGCTAGGGATGGATCTCTCACCACCGAAGCTAGGGTCCCTGTGGGATTTCACTCCACAAGCTGTAAATTTGCAAACAACAGTTGCACATGAAGGAAAATAATTATGTATGCAAGAATGACCTTCACTTTTCCTCCCAACTCCTTATATATATTTGCCCAAGGCAAAATATCCCCAAAATAGCCCAAGTCGCATTTTTCCTTTACGAAGGACCAATAACATAAAAGTAACTTAAGTTACTTTTCCCCTTTTAAGTCGTCATGGTCCATAAGTGACCCCCAATGCAAAATTAAAACATTAAGTGTCATGTGGCCCCTTCCTAACGACAAAACATAATATTTAGTTCCTCCAAAACATTTTACGCTCATGTCAACGAAAAATTATAACAAAATGGACTAGATATTCATACCCAATAGCTCCCAGCGTCCATAGCCTCTTGGGTATGACCAAGGCTTGGACTCGAATTGGCCCTTAGGCCTTAGGCGTATGAAAGGGGACATTACATCCAAAAAATTTGATTCTTATATGAATGAGTTCCTAAAAATATAGGCAACCATCTGGGATAGAGCAAATATTTTTTAGAGCTCATTTGATGCCCTAAATGCGTGAGCCAAAATAGTAGGAGGGTCAGATCTGCATGTTTGGTAGTTGCTATTATAATTTGGTTTACATCATCTTGTTCCTCGTATTTTTCCAAGTTTGAGCATATGTCATTTGCCTAGATTGGAGTTGTGTAAAGAAAGTAAAGCAATCTTGAAGATTGCAGCAGTTAGGGTTTCACATTTAAATTATTTTCCAGCTATTGTAAAATCTGATTTTCGCCATAAATTCTCCAAGGTTGTTCCAAGGGTTTGGGAGTAAAAATAATTATTGTATGCTGATTTTGGGTGTGTTTGCTTATAAAACCCTAGTCGATTTGGCTGAAATCAATCTCGTTTGCCCTAGCTTTTGAAGTTTATATTTTGCCATTGTATTTTGCTATTGTGTTGAGTGGGAAAATTTTATATTTGCTCCAAGGATCCATTTGGGGATCTTTCATTCCCCACAAATTTTTGTTCATCAATTGCATCTAAAATTTTACTTTCTAGGTGTGAAAGTTGAGCCCAAAATATTTTCCTAATGGAATTTCCACTCTCAAAAATAATTCTTTATTTGAAAATAAATTCTTTTAAAATTTGTAGTCTAAAACAAAAAAATGAATGTAGACAAATACCCAGTCTTATAGCTAGGATTTTGAAACAATGAATTTGTGATTCACGAACTTTTCTCATGTGCCCTACATGACAAGTCCTTATTTAGAAATCACAAATGATGGTAACATTTGTTTTGGTTGTAACGGTCCATGTAACCATGCCCTGCACAAAAAATTAGACTGTAATTGGAGGTAAAACTTGTGCCCTCACCCAAAATCAAGATTTGCAAGCAAGCAAAATGTTTGCAACAATGGCAATGCACTAACTGAGCCCTAGATGAATAATTGTAACTGAAAAAACCTCATTTTCCTTCAAGTTTTGCATTTATGTTTTGTCGAAGTCTCTCTCCTTAATGACACTCATGAAATTGCGGTTGTACAAGCCCTTAAAGTCAAGTTTTTCCTCAGCATCTACATACATCAACGTGCCTTGACGTGATAGTGTATCTCTATAAATCACGGGTCTGGTTTAAACAAAAAATAGCCCACCTTGTGTGCCCTTATTTTGCTCGCATTTTTGGAACATATCCCTCAACTCCTAAAAAAATACATTCGAAAAACCTTCCAAGACACTCATGAAATTGCGGTTGTACAAGCCCTTAAAGTCAAGTTTTTCCTCAGCATCTACATACATCAACGTGCCTTGACGTGATAGTGTATCTCTATAAATCACGGGTCTGGTTTAAACAAAAAATAGCCCACCTTGTGTGCCCTTATTTTGCTCGCATTTTTGGAACGTATCCCTCAACTCCTAAAAAAATACATTCGAAAAACCTTCCAAGACCCACAATTGTGTCCCTCGAAATGAAAATAAGAAGTATGAAAATAACCAGTCAAAATGAGGGTTTATTCATTCACCGGACATTTCTTCCTCTCTATCGTGATTTTTACTTCTACAAGGTAGTGCTTCCTCTCAATCAAATATTAGTATGAAATTCCTCCTTCACCATCACCACATCTACCATGAACAGTGAATACTTTGAGCACCAATGGCTCTAACACCAATAGAAGATGTGAACCGAGAAGAAATGAAGAGAAATTGGAATGCACACATCGTAGATTATTTGTCCGTCATTTTACTATGCAAGAGATAGTTACAAAATGGTTAAGGCGGTTACAACCGAACATTAGTTAATACATAACTAATAGTGACTTAATTATAAAAGGTAAGCCTTATTATAAGCTACACCTTCCTCCAAGGGTTGAAATTCAATCTTCAATGCAAGATATTTGAGCTCGATGAAGAAATGTCACCCTTCTTTCCTCCCTTCAATTAAAATTAAAGACATTGCAAGTGTTTCCTATTGAGAAATAGTCCCCGACATGCAAGATACGATGGACAACTCAGGATGCTCCCACAACAACTTCGCACTAAGCAAGAGGAAGAATCTGCTCTTCGAGGCTGTAATTTTCTCTTATGATGTATGTTACATATTAATGAATCACGTATAAAGTTATGAGTATGGCAACTTCATATAAGTTTATTTTTTAGATTTGCTGTTATGCATGAAATGTTGTTTTTGAGCATATAGTGCATGTATATTCTACAAGTGATATCAAGGAATTTGTGATGTGTAGTTGACATCAACAACCTCGAACTGTATAAGCTTCCATATTTAGAGGAGATACAGGTTCTGCACTATTTGCATAAAATGTGTCGTGTTAAAAGAAATGAAAATATATACTACCTTAGAATTATGACCAACTCAATCGATCTTCACAAAGCTCGAAATAGAATAGTTATGTGCACAAGTAAAAAGGGCAAAAGAGATATACGAGTGGCAGCAAGAAACCCTACACACATCCAAACAAGTGTTAGTTTTAACAAAGCTGAAAGATAGATAAAATATACAAAATAACACACAAAAGATACATATAGTATGTGGAAATCCAGCTAATTCTTTACAATCATGTACAAAGGCATATAATGCATTAGTTTACAGCCCTTTCAAATCTAAGGTCAAAACCAAAGGTCAAGTGTGACTTTTCACCTTCCAACTTCATTTGAGTGTATTTTTAATATCTATTTATTACCATCCATTCCTTTGAATGTATTTTTATTATTATTATATTTTTATTTGGATCAAATTCTAACATAAACCCCATGATCCAAAGTCCACTTGACTCATTCTTTGCAACTGAAATGTTGTAGGAATCGTATCTCAAACCTTCTAAACCCTAATCCTCTTAATGTGTTAATAATATACTATCCACTCATGTGTCCAAAGATCTCAAAATGTTCAGTACATAGGTGAACTATATATGTCAGATTTCCCTTAATAAGAAGATCGTGGTATCCTCTACTATGAATCTTCAAATCTCTCCAATGTGATATGTCATGTTGTCTTTGCCTTGAGTATCCAAATCCCTCTGAGATCAACTGCCTCAAGGCGCTTCAAAGCACTCTCGAGCACCTAGCTTCTCATCATGTCATGTTGATGAAGTGACATTCCTCTAATGGTCTCTAGAGTCGATGACTCCTATCATTGACAAATCATGCATACACCTATAAAAATTGCCTTTGGCAGGAAAATGGTGCCAACAAACATCTCTCAATAAATGAGTAATTGTTCTCTTCATTTACAATCTCAACTCACAAACTCAACCCTATAATATCTACTCCTGAAAAAAAGTGTCTCTAGACATCACCAGCAAGGACAACTCAAAAACTCAAGAAATATCTAAAATGCTAAGATATTTCCAACTACATGCAACATCTCAACCATCCACAACAAATGTGTACAAAAAACCATCCAATCATCATCAGTATGCACAAGATTTGAAATATCCCAATTCAAAATATGAATCCTCATGTTTTGTTATGTCCCCTTTCTCTAGGACATTTACTGAGGACAAAGAATGGAAGACTTTCAACCCATTTTTTCTCCCCATGGGTTCGAGGATGAAGCTAAGGGATTGTTTTGAGATGTATGTTGTATGTTATTAGCATTGTAACCCCTTGGCATGCCTAGTGCTACAAGTGGGAGTCTTATTTAGTTTTAAAATGTGCACATAGATTAGTTACTTTTTATTATTTAATTAAAAAATAATAAAGCGCACATTAAGTTAGTCTTTTAATATTTTAATTAAGTTTTATTAGTTTTCCCTCCAAAAGGGTAAAGGTCGGTCATTTGAATGTTGCACCCCTTATCTTATAAAAGGAGTTTGCTATGGCCATCTTTTGGGGATGTTGATTTGATCATTTTATGTCTCTCCATGCTTGGAGAAATGGGATGTATGCCCTAGCTTTTCATTGTGCTCTCTCTCATTTGATTTGGAATTGAAGATCTAATTTTGAAGACTAATTGAAGGATTTTTGTGCTTTATGCTTGTCTATATCTCTTCCTAACCCTAGCGCTTGGTTTGAGATCTGGTTGGTGAATATTTTGCATGCTTGAAACTTCCATATTGTGGCAATTTGCATTGGAATGTCATTCTAACCTTAGCGCATCATTTTGGGCTGTGTTTTTATTGATTTGGCTTCCTTTTGGAGTGTTTTCTTGCTGGTTTAATCTCACTTATATCTGTTGTTTTATACCAGCCCTAGCGACTTGAAAAAAGGGTGGTTTATGTATGATTTGATGCCCCAAAAATATATTTATGTTGCAGATCTGATTTAGCATAATTTGGTGAGTATGTGCAACCAAATTTGGGAGTTTTGGGAGTGATACAAGTGCCGAAACTAATTTATGTGCACAACAGCAATTTATTTTGCCCTAGGCAACTTGCTCTTTTGGTTGTTTTGGGGGGTTTGGTAATTGTTGTTCTAATTTGGTTTGGATCATCTTGTTCCTTGTATTTTTCCAAGTTCGAGCATATCTCATTTGCCCAAATCGGAGTGGTTTTGAGGAAGACATGAATTTTTGAAAATTGCAGCAAACGGGGGTTTGATTATTAATTGTTTTCAGCTGTTATAAAAATCTGAATTAAGAAGAATAAAAATCTGAATTAAGAAGAATAAAAATCTGATTGTCTCCACCAATCTAGCTCACCACCTTGACCATTTCCAACCCCATTTGGGTTGTAATTGGTTGACACTGGGGCTATTTTAGGTTGATTCAAAAGGATCTAATCCTTCTTGAGTTGATTTTTAATTATTTGTTGCAAATTCCCAATCGTCCTAAAAGGGGACATCACATGTTCCCTCTGTAAAATAAAATTGGAACAACCTCTATAAAACCCCCCCTGGAATGTGCAATGCCAAACTCTGCAATCTGTAACCTTCGAAATTTGATGCATCAGCTGCTGGTTTAAAGATCACCCACTCAAAATCTAGACATCCAAAAAAACCCTGCGACATGTCACATGTCGCATCCTCGATTATACAATAATCAAGACCAAACTGCAATCAATGTGTAATGCCAAACTTCGTAGCATATTAAGCTATCACCTCATAAAATTGAGTTTACTGCAAAATTGCACAAAAGAAAAGCCTGAAATATTTCTAACACTCGACTATGTGATCAACTTCTTTTTGGTTTTGAGTTTTAATGTGTAAAGATTCTATGCCATCACAAAACAGCCTCAAAAAACTACTGAAGCAATGCAAAACAGGACTGGGTCCAGTATAACCAATAATATTCCAACAAAATGAAAGTATAGCCTCTGTATTTAATTTCAAGCAGACTCTAACAAGAGTATGTCAAATCATCAAGATTGCATGCTTATATCAAAAGAATACACCATTATTTCTCCCTCATAACAAAACAATGTGATACACAATTAAATCCTCGCAATGCTTACAATAGGTTGCAAGCTTTCAAGTTTTCTTTCGATGACAAACGAGTGGTCATAGTGCTCGTTTGGACACCAGACAACAAAGATGTGAAAACTTCAAGCTTTCTAGTCAGTTTATAATTAGTTCGTTTTTCCTTCACTAATACAAATTTTGGTTTCTGTCTAGATTTTCAAACCTTAAATTTTAATTTACCAATTAAACATTTTAGAATTCATCGCATAGCCACTCATTAAATAGCTAGAGGAGTCTACTTTCTAAAACATTTGAAATTTTTGAAAAAAATCCTACTTTACAAAAGTTATGACAGATGATGACAAGAGGTCTGATTTGTCCTAATTTTTTGGCAAAAATTCAGTGTGGCAATTTTGTAAAAAAAAAAAAAAAATCACTTTTTAGAGCAGAGACAGCTTGAACTTGAAACCTCTGGACAGCTAATGAGAGTATTCCACCAAAAGATATCTACCAAATCTCCTAGATGGCAAGCTTGAGTTTGAAATGGGCTTATATCAGTGTTATGCGGGGACACGTCCCCTAGATTTTGGTGACGTACCAGACATCCCGAACTTATCGGGGACTTGGAGGGGACATCCCCAATTTTTTAAAATCTTTCAAAAGTTTATTGATGTTTTTACTTTTAAAAAGATGTTATTTTTACCAAGAATATCAAATTATAATCTTGAAAGTACATTAAAATTTTAAATACAGTTTAAATCACTCAATGTCAATGAAAAAAGTTAAAATATTGAAATATTAATTTTTATGTATTATTTTAAAAGTCATCCCCAAAACTTGGGAATTTCTTTGCTGTATCGGAAACCCCGTCCCTCCGTACCCCCATCCCCCCATACCTCTGTCCCCGAGACTTAGGTAACTATGGCTTTTAAGAATTCATCGCAAATTTTCATGCTTGTTGGATTTTGATCATGTGACCTCTACACTTGCAAAGTCGGTGGTTTTTCTGGAAATTTAGAATGCCTAACAAAAAATAGTCAACTTTTTTTTTAAATATAAAACGCCCAACAAAAAATAGTCACTTTTTTCTGAAAAATTCAAAATGCCCTCCTTCAACATTTTCAACTCCTCATAAATTTCTCTGAATTCATGCACAAATCAGCAACTTCAAATTTTTCTTCAAGTACCTTCACGCAGCCACAAGAATCCTTCAAATATTGCTCTCTTTCTCCATCAAACGGCTCTTTTAATGCAAACAATCTCTCTAAACATTTTCGGGTTTATTTCTCCTGCATGTTAGCTTTCCAAAGCCTTTAAATTGCTGAATTTTGGTAAAATTTGAAAAACATATCACAGGTTTAGATCCACTGTCTCGGACAGATAAAAATGCCACTTTTAAAATTGCTCCTACTACTAACCTCACACGCTTAGATTTTGCTTTTGTTATGGGTTTTATTTTTCTTGTGCAAAATACAACTATCCTTGAAACAATTTCTCCATACTCACATGTTCTCTACCATGCTTTGATATCATGTGTTGATTTTAACAAAGCTGAAAGATAGATAATATACACACAATAACACACAAAAGCTAAACAGTATATAAAATAAAAAACCCAACTTTTAATTTTCCATTCATGTACAAACCCTTTCAAATCTAGGGGAGGAAACAAAGGTCAAGTGTGAACTTTCACCTTCCAACTTCATTTCAGTGTATTTCCAATATTTATTTCTTACTTTCCATTCTGAGTTTGAATTTATTTTCATTCTTATTATATTTTTATTTGGATCAATTCCTAACATTGGAACCAAAATATATTGATCAAAGAAGAGTGATAGGATAGGATTTTAATGATCAGTGATTATGAAATACAAACCACACTGGCTTATACATAACCTAAATGTGTACAGTGTATTTCTTGTTATTAATTCACACAAGTCAATTAACACATACCCGTAATAATTAGTATGAATTAATCAAGATGATCAGTTTAGTCTTACTATAACATGTCTTAGGAATGACACCAATATGCCTAAAATATCCTCCAGGCCAGAAGAAGAAGACAGTCTCCTCATTGTCGCTGAGAAATCATAGAAGCTCAGGTGTGCTAAAAGAAAAGAATGAATCATCAATGCTTGTTATGGCATGCACACTGGGCAAGATTGGATCTTTATAATATCTTAAGTTCTTCAAGCTAAGTTTCCATGATATTTGCAACCCCATTTTCACAGGATTGCATGAGTAACCAACCTCTGCAATTTCCATACATATAGAGAGTTGTGCTGAGTACAAGGCTTGCTCTGGAATTCTACATGTAAATCCCTCTATCTGCCATCTGCCATACAAACAGCAAAGCCTAAAGCACAAGTATTATCAATTTACAGCTCTACCATTATCCAAATAACGGGGCCTATGGCTCACCCCTAATTTCTATCAGGATTTATACACAACCTGTAGCTTGTAAGCATAAATAGAAAGGATACATATAATCAGGATACTAAAGCTAACTGTCATGTCGAGAAAAGGTTTATGGATTAAACGTAATTCTGGTTGCTAATACTAGATAAAAATCTTTAATTGCTACTACTACTTATAGATGTTTGCATACACGATCTAGCGCACAAAATTATCTGAACATCTAATAAGTTTACCAATTGACATATTTAACCTTTCAAAAAATGACTTATTTTTGGTTGATGGTAGTAATATTTTCACAAATATCACCAATTGACACATTTAACTTTGAAAAAATGGCTAAATTTTGGTTGATAATACTTGCCCCCTCAGCCTCTGGGCTCGTCCTTGTCCTCACAGAGCCATCTTCAGAGCGAGTGGGGTTTGAAACTAAGTCATCATCATGGCAACTGCTCCGGAGCTACCACTCGACAATGTGTGGATAAAATGTAGTGCCATATCATATATTCTAACAATTCGGAAAGGTCGATAAATGGCTGTATAGGAATGTGGCATTCTAAGAGGTAAGAATCCATATGAAAGAGGTTATTCTACCCGAATTCCTATGGCCGTCAAAATTTCAAAACAAATACACGCAAATTATATAAGCCAAAAGCCTAGACACCTTCCGAACAGCAGTTTCAGGCGAGGGCATCGCTAGGCACCAAATCAGGGGTATTATGTCCGTACATGTGTTTTTTTCCGCGGTTTGAAACCCTAGACAGTCATTTTAACTAGAAAATCAGAATAAAAACCCCAGCTCTGCGCATGAAATGGTATTAATGGATGTAAGAATTGGAAGGTGGGATGAAGAATTACCTGTGAAGCCTCATACGAGTCGTTGGTGTAATCGAAAATAAGACTTGACAAGGGCGATAAAAATGTTCTGCGGCACCCGATCATCCTCGGCCAAAGGATCACGAATTATCAGCTGCCAATTTTATAGCTACTTTATTTCCTCCTTTATCTTTGCTTGTTTAACACCCAGTCCACTGTGTTTTGGAATACTTTGGCGTGTTTTCTTTTTTTTGATTGGAATCTTTATTCGACAAACACGGCTGAGGATATCACAAATATCTCTCTTTTTTCTTTTTCCCCTTTTTTATTTAATTGAAAATAACTTTTTTTTTTCCCTTTTTTTTTTAAAATAAGGAAGGGCCCTTGGTTCAATGGTGAAGTTGTTTGGCTTTGATATAGCCCACCAGGGATCAAGTTTTGCTGAGTGCAAGCCTTAGAGACACCAACCCAAAGAGTCAAAACGGTTAAGGCCACAGTTCGTGCCCTAGATGACTTTGACGGCGTGGATGCCCCTAGCTGAAGGTGATCACTAGCTTGGAGACACCAACCCGGAGAGTCAAAACGGCTAAGGCCTGGATCGTGCTCTACGTGACTTTGACGACGTGGATGCCCCTGGCTGAAGGTGATCACTAGTTTAGCTGTACGCTTACTAGTAATTGTAAATCCGCTATATACTTCCTTTAAAGTATGAGCAGAGATCTCAACAATTTATATAATATAGTCCCCAATGAGTGCACTACTCATAGAAAAAATAATTTTTTATTTTTATTTTTTTTGTTTTTCCTTTTTTTTTTTCTAAGTTACATAAGTATCACAATTAATATGTTTAAACATCAAATTATTACAAGTAGCATATCACAGCATTTTTTTTTATGTGTAGTGCACACAATTGGGCACTAGCTAACATAAATTGTCGGCATCTCTGCCCATACGTCGGAGGAAACATATAACAATTATACAATTATGAGTAAGCGTATAACTAAACTAGTGATCACCTTCAGCTAAGCAACTACGGGTAATATCAAAACATTTTGAGTAAGGATGTATATAAGATTTCAAGAAGGCATTTGACAGAGTAACGAGGAACAAATTTTAGAGCAAAATGGAGATGTAATGGGGTACTAAGTATTATAGGGCAAGCAACAGTTCAAAGATTATATGAGTAAGTCAGGGCCAAAATTAAAGTGCAGTTAGGGTTGTTCAAGTGTTTTAGTAGTGACACGAGCATCAAAGAAGGTTATTATTTATCCCGTACTTTGTTTGGGTGTTAGATTGACAAGCTAGAAGATGTATACGTAACTTTGGAGGTGGGGGGTCTATTTGGCCAAATACGTAGTGAAACACCTGCTATATGTCGATGACCTAATTATAATAATAGAGACGACCCAAGACTTAAGAGTTCGTAGGAGGGCCATATAACTCTTTTGTAAAGAAGCACGGATGCAAGTGAACATTAACAAAATTAAAATTTTGATCTTGACTATAATCATGAAGAAGAAGTATCTCAAATTTCGATTTGAGGGAGAGTGTTATCAAAATACAAATATATTGGCCTAGACTTTCACAACAAACTCAAACGAGACATGTATAGAATGGAAAAAATATAGGGAGGATGGAGAGCTCTTTATGTACTCTAAAACAAATGCAAGAATGTCGAGCTATGGGATTGGAAGACCACTGAGGTCTTATTTGGTTTATTGGTCATAGTGACGGTGTTGTATGTGTGCAAACTATAGACTAGTGGCACATCAAGTTTGAAATGGAGACAAATAGAAAGGATCCAAAAACGTTTAATCCCAAACAATATCAAAATTAATGCTTTAGTTCCCAATAAATTAATCCTTACAAAAACAATCGCCTTCCCTTTAAAGGTAACCATTATGACTGAGAAACTATATTACTTGAAAAACTGAAAACATGAAAGCTAGCAAATGGCCTAAGGTTGCAACTGCAAGGGTTAAATTTGACACCCACCTATGTATGTCAAACAATTTTTACGTGACGGTAATCTTCTAATATTACCCTTTAAAAATGTAAAACAATGTTAGTTATACACTACTAATAAAATATATAAAAGATTGTTTTATGTTTATTAATATAGTTTACATATAGATTTATATTAAAAAATGACGATCATATTTTAAATATGCAAGTCATATGAGATGGTTATTTCAAATATTTGCAAGTTTTGTAGGTAAAATCATGAAAAACGTCTAAACATCCATCAAATTTAACCCCTAGTTGCAAGAGAAGAAAAGCTGTAAAGAAGGAAGAACACATGGATGAAACATAAATACAAATGGATGAGTAGATGGGATATGAACCTAAATGAATTCCCAAACCTTAACAAATAAATTGAAAATTGTGTGAATAAAAGGTTTAGAACATGGATGTGGAGTGTAGACACAAAATCACTCACTTGGGTACATTTCTAGGTCCTAAAAGCATATTAGTACTCATATGATTCCTAAGCAAAAAAACTAGTAATTGACAACTATCTTTAGCCTCTTTTCTGTCTTTCTTATTTTCTATCCAGTCTTACACACCCTACAGCCCAATCGGAACTTTACTTGCTTATCTTGTATGACTTCGAACACCAGCACCCACCCTGGATGTCAGCACCTAGGCACCCTCGTCCCCTCTAGGTGCCCTTGACCTCTTTCCACCTTACTCACTCTTTTTGGGCTTCTCTTATCTTTTGGGTATCTTATTTTCTTATCGGTTGTTAATTACGAAATTCAACCAAGGGAATCATATAAATACAAAGCTATGTGACCAAAATAAATGACCAAGCTCTAAGCATACTATCTATCACCTAAGTTTGCATCCAAAGGCATCCAAAGTACTCAAAGACATTTATCTAGCATCCATTCAAGGGACATGGGATTGCATTTTCTGCATACACTATATAGGAAGGGGAAGTTTATTCTATTCCATACACACATTTGCATCTTTTAGTAAATCTAGCCCATTATCTAGTGCATCTTTCGCAAGGGCATCCTAGGTCACGATTCTTTCACACACTCATAAGAACTACCTGGAGTCTAAGATGCAGTGCAACGCTCGATCGTAAGCTCACTCTGTCAAGTGACCGCCAAGGTCAGTCTGACTCCTCATGTTGCATCTTTCTTTTTTGGATTTGATGCGGTTTTGTGGGTTTTGTAGGCGAACTTCTATCTTACAAGTTATAGATATATTCAGCGATCAAGGTGTGTCATACATGCGACTAACAATGACTATTAGCAACACAAGAAAAATTAGATTCTGACCACTTTAGCAGTCATGGGCGCCCAGTAGTAGACACTGGCACCTAAGTGCCCTTGACCCAATCCATGTACCCTAGTCCAACCTTATCCGAAAGTTCTATATTTTGCAATACACAGTTGCGACAATCTGCCCTCTTTATTTAACAGTTTCCCCGATCCAGATCAGTTCCAGGAAAGTGCAAATCGGCTAAGTCCTTTCATCTCTCTTGCACTCAGGGTTTCATATTTTATTAGTTTATTGTTTACGTCAAATTGTATCTAACAGTTGTATATCATAGTTTACATTCAATTACTCTTCAATTGGGGTTTAGCAATAAAACTTATTTTTGTTAAATCATTTGGTGAACCTGCATTCAAATACACTAGGATCCTTCTTTTTCTTCTCTCATGGATCCTAAAATCCCTTAAATTTATTTTCATGATCTACTTCAAATGCATCCCAATTACAAGGTTGTTTTCCAAAAAACCCTAGACACTATGTATCTCCCTCGCAATATGTTGCCCACTCAAGTAAATGCCATTTTCGATCATCTATCTGATGACTCTATCACTCCTAACCCTCCATCTAATCAACTCATCTTAGAGTCAATTCAAGCTTTACATTCTTTACTTCAAGACAAAATTCAATTTATGGAAATAATGATTACATCTCTTAAATATGAAATCCAAGATCTCAAGGATACTTCTCAAGCCCATGCTTGTTCTTCTTCTACATCTCATCCCACTTATATGTCTTCTACATGTACTCATGTCAATGAACCCCAAGTCTTGCCACAACCCACACCTCTCAAGTTTGATTCAAATGTTAAGCAAGAAGATATTTTTCCTCAACTCCTCACACATTAATTGATCAACTTGCTATCCACTCATTACTATCCTCCTTATCATCTTGCACAATATTAAGGTCATCCATATTGCAATTATCATCGAATTAATGGACATAATGACAATGATTGCTATGTTCTAAAATGAAAAATTGGCCACCTTAAGTATTTTGGTCTCATTTCATTTGCTACACAAAATGCTACATGTTCATCTCTGATTGTTACATCCCACTGGGTTCCTAAACCTAATTCATTTATGTTTAATGAGCATCATGTCATCACTTCTAGTGTTCCTTCTTCGGTCATTTAAGTGCCACCTATGTAACCCACTCCAACTAAGTAATCACCTCCTCTAAAAACTGGTCCATCATCTCCTCCTACTAAGTCTTCTACTGCGTCACCAACTCCTAAGCAAGCTTCTCTAAAAATCGGTCCAACCCCTCCTCCTCTCAAGTCTTCTACATCGTTATCAATCCCACATAAGCTACCACCAATGCATTTTGTCAAACAAATTATTCCTTACATTGGTGGTTGGGACACATTTCAAATGCCACCGTAGATCTTTGTCTCTTACACACTTGGGGGCATCATAACTTCTCCCCCATGAATTTCTATGAAATGTATCTATCATTTCATGCACTTAACGCTCTACGCTTAATGTCTAATATTTCCTAAGCATCAATATAAACCCTTTGATACATGCAGTGTTTCATCATTACCCTATGACACACTCTTGTTCTATGGTTCATTCTTGATTGTCGAGGGGTCTTTTATAAATGAACATCATCTCATACTCATCTACATCCGTTGGGGGGCACGTTGCTCCTATCACATTCACATTGCATACCATTCCATCTCACTCATACATAACATACTGCATATCTTGGTTGCATATATTCTTGCTTGTTTATACTTACATGTGCACACTTTGTTTCCCATGCTAGACACATACTTAGTATGTCAATATCTTTTCTATATGCACATGCACATTCACTTGGTCTTTAGTTGTTGTTGCTGTCTAAATTTTGCACCCACTATAAAATTAGATAGCTTGCAAATCTGGACTTGGGCAACTTGAAGGGGTCTTGATGAACAAACAAGGAAAATCAGTCTGTAGGGTATTGCAAGCAGGTCGACCCAAAGAACAAAATGAGCAAGGAAAATTGTGTAGGTCACGGAAATTTGGACCCCGTCGGTAACATGTACAAATGCTAACGACCAACAACAAGTTAGGATGCTACCAACCAGTAGCATGCACAAATGCTATCGGGCGGTAGCATGTTAAGATGCTATAAGTCGATAACAAGTACGGATGCTACAAGTCGATAACAAGTACAGATGCTACCAGTCGATAACAAGTATGGATGCTACCAGTTGATAACAAGTACGGATGCTACTTGATAACAAGTACGGATGCTACTAGCTAATAGCAAGTTAAGATGTTATCAGCCGGTAGCGAGAGCAAAAATGACGGGCCAACAAACAAGGCAAGTTGTGTAGGTAGCATGAAACGATGCTACCAATCAGTAGCAGGAACATAACGCTACTAGTCGACACCAAACAATGGTGCAACTGGTCGACACCAAGGTTGACAGAATTTAGTACATATAGCTCAACAACTAGCATTAACGAGGTATGGCGCTCATGTCTTCTTCTGTAGGTAAAGTACCATTAGGAAACACATTTGTAAGGTTGCCCATACCTTTCGTCAGAGCTTTAATGCATATTTTTGGTAGTTGGAAACCCCTTCTCTATATAATGTAGAACTCTCTCATTTATAAAAGAGCGCTCTTTGTTATAATGACACCATGCCAAAATGTTGGCTAACTTCCCATGAGTTCCAGACCTCAAATCTAGTCCCTGCAATGTACTCGTGCTTTCTTCCATGAATGTAATGAAGTTGTGCATATTTTAAGCAATATAATCTATTTTGTGGCACATTTTTTCTACCCTAGCTCATTTTATTTATAGTTTTGCCTCTCTATTCATTTTTTGGTATGTTGTCCATATTTCTTGCTTGCAGGTTCCATTTTTGTTGTGTTGTCAATGTGTGGGAAAGGGAGAAGCTACATGGTTCTTGATATGTGGAATGTTTGTCTGCCCCCTCTCCCATGTTTTCTTTCTTTCCTTCCCCTTGTGGAAGAGTGATCATCACCCTTTTTCTGGTGCTATCACCACCCTTTTAGCTTAGGATTTCCCTTTCACGCATCTTTCTAACCCTCTATCTCTCCTTAGTCCCTTGGAATGTGTAGGTTAGGATTAATTAGATTTACTTTCTGTTGTAGGAGTAGTTTTAACATTAAGATTAGGTAGAGGAAGTCAACCTTCTCTGAAGGTCTATCTCAGTTCAAGTCCCACAACTTAGAGGCAGTCCCATGTTGCCTCAAAGCCCCAGATCAAGCTGATTTGGGATGGGTGCAAATTTGAGCTCCAACAATTTTGGCATGCCTAGTGGGACAAAGTTTGAAGAGCTTTAAATCTTCATTTTTCCAAGTTTTGGTGTGTATCTTGGTAAATGTCATCCTTTAGAGGCTTTGCATCAACACATATGGTGGCTCCACTGATTCCAATAACCCATTACCTCATTTGCATACCTTTCCCTTCATTCTTTCATCCATTTCCTTTTTTTCCATCCCTTCATTTTTCTCTTTCATGAAGTTGTGCAATCATGACTTCATTTGCTCATTGGAACTCTCATTTGCAGTAGCAGTACTAGTTCCATCCATCCCTGTATTCCCAAAATTCCTCCTCCAAATCATTTCTATGAGCCCCATCATGAAGAATATGCATATAACCCAAACCCCATTGATCCATATGGTTATCCTTCTAACCAATATGTTTTTCAAGAACATGGTTATGCAGGTGATGACAACAACTTCATGACAGATGTTGATTTCCAGAGGCAGATTCAAGAAATGGAGATCAGTATGGTGTAGATCAGGGCTACATGTGCAGTGAAGGCATGTAAAATTGGTTTCAGGGTTCCTTGTCCATGGGTTGGCCCTATGCCAAACCGATTCAGCCCTTAGCAAAAGCTTGTATTTTATGGTTGAAATTTTTCCCTGAATCACAAAAT
Organism: Taxus chinensis; assembly: GCA_019776745.2. NCBI lineage: Eukaryota > Viridiplantae > Streptophyta > Pinopsida > Cupressales > Taxaceae > Taxus > Taxus chinensis. The sequence continues at coordinate 729,195,264 of CM034154.1, forward strand.
GGGATGAGTTAATGGAGGCTCATGAATCTAGTGTTAGGAAACCCTGTCAATGGGACAATCCTACACTACCATCTTACAACCCTCCCATTCCTCCTCCTAAACCTATGCCATCTCAGCCTATTTTCCATGTTCCTAGCTTTCTTCCTGTTCCCATTGAGGATTCCACTTCTTCATCTTCTTCCCTTCCATCTCACCTTCATTTCTCTACCATTCTTTCTCACATTATTCCCTCTCCCTCCCAATCCTATGTGTCTAACAATGAAAGTAATTAACAGTCCCTCACTTTTGGATCATCTCCGACAAGTCCTACCATGTATGATGATTGTATAACCATTGAAGAATGGTATGACTTTGATTGGGAAGATGAAATTGTGCAAAGTGAACAAAGGAAGGCATCTACTTCAAAAGGAAATCAGTTAGACTCAGAGGATGCAATTTTGAAGGAGGTAGAATTGTTTATAGAGAAAGCAGAGAAAAGTTAAGATCATCTTGCAAACAGTCTCCACCTTCGAGTTGAAAGTTTGTGGGATGACCCCATTCATGGGGTCGAGCTTCAAAGAGAATGAGAAAATCACAAGGATCATCTGGTTGGTTCCCAAGGCCTCATGCCTGATCACATATTTGGCTAATTTGGAACCAAAAACAGAGTTGCAACTAGTCATGCTCATTTTAAAGCATGAGGATGAACTTCAGCATACCAAAGGTCAGCAACAGTACCTCCCACATCCAAATGTATAAACAATCAAAGGAGGTATTCATCATTTTTGTAGTTGATACTTTGATGAAACTCAGGGTGCAAGGCATTCTTTTATTCCCACCATGTGATTTTGTTTCCAAACAGATCACATGACAAAATTTTGTGAGGAAAGGATGTTATTTCTCATAACTCGTTGCAGTTTTGTTTGATCGTCCTTTACTATCTGGTTAGCATAGAGTAGGTAGGTTTGATTTTTGCAAAAGAAGTGTTTGTGCACACTCTACATGTTTCCACTTTGAACATGTATGATTTTTCATGTTTGTATATAGCTTTTGCAGGATTTTGTTATTGTGCACAGTTCATTTCAGGGCCAAATCTAATAAGTTGGAAAATCTTCAAGTTTTATTCAAATCCCATGAGATCAATTTAGTCCATTTGGGAAGGCATAAAAGGTTTCATAGCATAATCATATAGTTGGAGCAGTTTCTAAGCTTTATTTAGATCTCCACAGATCAATTTCAGACTAGTGGTCATCATGCAGTTTCAGTTTGGTGTTAAATTCATACGGATTCATGAGACAAATTTTCAAAGGAAAAGATTAGTTTTTTTCAAGATTAGGCTTGACTCCGCGCCCAATGGATGCTTCAAGGAAAATGGTATTCATCATCTAGTAGGCAGATGTCCCCTAGAGGTCACCAAACTGCAGTCCAAATTTTACACCCCCTGCAAAATTACACAACTTGCAAATTTGGACTTGAGCAGTTTGAAGGGGTCTTGATCAGATTAAACAGGGAAAATCAGTTTGCAGAGTATTTTGAGTAGGACCAACCCAAAGAACAAAGCGATCGGGGTAAATTTTGTAGGTCACAAAAATTCGAGCCATGTCGGTAGCATCAAAAGATGTTATCGACCGGTAACATGTATAGATGCTACCAACCGGTAGTACATACGGATGCTACCAGCCGGTAATAGGCACCGATGTTACAAGGACAAAAAGTAGTGAGAGTAGAAATGATGGGCCGACAAGAAAGGCAAGTTATAGCAAGTAGCATGAAATGATGCTATCAGCTGGTAACATGAACATAATGCTATCGGTCGACACCAAACAATGATGCAACAGTTTGACACCAAGGTTGATAGAACACAGTACAAGTAGCTCAACAACCAATATTAATGAGTATGTGACACCATGTCTTCTTCTACAGGAAAAGTACCATTAGGAAATGTATTTGTAAGGTTGCCCATACCTTTCTTCAAAAATTTAATGCATGTTGTCGGTGGTTAGAAACCCCTTCTCTATAAAATGTAAAACTGCTCTCATTTGTAAGAGAGCACTCTTTGTTGTAATGACACCATGCCAAAATGGTGGCTGACTTCCCATGAGTTCTAGACCTCGAATTTGGTCCCTCTAATGTACTCGTGCCTTCTGCCATGAATGTAATGAAGTTGTGCATATTTTAAGCAATAAAATCTATTTTGGGGCACATTTTGTCTGCCCTAGCTCATTTTATTTGCAATCTTTCCTCTCTATTCATTTTTCGACATGTTGTGGGTATTTATTGCTTGGAGGTTCCATTTTTGTTGCGTTGTCAATGCGTGGGAAAGGAGAAGCTACATGGTTCTTGATATGTGGAACGTTTGTTTGCCCTCTCTCCCATGTTTTCTCTCTTTCCTTCCCCTCGTGGAAGAGAGATCATCGCCCTTTTTTGGTGTTATCACCATCATTTTAGCTTAGGATTTCCTTTTCATGCATCTTTCTAACCCTCTCTCCCTCCCTGGTCCCTTGGAATGTGTAGGTTAGGATTAGTTAGATTTACTTTCCGTTGTAGGAGTAGTTTTAGCAGTAGGAATAGGTAGAGGAAGTCAGCGTTCTCTGGAGGTCTGTCTCAATTCGAGTCCCACAACTTGGAGACAATCCTATATTACCTCAAATCCCCATATCAATCTAACTTAGGATGGGTGCAAATTTGAGCTCTAAAATTTGTGAATGTATACTTTCTACAGATGTTTACACGCAACAATGACGTTTAGCATTGTATCTCTTACCAATCCCACTGAGGCTCCTACAGGCATCTACATTTACTAATCTCACACATTACATGTGTTATTGTTTAATTATTTGCTACTCCTTATTCTTACTAGCACACTAATTTCTATCGATATATACATGCTTTGACATACTCTTTATCTTTCTAACATGCTAACGGGTTCTTTATGTGTATCATCTGCCTTGCAGGAACTATTTGCCACCATGGTTGTTTGTTACATCTTACTTGACATTGTTTGCCATTGTATGTTATTGTTTGCGGGCTATGCCCTTTGTCTTTTAAGCACACTAAATGCTTTTGGCCGCTTCAACCTTGATTGTCTTACAACATTGTGAGCAATGTCTCGTGTCTGAAACCTACTTTTTGTGGTCTATCTTGTCTTCTTGCTTGCTTGATACATTATCTTCTATATGCATACTTTCTTTGATTACACTAACATATGTTACTGGCCACTTTGTTTGCATGTGCCTTGGTCTCTACCATACACATCCCCTTCCCCCTACAGAATAGCCACTTTAGATCAAAGTTCAGATCCTTTCCTTTGGAGCCACATGTTCCTATCAATGTCACATGCACCCCAAACGAGGGGGGGGAATACATTGGGTGACATAAGTTAACCCATACAACAACTCAGAGCTACCTTTCAGATATGCACAATACAGGAACATAACAGGCTACAGTTACACAAATAACACAGAATTTGACTTAGGTCCTCAATTCAGCACATGTACCAGCACCTAAATACTAGTATACAGAATAGCACCTGGGCACTTTTGACCTCCCCTGGGTGCCTATGTAATGGGGGAAGATACAACTACTTTCTCATCAATCAGCATAGTTCTACAACAATTTACAAGTAGTAATTCTACAGTATCAGGCACATTCAACCTCTAGCAAGCAGTATGCTACAATTCTATCTCCATTGCAATTGTACAAATTCAGTTATTAAATGTCGGTACAACTCGGAATAAAACAAGATCACACCATCTGAAGTGGTGTATACTCTTCAGTGAAGATAGTCATGGAAGGAGATTAATACTAGACCTGAGATCTCCCCAACACTCTTCTATCGTGGCATGAGATTACCCAAAAAACTCACACTTGGCATGGGATCGCCCAAAAAACTCACTCTTGGTGTGAAATTGCCCAAAAAAAACAACTCTTGGTGTCAGATTGCCCAAGAAACCTCACCTTTCAATCTACACAGTATCTTTTAGGACAACTTTCTATCCTTTTACACTCATGATCATCAGGTGCACACTTTCCTTTTACTAATTTTACATAAATTTATAAAATTTCACATACTTTTACAGAGTTTTCATTATACATGACTTTGATTACTCTTTCACTCTTCTTTTGCAGGTCTGTCCTTAATAAGCAACAAGAAGCAGCCCTACATCAAACACAACAATAGGTAGTAACACAGTACAAAACTAAACACGCTTCACTCTTAGGGTCACTTCCTCTTTCTTAGCTTCCATGCTTCATTTATATCACTTCATGCTTTCACTTGTCTCATCGACACGCTATCGCCATCGCAATCTACATGAAATAAAAGGTACACATCTTCTAACTACTTTATGATATCGAGTGTATTCACTCAATAACATAAAGTAGGGGGAAAATTTAGACACAAAATCACGTACTTGTGTACATTTATAGGTCCTAAAAGCACACTATTACTCATATGATTCCTAAGAGAAGAAAACTAGTAATTTGACTAACAATCTTTGTTAGCCTCTTTTCTATCTTTCATTTTTTTCTATTTAGTCTTACACACCCTACAACTCCAGTCGACAACTTTACTTGTTTATCTTTTATGACTTTGGACACCAGCACCCGGCTAGGACGCCAATGGCTAGGTGCCCTCATCCCCTCTGGGTACCCCTGACCTCTTTCTACCTTACTCACTCTTTTTAGGCTTATTTTATCTTTTAAGCATCTTATTTTCTTATGGGTCAGCCTTCCAGTTGTCAATTACAAAATTCAACCAAGGGAATCATATAAATACAAAGCTATGTGACTGTAGTCACAAAATCACACACTTACTATTACATCTATACCGTTAAGGTATGTTATTTTATATATGGATCTTGTGTAATAAAATTATTCACTAGTGACCCATCCCTTGGTGTTGTTGTCAGTTGGTCAGTCGTCATTGACACATTTGTCTGGTTCAATCGTCACTTGTCCATATAGTTTTGGGCATCTTTTTTAGAGTTTTAGGTGTTGTAATTTTCTCAGTTGTCATCTCCAATCCTATACTGGGGTGTTTAGGGTTGCACTAGAGCGCCTTCGGGCACCCCAGTTCGTGATTTGAGGTGCCCATGTTTTTGTAATTTATGGTCTTAATTTATTTGTTCGAGGTCGGCCTTTGTTGTTATCCCATGCAATCCCCTAGGTTGTAGTCGGTAGTTTCGCAGGTTACTAGTGTCGAAATTTGAACAAGAGATCCCTATATAAACATAACATACTCACTACATTACGGGTGGACATTTTACTATCAAGGGCAACTATCTACTAATGCAAGGGACTGCATTTGGGAATCTTCTACATATGCATCACACAAGCATAGGGGAAAAGGGTTGAATTCTTTCTATTCCATCCATCATTTACATCTTTACATCTAGTTAGTGCCCCCTACTTCGGCGTCATTAGCGCTAGGCAATCCTATGCACAAAATTACACACACACGCATATAGAAATACATGGGGTTTGGAATGTAGTGCAACACTTAGTCGTAAGTCCACCATTATGGTAGCTAAGGTCAGTTTGACCTATTCATATGCATTTTTATTTCTTAGGAATTGATGCTTTGAATAGGGTTTTGTAGGTGGATTTTCACACCGCATTCACAGCAACACAGACGACAATATTGCAACATCCATGTGATAAAGACTATAAGATATTACAGAGATATTGCGACACTACTAGACCTAGGTCATGAGCTTTTCTACATTCTACATCATCTATAATCACAGACCAGGGCACCTTGGGGCGCTCCAGTATCCTCCTAGGCACCTGAGTCCAGTCAAATACTCAGTTTTTGCCCTTCCCATAGGCCACCCAGTCACAACTTGCCCAGTTTACACAACATTCTGCTTCAGTTCATGCACACAACGAGGTAATTCAACTTGAGGTTAGTACCATATCCCTCTTATTTCCATTATTTCACTATATTTAAATAATAAAACAAAATATTTAGATCCAACATTTTAGTATAGTGTTTTGTTTCTATTTAGATTAACTCATAAAAATAAGAAAAAATCTATTTTTTCTCTATTTTTAGTTAATCATTTTGGTGAACCCTACATTTCGAATACTTTACCTTTGGATCCTTTTCACTACCTTATTAGTTAAGCATAGTTCTTCTTTTCTCCCATCATGTCTCGTTTTAGTGTCAATCCTATCTATGATGAGGTCTTGAGTCATAGCTGAATGTCTCCTTTAAGGCCTTATATAGTACCCCCATGACTCTACCTGACGATACTCAACAAGCCCTCTTGGAAGGCCAACAACATGTGCTAACTAGTCTTGTTGATTCATCTACCAACAGGTATATGCCTTGTTGATATATGACCATGTTGCTTTCACACATTGTACGTCGTGCCATCTGGTTGCACTATGTGGTCCTCCTTCTGATATGCCACTTGTACCCCTGCCTTGTCGATGCTTTAGAGGACTCTATCATTATTTGGTTTCGGATTCATAATGAACTTGAGGATCAATTAGGCATTGATCCACTAACTCAATGGGTGATATCTTGGGAATCAAATCGAACAACAAATATCATGCCTTTTCTCCCTCTGGAAAACTCCAGACAAGCTTTACTACTCCTATAGCTGAAAATGACAGATTCTCCTATGTCTAAGATCTGCTAAGAGCTTCTGATGAAAAGGTAATCATAAGTACTCCTCCCACTTTTTGTGGATTGTATAATCTCAGTGGGGCCAGACAGCTGGAAGAGAAGGCTTACTGTTCTCTAGGAAAATTCATATAAAGAATATGGGCAGATGTAGTAGTTCCTCACCCCAGAAGAAGGAGATTGCAAGTGAGTAATTTTTACTGCTCATTGCCAGAGTGAATGGGCATCGGGTGGAATATTGTCTGCAACTTGATCAAAAGTCTTTCCATTAATCATCTGCATCAGCTCCTGTAGGAAGTTCATGTGGATCTCAATTTTCTTTGTCTACTGGTGTTGACAACATTTTGGACATAATATGAAATGGTGTTCATGTTGTCTTTAGATAATGGTAGCCACCACCCCATCTAAGTTTACTGCTCCTTTGTAATCATCACATTTTATGATCAACTAGAAATACCCAAACCAAGAGAGAAATTGTAGCTCCAGGTATATTCTGATGATTTGTAGTACCTGGCCCAATTACCGCTGCATAAATGAATGAATCTTCCATCTGTACTCATAGTGAAGGATCCAGCTGAACTTATCCAATGTAACCTCCTGAGGTTACATCTAAGACTGTTACCATTGTGCATGAGTCGAGTGTGACCTAAAGGTAAATCAATCTCCGTTATTAAAGGCTTCTAAGGTAGTAGAGAAATCAGAAATAGACTTCTATCCCCACAGGCTTCATCATCTACAGACTTAGCAAAATCTCGAGGTATTGTAAGAATTATTGCATCAGAGGCTTTGAAATCTTCACTTATAGAAAGACTTAACATTCAAAAGGCTTAGATCCTTGAGTCATCGTGCATCACTGAAACATGGCCATCCATAATGTAAAGGCATTGGGTCTGTAGAGTGACAGGGATTGCACAGTGGAGTCCATGATCCTAGTCAATTAGAGCCAGGGATTAACCTAGAAGGTTGTTCCATGTAGATCTCTCCTACATCATCATTTGGTGGACTTACCATAACCGTAGCGCATCGAGGGTCTTTAGCATCTAACTCCACTATCCAAGGGATCATTTTTAGCAGAGCCTCCCTAGAATGGTTTCAGCGCAGAAGATATCCGACTTCCGAGAACGTGATCGGGAGCTCTCATAAGCTTTTTGGACAAAAATTCATATTGTGACCACTTAAGTTGGCGAGACAGGCAAAAGGGAGCGTATTGATCATCTCAAGATCTTTCGACATGACTGTAAAAATGGTGACAACGGGACATCAAGAGGCTCTAGACTTTTATTACCGACATCCGAAAGTGGACTCACGACGTGGTGGGTCCAATTGCAGCTGTGACCACGTGGCTTTCCACCACTCGTCGAATTCACTCGATTTGCCTATCAAGAGATGACAAGTGGCTATGCTATTTACTGAGTTAATTATTTCATACCACATTACAGGGGTCGAAATTATATTTACTTGGTAATCCACTTTCCAAATACCACACACATATAGTTCATATATACATCTTACATATATTTATATATATAAAGTAAAGCCATGTTATTGCCAAGACTTATGAGGAGAAGGGAGGTGAAGCGGTTAGAGATGGGAGGCGATTATGCCTAAAGTGGTCCATTTGATGGAAGCAGGCTTGAGATAAAGCCTGGTTATTATCCTAACCGTGGTTGACCACTGTCATTAGCCTTTGCAAAAAATGTGGGACATTTGGGATTTAATCCCATTAAAACAAGCAAATCCACCCTAATATGGGATATTTGATCCTGCTACGGGCTAAAGCTTAGGTTTAAAATAGCCTTAAGGATAATTTAATGTATATTTTAAGGGCCCTATTTTTTGTATAAATAGGCAACCCCATTGTAATGGACACACACAGATCCAGGCTTATTATTTGACAAGCTCATCGGGCGACATGAGTCCAACAAGCTTGTTGTTGTGTGAAGACCTAAATTATTTTAGGCATTTCACATTGTTATTGACCTATTATTTGTTAGGGTATTAAATATTTGTGTAGGAGATTCAAACTCATCGGACCCATAGCGCCACACCAATTACTTGCAAATCCTGGATTGTACCGGAGTGCTAGCTTCGCATTGATAGCGTCGAGAAGGCGGATCGAAGCCGAAGGAGATTGTACGCATCAGGAAGGTGGAAGATTACTCGGACCCTTGTCATCCAAAGAATTGGAGTACTGATAGGCAGGTAAAATTCCATTAGGTTTGCTTGTGAAAGTACTATTGTAACTTACAAGTTTTGACTAGTGGAACGGTTCGACCACAAACCCAGAGATGTAGGCAATTGTCGAACTCCGTAATCAATCTATGTGCAATTGTCTTACATTAATTTTTAAATTGATTACTTAAAAGGAGAAAATCATCGGCAAATAATTAAAGCCTATAAGGGTCCTAGATCATGTAGGGTCCATTAACACTTTCTACGACATGGAGGATGATTTCCTCTGTCATTTCATTCTTAACAATGGCAACAACATTTCATTCTTAACAATGGCCCTAGTGTTACTTATGATCACATTCCTACTTTACATCAAGGCTCCTCTGAACGTATCCAAGACTATATATTGTGGTTTAATGCCTGTATACACCAATCTCCTCATCTTCCAAATTAGTGACTTAGAAAAACAATTCATCTTTTTTCGACAACCATTCTTTGGACTCATTCCTCCACTTAAGAAAAGGTTATAATATGATAGTTATGAGTCATTCATTCTCTTGTGCTATAAGGTTATTGATCTAGAAAAAGATCTTCTGATCACATTCCTACTTTACATCAAGGCTCCTTTGAACCTATTGAGGACTATATCTTGCAGTTTAATGCCAGTATACACCAACTCATCTTCCAACCTACTGACTTAGAAAATCAATTCATATTTTGTCGTGGTCTCATTCGTCCACTTAAGAAAAGGTTACAATATGATACTTGTGAGTTATTCATTCTCTTGTGCTATAAGGTTATTGATCTAGAAAAATATCTTCTGTCCTCATCTATTGCTCAACCCACATATTTCTCCAATAGTTCCATCCTCTAACCTTCCACTCCCAACTCCAATTGAGCAGCCAAAGTAATCTCCACCTTTTCCTGAAGTGTATTACAAACAACCTCCACCCTCTCCTTCACCACCACCTCATCCTTCTCTGGTTCTACAAAAAGTTAGTACTTCCACCACTCCACCTTCATCACGAGATCCTTTATATTTCTCTCATCACGCTCGACCACATGATGTGCTGCAAATATTACTCAATGAGCGATTAATTTGGTTACCCTCTAACTGACATCATCCCCCACACCACTTGCAACGTCAATGTGACCAAAACTATTGTAATTATCATCGCATCACTGGCCATAGGGAAAATGATTATCTTTCCCTACGTGAGAGGATATAACACCTGGTGGATTCTGACATCATCTCCTTTTCCTCTCATGAGCGGTTATTGTCTCCGTCACCTCGTCATTGTAGGCGTACCCCACTTGAGCCTTCTCCATTAGGTGCTCAATTCATTCATTGTCATGCTTCACCGTCACACGCTCGTTCTCCACCTCATCCATCATTTCCACCATCACATTCATTACATCTGCTGCATCCACACTATCCACCACTTCATGATGCTAACATCTCATGGTTTTCTGCCACTCTCTACATATCCTCGTGGTTACTACGCATGACATTCCATTTGGTTCATACACTCATGCTGCATCCATTCGACATGATTCCACCGCCACCCGTCGTCTTTGTCTTTGGTAGGTGATTATTATCACCTTACCCCCCGATGACGCACTTGTGTTCTTACGGTTCTTACATGACTGTTGAGGGATTAGTTCTAAGAAACCTTTCATCACGCGCTTCGTTGTTTCATCTAGTGTACTCAATCATTTCCTAATGACGCACTCTTGCTTATGCATGGATGCATAATTGATTGTTGAGGTGTCATCATTACATGAGCCTATTTCATTCACATGCTGGGGGGCATGGTTAATCTCTTCTCCGCCCCCCCGCCCCCTTATTTTCATCACCCTATCCTATTACGACTATATTACATTTTCACACAATTATGATGGTATATTCTTTTTACTATCCTTCATTTTTCTATTTTCACAACTATCTTACTATAATCATTACCATACCTATGTGCTACATATTTTATTCATCCAATATTTCATCAATCACATTACATTAACTATATAGTCATCATTCACCATACACATTTTATTTACCAATACTAACATCAACATGCAAATTTGTATTCATCACATATAAACAATACAATACACATGTTTGGACAATAACCATAAAATCATACAATATCCATTACATCGCCATGGCAAAACATTCCAATATAGATTTAACATGTATCAAAAAATGGGTGTCCATACACATATCGCGAGTACAATCATCATCCCAAAAACATGTTTCATAATTGGGGGGAAAGGCCCCCACATCATATACAATAATCACCAGCTTACCTCATCATCACTATCGCTCTCGCATAGTACAGGAGCCCTAGAACTGGATTCCTCTCCACCAACGTGACGCCACATCAGCCCCGAAATTTCTCCACCTGCCTCCGTAGCATAGTAATCTTTGTACTCTACTCCGAAAACTAACGTTGCAAGTCTACATACTGCGCGAACATGTCCTAGGCCAAGGGACCACCACCTACCGCCTCTCGGGAACCTCACGTCAACTCACGTGCCTCATCCCTCTCGCTTAGTAGCACCGTATATGTTGCCGCTATTATGGATAGTGAATCACAAATATGGGCATACTTGCTTGTAATGTCATCAACATGCCCTAGCATCCCTCCACCTAGCACTTCATTCGACACATTCTGCGTCAAAGTGCAGACATATGTGTTTATTATCAATGACCAATATGCATCCCCTGCAAACATAACATAAAACCACACATTAGCTAAACATATATAAAACAATGTAGACAATCCGTTAAACACCACATAAGCATACCCAAGCACTTACGCTCTATCATAGCCGCCACTACAGGGTTAGGGACACCTCCCTCTCCTCCTCCTTTAGGTGGCAACTCCATAACACCCACAAATATTGGGTATAGTAATACCCACCGATGTGTTTCCCACCACACTCGATACTCCTCGGTGCACCCCACATCATCTCCATCCACAAAAGTTATCATTAGGTCTGTCTCATCTGAACCTGGTGGTATTAACTACTCTACTATGGGTCGTAGCCTAGCACTTGCCCTCCTATGGGCTCTAATTGCTCTCAACCATACGTATGACTCTGGAGGCACATCCTACGTCATACCAAACTGTCGTGATACCCTCTCCACCTGAAAAATCTCTACCACACCTGGAAAATGATCCTCTAGCCACATAGTCCTTCGAATGCATCGTAACTTTGTAGCATAATTGGGTCATCCCCCATAATCATGGTATGGCCTCCATATCAACGACTTGGGCCTCATTCTATCTATAAGTTCCTTGAAGGTATATGCATCCATCTTCCTGCTGTGAATATCCACCCAACATCGAGCATATATCTTAGGTCGAGCCCACTCTCCTTGTGGCTCTGCAACTGGTCTCAATACAACTACGTGCTCATATGCCCACACATGCAGCAGTGTGGTGGATCCTATACCTCCACCATGTTCATCCTGTGTAAATTGATATAAGTCTCTATATAAATGAGCCAACACACACCATGCCCACATGTATCTTGCCCCCTCTTCTATCCTCTAACATATGTCGTGCATCTTATACAATATGCCAACACCTCCGCCCTCCATGGTTATACATGAAGCAATCACCAGTGCGATGTATTTCTGCAAACGTGGAACCCTAGACTACAATATCACGTTTAAACTAATATGGGCCTCATTAGGTACCTAAGCCCCTACAAAATATCACCTCGATGAACACATCTGTCACTCCATATCCACTATTGCCATCACTCATACCCTCTCTCCAACAACTGGCAATCGCAATATGCAATATACATCCTCCAACGTCATTGTAATCTCCCCCGTAGGCAACCAAAATGTGGATGTGTCTGCACACTGTTATCCATATTTCACCTCGTGCCAAATATTGGATCAACCGTGATCTTGCATAAGAGGAAACAAAATCAAAAGTGGACCGTCGAGGAAAAAGTTGGTTCTTTGCCCCTTGTTATCTCAAAGGGGGTAAAAGTTGCAAAATGGCCCGCAACTCCACCCAAGGAAAAAGTCAGCATCTGGGCTCGAGTCAAAGCCAAGGCGAGGAATCAGAAGAAAGGGGACCCATTTTTGAGCTGTTTTTCCCACCCTCCTGTATAGACCTGATACAAACTTCAAGGGGAGTATCTTTCGACTCATGGCTTGAAATATTGCAAATATGATGCTGTTGGAAAGATCTTGGCCTCACACATGCCATGGGGTCTGAAACTTTAATTTTGAGGAGGTTAGGTGAAGAAAATGGAGGAAACGTCTTCAGACCTTCAATGCAGGATCCATCTATCTCAACAACCAAATTGGATTCGATCTGTTTCCACTCGTTTCCTCTTCCTTCAAGGCATCGAACCAAGGATTGATGAAGTAAAGATGGATTTGGGGAGAGATTTCATCAGAGGCATTAACAGTGGTGGTTGAGCTTCAACTTGTTTTCTCGCTTCTCTCTCTTTCCTTCTTTCAGGTTGAATCTATAAATACGGGGGCATGATTCGTTGTAAAGGGTTGGACATTCTTTGTTTTGTAGGCTCCCTTCTCCTTCTAGAAAAGGGATCTATGGGGTTCAGGCCTTCCACTAAAATTGTAATACGTTTCTGCCTCTTCGGCTACTTTGTAATGGACTGTATCAATCTACAGAGTAATAAAACACGTCTGTGATTGATTTTAGATCCTTCTTGTCTCTTTTACTTTCATCTGGTCTCTCCATTACATATCTGGCTATTTGTGTTTGTTTATTGTATGCATTTTGTTGGTTTGTGTCTATTAGCAAAACTAAGTGTTCATCATTCCTTTGGTGCATCACCTCATAGTTTAGCTTTGTTTTAATTTCTGTATTCCTTCTATCCCTGTCTCCTTGATAAGATTTAGATTAGGATTAGAACAGATCCTCTGCAAGTTTCTACGTATGCACCTAAACAGAGGAATAAGGAACCAACCTTTAATCTAGAGAGATTTTTCCAATTCAAAAGGTCCCACACCTTTGGAAAAGTTCCATGTTATTCAATCACACCAGATGATTCTGCCTTAGAAAATAATATCTTTAGAAATCATCTGGGGGTGCTGTGATTTTGCATTAACAGTTTTGGCATGCCCAGTGGGACTAAGAAGTCTCCATCTTATTATAGTAGGAATTGATGTACACTTGTTGTGATTCTAGCTTTTAAGAAGCCTTAAAATTGTACATCTGGTGACTCCAAAAGAAACAAATCTACTGGTTTCAGTAGCCCAAGCTTGGAAGATTCATGAGAAAAACCCGGTCTAGAGCAAGGAAAGAAGGTATATTTGAATACTTGCATCTATCCCTAGGCAGAGAAAGGAGAGGAAGAAGAATTCAGAGGTCTCCATCTACACCAAGAAGAATTCAGAGGTCTCCATCTCCACCAAGAAGAACCTTGTCAACACCTCCACCTGTGAGGCCTTTCTTTCAGTCTGCAAGGATTCTTAGGCCAATCAGAATGGCACAACCAAATCCATATGTCAACTTCACTGGTAGTAGTCCACTCGCCTTGATTGCACAAAACCCAGTTCTGATTGCAGCATTAAAAAGCATCCCATATTTCACTGGGGAAAATCAAACTTCTCCCGGTGACCATGTCCAAGATATTACAAATGTATGTACAATCCACAAGATCCATGAGATGGACATTGTAGTCAAGATGCTCACCTCTTCATTCAAAGGGAAAGCTTCACAATGGTTCAGGAGTCTTACAACAGGCTCTATCTAGAACTGGAACTAGCTATGCATGGCTCTTCACGATCAGTTTGGGGAAAAAGGTGATAACTTGTCTTTGTTGGAGCAATTAACAACGATCAAGAGAGCCCAAACGAGTAGCTGACATGGAATTCAACCTCAGATTCCTAGCGGACCTGGGATAGGATTCCAACAACAGTAAAACCCACTAATGAAGGTGCCTTCTTATACTTTCTTAGGGCTTTGAATTTTGATATTTCTCTGATGATTCAGTCAATGGGGGGCACTACATTACCTGCAACCTATAGCCTCTCCATAGGGGCTGAGAACCATTTGATTCAAGCTGGAAAAATCGCTCCTAGGCCATCCATGCCTCTGTACCCTGAGTTAGGAATCCCATATACTAGCCAAGTGCCTACATTAGCTCCTATACCCACCCCAGGAGTCAAAGCTCAACCGAAGCTTCCACTTCATCATCTAATACCGATAAAGAGTTTCAGGAAGCGGTAATGAAGCAATTTCAGAACTTTGGGAATGAGCTAGTGACCATCAAAAGACAACAAGCTCATAGTTTCAGGCCATACCAGCCCCAGGCTCAATATCAAGCCAGACCCCAGTATCAACATAATAGGCCACCACCTCAGACTGTAAACCAAAGCCAGAACCAAGGACAACCCCAAGCTGCTAGACCTTTCAGGCCGTATGATCCTAACACAACTTCAACATCTAGGGCATTGGTTCCTGCACAGAACAATATGGCACATGAATATGATTGGTGTTTTCCATGCAGACAACCACATAACCAATCAACGTGCTTTAATGGTGCTCTAAATCAGGCCTTGATGGTGCAAACCAGTGTGGCGCCACAAGAACTTGACCAAGAGGAAGATCAACAGCTCAACAAGGTGGCCCCCCCAAACGAGACTATGCTTGTCAACTGGTAGGCCAAAGACTTCTGTGGGATGAATCAGTCCCCTCCTCAAAGTGTAGCTGCCAATACACGGTCCAAAAAGAGAAATATTGGAGAGGGCCAACCATTGAGCTCAGGTGACCCTCAACCTTCCATCGCTCCACAAGGTCTTGGTGCTCCAAGTACAACTCCCAACATGCTGAACCAATCTAGAGCACCTCCCAAACCCAGTCAAGCACCGGTTGTAACAACCCATGTGCAAGAAAGAAATGTGTCTAGGAAGGGGCAGCAAAAATATGGCTCATTCAATATTATTGAGTAGATGAAAAGGACAAGTGTGAACATTTCACTATGGGAGTCACTGGCCATTCCAGGGTAGAGGGATCTGTTGCAGACTATCATTCAGAATTGGTCAAGTTCAAATCACCCCCCAACCAGCAAGAAAGAGTGCTTGCCAATGCAGTTCAGGCTGGGAGGAACCATGGAGAACAACAAGGTAAAAACCTGAGACCTCCTCCCTTCTATGTCTCATTGATTATTGGAGACAAGTTGGTGCATAATTGTATGATTGATTCCGGGGCCAGTAGTTCTGTGATGCCCAAACAAATAACTGATCAGTTGGGTCTCTAATATGAGGTCATCTCTAGAGGAGTAGTCCAATTAGATGGGACAACAGTGACTACTATGGGAATCATCAAGGATCTGAGTCTCACTCTACATGCTTTCCCTAATGTGACTATTTTGTAAAATGTGTCAATCATAGACTTGCCACCACATTTTGCTTTGTGTCTGTCCAGAGACTTCACTGCCAAAATTGGAGGCTACCTATCTACTGATTGGTCACATATACTCTTTAGGAAAAGGTATGGAGTGAAGGCCACAATCAGATCTGAACCTATTGCTGAATATCATATTGAATCCTATATGCCTAGCCCAATCAACGCCAACTGCTCAACTTTTGATCAAGAGGACCTCCTAAGCACTTTTGAAGCAAATACCAAGGTGGGATATATCCCAGACTTGACTCTCAATGATTGGGCCAACAAAATTCATGCTTTTGACCCCTATAGGGAGATGGAAGAATCTGAGCTAGGTGTCTACTACCTACATGAAGAGAACCAGTCTCTTCCTGACCTAATCAAGCCAGAATACAAGGATGACAATGAGGTATGGCAATTGTTCTTTGATGGTTCAAGGAGTAGACAAGGAGTTGGAGGAGGAGCCATGATTGTGTCCCCCAGAGGTATGAGATATTATTCAGCCTTCAGATTCCAGTTCACTTGCTCAAATAACACTGTTGAATATGAGGATTTAGTCCAAGGTCTTCATTGGGCAAGGAAGCTGGGAATTAAGAACTTGCAAGTATTTGGTGACAATGAACTGGTTGCCAATCAGGTCAGAGGACTTAATGCTGTCAAAAATGACCTGCTCAAAAACTACAAGAGTAGGGTATGGGATCTCATGGAGGATTTCGAGGCCTTCAGTATTGTGTCCATACCCAAGAAGGAGAATGAAGCTGCTGATAGACTTGCAGCAGTTGGAGCAGCATTTGATGTGGTTGACAACATCAAGAGGGACAGAGAACAACCACATATCCATGTGGTTGTGAGGCCAGCAGTGCCAGATAATAATACATGCTGGCAGGTGTTTGAGAATGATCAACAGATCATTAAATTTCTACAAGAAGAAGCTAAATTCTCAGCTATAAACTAGAGCAGACTAGAGCAGCAGTATGGGAATCAGATAGTACAACTACATACAAACAAGCTTCCCAAAGGATTAGTGACACTGGAATCTATTTTCAATCCTAATGATTAGTTCAGAAAAGAGAAGGCTAACATGCAGATCAAAGGAGAAGATTCAGAGTTGATCCCAGTTGGAGAGGACAAAACACTTCAAATTGGCAAAGTGGCCACCAAACAAGAAAGGTATGAATTCATACAACTTTGCCAAGAATTCCCTGATGTGTTTGCTTGGAGTTATGAGGACCTAAGAGGATTCAATCCAAAACTAGCACAACACACAATCAAACTAGATCCAACTACTCAGCCCATCAGGTAGAAGCAGAGACCAGTCAACCCACATATTGAGCCTCTAATGAAGAAGGAGCTGAATAAGCTGATAGAGGCAAGCATCATATTTCCAATTAAACACTCAAGTTGGGTTGCAAATCTGGTCCCAGTCAGGAAGAAAAATGGAGAAATCAGGCTGTGTGTTGACTTTAGGGATTTGAACAGAGCCTCCCTCAAAGACCACTACCCACTCCCTTCAATGGAGTAGATCTTGCAAGTAGTGTCTAGGTCAGAAAGGTTCTCCCTCCTAGATGGCTACTCAGGGTACAACCAGATCATGGTGAAAGAAGATGATCAATTCAAAACAACTTTCACCACCAAGTGGGGCACCTATGCATACAAGAAAATGCCATTTGGATTATCCAA
The DNA here is from genome assembly GCA_019776745.2 of Taxus chinensis. Classification (NCBI taxonomy): domain Eukaryota; kingdom Viridiplantae; phylum Streptophyta; class Pinopsida; order Cupressales; family Taxaceae; genus Taxus; species Taxus chinensis. Next base: position 729,213,111 of record CM034154.1, read on the forward strand.
CGCTGGAGCCACTTTTCAAAGGGCAATGGATATGGCATTCAAGGGGCTGATTAATCAAATAGTGCTGATCTATTTGGATGACATCACTATTTTTTCCAAGAATGCAACAGATCATCTCTTCCATCTGAGGAAAGTTTTTCAGAGATGTAGGAGATTTGGGGTGTCACTGAACCCCAAAAAATGCATATTCTTGGCCCATGAAGGTAAGCTTCTAGGCCATATCGTATCAAAGGAAGGATTGGCAATTGACCCAGAAAGAGTTCAAGCAATAAGAGCATTGCCATTGCCAAGTCACAAGAAGGCTCTTCAAATCTTCTTGGGAAAAATCAATTTTGTCCGCAGGTTTGTTCCAAACTTTGTTGCCCTTGTTAAGCCAATAACGTTGATGCTGAAGAAGAGCTTAACATTCAGGTGGATAGCTGAAGGAAAAGCAAGTTTTGAGGCCATCAAAGAAGCCATATCACAAGCCCCAACTCTTGTGAACCCATATTTTTCCAAAGACTTCATATTGTATGCCTTTGGTGGCAGCGACACAATTTCTACAATCTTGGTGCAGCAGAACAAAGAAAGTACAGAACAACCAATTGCTTTCTTCAGTCAGAGCCTGGAAGATTATGAGGTGAGGTACTCCTTCATTGAGAGGCAGGTCCTGGCGGTAATCAGAGGATTGAAGAAGTTTAAGCATTTGGTTTCAAATAACAAAATCCAACTATTGGTCTCCCATGCGGGAGTTAAAGAATTCCTTCTCAGCAAGGACCTGAATGAAAAGTGTGCAGGATGGATCACTCATGTCATGGAATATGACATTGAGATCAAGGTCACCAAGCTGGTCCGTGGGAAGGGGTTATGTGAACAACTAGCCTCAGGTCAACAAGATGAGATAGACAGTGGAAAGGAGGTTGTTTTTGTTCTACAAGATGATCAAGAAGAAGGGAGAGATGATGTACCCTGCTCCTTGTTGGACCCAAGACATGGTACACTTCCTTTGAAATAGGCTTGTGTCCTCATGGGATGAGTAAAGCAAAAAGAAGGCATTTCAGGCTACAGGCCATCCCATATGTTCTTATTGATGGTGTCTTGTTCAAGAGGGATATCAATGGCATTCTGCTGAGATGCATTAGGGCAGATCAGGTGGAGAGAATGCTACAAGAATTCCATGTTGAAGCAGCTGGAGGCCATTTTGCTCCAAGAGTGACAGCACTCAAAATCATGAAAGCAGGATATTATTGGCCCAGAATGTTTAGTGACTGCTACACATGGATCAAAAGGTGCAAGAATTGTGCATTCTTCAAAGGCAAGGAAAGGCTAGCAACACTTCCATTGCACCCAATCTTAGTTGACCAACCTTTCATGCAATGGGGATTGGAATTCATTGGAGTCATCAATCCAAACTCAAGCCAAGGTCACAAATGGATCCTGACAGCGACAGATTATTTCACCAAATGGACCGAGGCAGTGGCACTCAAGGAAGCAAACGAGTCTAGTATCCTAGATTTCTATGAAGGGATAGTGACCAGATTTGGAGTGCCAGCCACCATCATATCAGACAATGCATTAGCATTTATAGGTTCCAAGATCACAGGATGGGCCATCAAGAATGGGACTTATTTGAGTACTTCATCAAACTATTACCCTCAAGGTAATGGCCAGGCTGAGTCCACAAACAAGAACCTGCTAAAGATCATCAGAAGAACTCTTGATGAGAATCAGAGGACCTGGCACACAAAGCTCAAAACAACCTTATGGGCTGATAGAATAACGCCCAAAGGATCTACAAGAAGCTCTCCATTCAAGCTCGTCTATGGGAAAGAGGTGGTGTTGCCTATATCACTTGAATTGCCAGCATTGGAGCTCGTGAAGCAACTAGAGATGTCTGAATTTGGACCAATGGAGGCTAGGTATGCGGAGCTGATGGAGTTAGAAGAAACTAGAGAGCATGCTCTCCAAGCAATAGAGAAGAATTAGGCTTCAATCAAGAAATGCTTTGACAAGAAGACAAAGGCAAGGACCTTCCAGGAAGGAGACCTGGTTTTGAAATGGGATGCAAATCGAGCAAAACCAGGAAGGCATTCCAAATTTGATGCCATCTGGAGTGGCCCCTATATGATCATAGGATGCAAAAGTAGCAATGCTTTCTAATTGTCTACATTAGAGGGTGAAGAGTTACAGATTCCAGTAAATGGGATCTATCTTAAGCACTGCTACTAAAAGGGGAGTTCTCACCCTGTACATATTAGTTTAGTTTTCTCTTTCCTCTAAGTGCTTATGCACATTGTCTTGTTGTAGTGTAGATTACTTTTCTCCTAAGTGTTTTGCACACTCTGCATGTTCCATTTGGAGCATGTATGATTTCAAATTTTGTATATAGTGTGGTGTTGTTTTTTTGCTCTCATACAGTGTTTGGACTTGGCATTTGGTCAAGATCAGTTTCAGTTCTAATGGGTTTCCAAGCAGCCCAGGGGTCAACTTTCTAAGTTCAGATCAGTAGCAGGCTATCACCCATGACTCCATGCCCAACGGATATGACAAGGTAATTGGTATTTTCATCTAGCAGGCATATACCCCTGTGAGTCGCCAAATTGTTATCCATATTTCACCCCGTGCCAAATATTGGATCAACCGTGATCCCGCATAAGAGGAAACAGAATCAAAAGTGGACCATCAGGGAAAAAGTTGGTTCTTTGCCCCTTGTTATCTCAAAGGGGGTAAAAGTTGCAAAATGGCCCGCAACTCCGCCCAAGGAAAAAGTCAGCATCTAGGCCCGAGTCAAAGCCAAGGCGGGAATCGGAAGAAAGGGGACCCATTTTCGAGTTGTTTTCCCGCCCTCTGTACAGACCTGATACAAACTTCAAGGGGCGTATATTTCGACTCATGGCTCTAAATATTGCAAATCTGATGCCGTTGGAAAGATCTCGGCCTCACGCATGCCATGGGGTCTGAAACTTTAATTTTGAGGAGGTTAGGTGAAGAAAATGGAGGAAACATCTTCAGGCCTTCAATGCGGGATCCATCTGTCTCAACAACCAGATCAGATTCAATCTGTTTCCACCATTTCCTCTTCCTTCAAGGTGCCGAACCAAGGATTGATGCAGTAAAGACGGATTTGGGGAGAGATTTCATCAGAGACATTAACAGTGGTGGTTGAGCTTCAACCTGTTTTCCCGTTTCTCTATCTTTCCTTCTTTCAGGTTGAATCTATAAATATGGGGGCATGATTCATTGTAAAGGGTTGGACATTCTTTGTTTTACAGGCTCCCTCTTCCTTCTAGAAAAGGGATCTGTGGGGTTCAGGCCTTCCACTAAAATTGTAATACGTTTCTGCCTCTTGGCTACTTTGTAATGGATTGTATTAATCTACAGAGCAATAAAACACATATGTGATAGATTTTAGATCCTCTCTTATCTCTTTTGCTTTCATCTGGCCTTCCATTATATATCTAGCTATCTGTGCTTGGTTTATTGTATGCATTTTGTTGGTTTGTGTCTATTAGCAAAACCAAGTGTTCATCATTCCTTTGGTGCATCACTTCGTAGTTTAGCTTTGTTTTAATTTCTATATTCCTTCTATCCCTGTCTCCTTGGTAAAGTTTAGATTAGGATTAAGAAAAGATCCTCTGCAAGTTTCTACGTATGCACCTAAACAGAGGAATAAGGGACCAACCTTTAGTCTTGAGAGATTTTCCATTTTGTAAGGTCCCACACCTTGGGGAAAGTTCAATGTTATGCACTCACACCAAATGAGTCGGCCTTAGAAAAGTAGATTTTTAGAACTCATTTGGGGGTGCTGTGATTTTGCATTAACACACCACCATCTCTCGCACAAAGCAGTCAACAAGGGCATGTTATGGGGCACATCCCCCATCCGTGTTATATGTCGTAGGCCAGAACGGTCCCATCACATCCCATTCATAATCTTATAACCCAAGTCCAAGTAATGTACTCAAAGTGACGACCACCACGAAACTCCCTCGACGTGGATATCACTCTGCACAAACACCAAACAACAACAAACATAATATTAGAACACCTTACACAGCTAAACACACTTATTCAACATACTAAAAACATGTTTTCTACCATTATCCACTAAAATCAACGAATTCTGGAACATGGTGCCTAGATGCAGGACTGGGGTGCCCCGGCGCAGGACACTAGCGCCCGGTTCTAGGTGCTCCAGTCCCAGGGGTCACTAGCACCCTCACCACTCTTGTTCAGGTCCCAAACACTGAGAAACTTGAAAACCTCAAAATTTTAAAAATTCAACTAAAATGCCTATTACACCGTACATTTTTGCAAAAATAATGCACTTACCAACATTGTAGTCATACACGACACTACAACGGTCACAATTCTCTCAAATTGATTAGGACGTGATGGTCTCACTTGAGGCATCTTCACTCACTCCGTACACACTCTCACACTCGCGTAAAAGACAAATAAAGTGATAAAATACTTTTTCACTTTACTATTTATAGTTACTTTTCAGCACTACGTTTATTATGGTCCCTATTTCACGCTTATTACCACCACTAATCTCAACTACACCGTTTCACTTATATCTTGAGCATTTTTAGTCCAATTTACACCCCTTTTGTGACATTATTTTTAGAATTCTACCTACCACCGTATTGTACACATTTGACATGTATTATATATCTTCATCGTTGTCTCATATTGACTACATCCGTGTTTTGACCTCTTGCCATTACTTTCGGATTAAAAGCCTATTCTTTTAATCACTCCCTTTTTCGCCAAAAGGGGGGGGCATATTATTGGGGGACCCCCCTATAAGCTCCCTCACATCACGATGCATTCAAACATTGTGAATCCGACATTGGTCAATTCATAGCGTGAAATTTCACCATCAATTCCCCTTAATGACATAAATATGGGGGCAAACAATTGTTTAAAATTTCCTAAACAGGATCACACATTACTTTATATTGATTCCCCCTAATGACATAACTTGGGGGAAACAAGCGTGTTGTCATGAAAATTTGCAACAAGAAAATTGACAATTTTCAAGCATGACAATGATACCCAAGGGCCTATTTTGGTGCAAATCGGGTCTGGGGGTTGCGGATGGACACCAATATAGATTTTACCTGGAGTCCTTATCACCACCTTACCCAGTTAGGCTCGAAATGAACCCCTAGTTGATGTTACCATAGTCCCCTAATGGATAGAATTAGTGAAAGTCAATTGTCCAAGACAGTTCGGTGATCAAATAAAATTGTCGAAGATCAATAATATTTGATCTTTCTTTAATTCTGAATGTTGAATACAGAAAAGTCGATGGTCAAGGGCGACCACTTAGGGACTCAATCCTATGACAATGGAGAAAAATCTTGTCCTAGAGTGTCCCACATGAAGCCGAGAAATAGGTATGTAACATGGAGACCTAAATAAAAGGTATGAAACACATCAAGTGAGTTTAATGTGGAAAATTTGATGGTAAATGACCCACCTGTCCCGAGTCAAATGACATATTTACAAGGACAATAAGGTTCTCATAGCCTGGGCAAGCGACACAGAGAAAATAAAGTTGTTGAGCTTCAAAGGAACACGATTTCGGGAGCTCTGGAATCAGTTAGGAGCCAAACATAGCCATCGTTGGACCACATAATTTAGAAGGAATCTAACAATAAGATGTAATAATATTTTTCCGAACATCACTTTAGAGACACATAGGTTTACATCTAGTTTTTCACATGCTCAACACAGGATGCCAAAGACAAAATCCGTTTTTCAGAGATAAATGGAGGAAGCTCGCATGCTGAACATCCCAACCATTAAACTTCAGAACGGATTCATATACGTTTGATCTAATAGCTCCAAAATTTCACAATATTTGAATTCCATAGAAAGGTCAACGTTATCATCCTCTTCAAGTTTTAATGAGGGTAGGTGAGCGTGGAACAGGAAGGATGCCTATCTAGCACAGAGGACACGTTTAAATACTCGATCTTGGTAAAATACAATAAATCCCTTTGGCGTAACTCAAGAATAGGGACATAGCTCACACTCAAATGTGAACATACCCCTATTTTACAATCCTCAATGAAATCGCACAAAAATAGTACCCTATTGGAATCGCTAGTATCTGAGCCCCAATGTAAAAAGATCAAGAAATACCGGAGCCTATCCCCTGAGTACATTCAGATGGTGATCAAGTAGCTACAACCTGAGTTGCAAAGTTCATAACTAGTGAACCTTTTATCCAGTGGTTGGGAGGACAGTTAAATGAGGCATCATGAAAATGCATTCCTTCAACTACTTGCAAGTAATCGGGTAAACAATGGGGAGCCTTGTGTAAGAAACATACCATCATTTCAACTCCATTTATGACCTCTTGTTGGTGGTTTAAATGGACATACCCGTTGGGATTTCAATCCGTCATCTCCAGGTCCAAACTCTATAAATTGAGGAACCTTCTCAGGGTACATTGTACTAAAGTGAGGATAGTTTAAAAGTACCCAAAACTATGTAATTTTTGTTTTTTGAAGTCAATCTATTGTAGGCCTGATTTATTGGACTCCTTGCATGGTGATCTCTAGCCTTTAGCCCAAATTATCAATAGCTTGAACTGATTGACAAGTATCACAAGGAGGCGTAATAGATGCAAGTTTGATGGACCCTTGTGTCCCTTTAGCCTTGTTTTGACATTAGGTTCACAAGAACTCTTCTAACCCCAGCTTCAACCATATTGTAAATATATTTCTTTCTATTTTATGTGCTTGCAGGGATCCATTATCCATTGTGTGCTCGTATGAAACTCATTTTTGCTAGAATGAAAGTTGCAGAGAAATTGTGGATTCAACATTATTGCCACTCCAAACTTTAGTATGTATTAAATGCTTCACACCATTTTAACAAAAAAAATTCAGAGAAAGCTATTCTCATTCCCTCGAAGAACTGGAAGTATCACCATTTTAATGTAGTACTTTATTCAAAATCCTTGTAGCCTCCTTCCTAGAAATTGACGTGTCTTGGAAAGTTAGATATATGGATCAAGATAATATTTTCCTCAATTAGAGAAGATATGTGGCAGGTAGTTTTAAAGGACCATAGAACTAATTTTCTATGGACAGATCTCCTATCTGTAAGTAGTAGGTCCCGCAACTTTTAGGTAGCACCCATGTTACCAAGTTATACCATGAGCTTCAAGTACACACACAAAGATACAAAATTTAAGGGTGTTGCGATTCGGTGATAACAACTATCTATTGGTTTGAAGATAAAATTCATTGATGGAACAATGAGAAGAAAAAATGATATCGAAAATAGATTTTTCTGTCACCATCGGAGGAGAAAACAAAACCTAAAATTTTAAATATTCATTAATGGTTACCATGTCAGTAGCTTCCGCCAAGTGAAACTTTAAAAATTTTAAAATTTCATAAACCACTGGTCGGGTAAGCCTAAAATTTCAAAGGGGAGATATTGGGCAAAGAACCCATGTCAAAAAACTTCATTCCACCTGTGATCTGATCACCAAAAGCATAATTACTAAAAATATCATGACCTTCTACATGGGAGACATGTTATTTCAGGTAAGTCCACCAATTCCAAAGAATTTGTAAAGGAGGTTGATGAACATAGAGAAAGTATTGCACGGGTGAAATTCATTGAAAGGGTCATCTTGGTCTAGAATTGACACTTACTAAATATAGTAAGTGATCTCTTGAGCACCTTTTAAAATAAAAAATTAGTCCAAAAGGTGATTGGAACACATGGAAAAGAGGAATTCTGGATATCACATCGAGTCAAGGTTCGAAAGAGTAGAATATTTCACACTTAGTAAAAGTAGTAAGTTATCTCATAGGAACTTACTAAATAGTAAGTTCATTCCATAGGGTGGAATTCATGAAGATAATGTACCAGGAATTAAATATTTAAGTTAACATCACCATTTTGGGACCAAAGAGGCAAAATATCGACACTCACCAAAAATAGTTACAGTTTCCAAATATAGTAAGTGTCAAGAAATATTGAAGTTCAAATTCACAAGGGAGACAACTAGTGCAAGTATTTTTCATCAGAATATATGAAATTAGGTGACAATAAGGTCACTAACATAGATCTTCAATGGTGTATTTTGACACTCATTTCATGCTTCAATTTCTAGTATGTGAGTATTATAGGGAGTTAAGTCAGGATTTGTTCCAAAGCTTCAGTATCCTCAGAGGGGATCTTCATGAGCAACTACCATGGTCACCAAAGGTTTCATCCAATAGATGTTTCTAAACACTTAGCTTCACAACTGTTTATGGGTCATTTAGAGGTAGTTTCTTTGCTTGCACCCATAGAACTTGCTTGTAGCAACCCATCTGCAACATAAGGAATATCATTAACCATAAAATAGTTCAAAGGTATCTGTGTCGATCCGGATAGAGCTTTCCAAGAGTCAGCAGGAGTATATTCTTCATCAACATGATTCTTCTCATCGTTCTACTTCTCTCTCACATCTTCCCCTCTAAACTTTCTCTCTCTCCTCAATGTTCTAATTTTAGAGTTGAGGTTTACAATTTTCATATGCCTTAAATGTTCCTAATGTAATAAGTCACATTTATGTTATAAAAAGGGACTTAATGTTTAACTAAAAAGGTGAAGAGTCTTAAGTCATGTCAAGACATACAAAGAGTGTCACTGGGGTATATATATATAAGAATCACTGGGAAAATTAAGAAGACTTCCTCTTCTATAAATTGTAATGGTCTCCTCATTTAAGGGAATTCTTAGCTTTTATGAATTCATGAGAGAGAGATTCTTGTGAAAACAACAAAAAGATAGTAAAATTCTTCCATTCTACTCTTACTCCTCAAATTTCTTCCATTTTTATGCTATGTAACAACATTTGTTTAAGCATCAATACAAGAAGGAGTTTATAGCCATCTTTTGACTGAGGGATTTATTGATACTTTGTGTTCACTAAATTCTAATAAGTCTTGTTGCTTGTCTGTAAAATTATTTCTTTTTAATTTTAGTAAATGTGATGAAACTTTATGACTGATGTGTGCAAGAATCTAATGATTTCTAGTTGTAGCATCATTCCTCTTATCTAACATTATCACTCCCTTTCCTGCTATCCTAACAAATTCCTCACTTAGTAAGCCAATGCTAGTTTTTCCACAGGGTCGGTGGAGTTTCCCTATTAGATCCCCAGACTACAAGGCCAACCTGGATAAAACTCACCTTACTTGCACATGCATATACAAAAGTTGCACCATTTAAGTGGAGGGACTTAGATTCTCAGAGCGTTGGCAAGAAACCCACAAATTTGTTTCCCAAAAAATTTCTCGCCAACAAAGCGATTAAAAATATTTTCATGCGACATTTCATTAGATTCTATCAACTTCCCCCTAATGACCTAACATGGGGGCAACTAGCACAAAATCTTCTCTGTGAGTAACCACTCAAAAACAATTAATCAACCCTATCAAAATCAATGCGTTTTTAAATAAAAAATTGTATCATTCAAACCTACAAGCGGTCTCCTAGATGACCTAACTTGGGAGTTACATTCACCACTTCTTTCCCATTTGACATAACTTGGGATTCTATTCTATATTCCGTGCTTTCTTCTAGATGACCTAACTTGGAAGCCATCAAATACATACGTGTTTGCTTCCAGATGACCTAACTTGGAAGTCACCTCATTCATTTTGCGTTTACTTCCAGATGACCTAACTTGGAAGCTACCTCTTTTTATATCACTTTCACTTCCAGATGACCCAGCTTGAAAGCTTTCTTCATTGCGGTGACACCCATGGAGTGGGGGCAAGAGTGCCTTTCCTCTATCACTCATATATGAGTCAACTATTTAATCAAAATCATTTGGATCCAAAAATCACAAAATTTGCTCTGAATCCTTCTGCAACAGCTAGATTCATGAGGATGTAGTTAAAGATTGGTAAGAATAACACACTTTTCTCCCTACACTCTTCCCTTTGGCGGTAGGACACCCAAATCCTTTGATTATTCATTAGTATATAACCATTTGGGTTAGGAATTGATCACTCCCCACCCAACTGTTCATCACTATCAATTAGCACACTTCATCGTGATCCATTTACAATTTTTTGTTACGTTACATGGATCAACTCAGCGATCCATGGGTCAACACACTTTTATAGTTGTATCGGCATACTTCTACTAGACATCTGCACATGATCTTCTACAAAACGGGCTTCGCCGACTCTTTCTCAGGTATGCATCTCTATCTACTTTAGGTTACCGAGCTATTCCACTCACCAACATAAATTGGGGGAAAATGTAGTCACAAAATCATGCACTTACTATTACATTTATATACCACCAAGTATGTTATTTTATAAATGGATCTTGCATAATAAAAGTATTCAATAGTGACCCATTCCTTGGTCTTGTTGTCAGTATGGTTCAGTCGTAGGCATTGTTTTTTTTCAGTTCAGTTGTCACTTGTCCATATAGTTTTGGGCATCTTTTAGAGAGTCTTAGGTGTCGTAATTTACTCAATTGTCATCTCTAGTCCTATACTGGGGCACCCCAGTCCGTGATTTTAGGTGCTCATTTTTCGTAATTTGTGGTCCAAAATTTATTTGCCTTTGAGGTCGGTCTTTGTTGTTACCCCGTGCATTACCCTAGGTTGCAGTCGGCAATTTTGGATCACCAGTGTTGAAATTTGAACAAGACATCCCTATATAAACATAACATACTCACTACATTATGGGTAGACATATTACTATCAAGGGAAACTATCTACTAAGGTAAGGGACATGTATTTGGCTTATCTTCTACATCAACATCACACAAGCATAGGGGGAAAGGGTTGTATTGTTTCTATTCCATCCACCATTTGCATCGTTACATCTAGTTAGTGCCCCCTACTTGTAGGCATCACTTCAATTAGCGCTAGGGAAATCCATAGGCACTATTATTAGAATTGCACAGTTCACACACACATATAGAACTACACCCTTTATTTTGGAGATCTGGATTGTAGTGCAATATTTCTTAGCGAACGTAAGTCCAGTTGTGAGATTGGTTGTGTAGCCAAGGTTGAAGCCTGACCTAGGAACCCATTCAGGGTTATGAATTTTTATTCCGGGGCTGCGCATTCCACATTTATTTATTTTAGGAATTGAGTTTGGACTCTTTGAATAGGATAACGTGCTCATACCTTTGGCGAATTTTTTGACCCATAGGTACATCTATGGATCAATTTTGTAGAATTTCTAAAATGCATTCTGGTATGAGTTAGGATGACACACTCCTTGCAGACTTTTCACGTTTGAACATGATCTCGATATTGCAACATTCATGTTTACGATGTATTGCGACTGGAGAAACAAATACGTTATTTGTCTCTTTGAATTCCATGTTATTTGATTTTCCACATTGTATTTGAACATGTACAAATATTGCTACACATTGATTACTAGACCTATGTCCGCATAAGATTTTCTATAGTCTACAACGCCCAAATCACAGACCAGGCTGCCCCGGGGCGCTCCAGTATCCTCCCAGGTGCCTGAGTCCAGTTAGATACTCAATTTTCTACCCTTCTCGAGGCCACCCAGTCACAACTTTCCCAGTCTCCACAACAGTTTTCTTTAGTTCAACACACATCGAGGTAAGTCAACTTGAGGTTAGTACCATATCCCTCTTATTTCCATTATTTCACTATATTTAAATAATAAAACAAAGTATTTAGATCCAACATTTTAGTATAGCATTTTGTTTCTATTTAGATTAACTCATAAAAATAAGAAAAATCTATTTTTCTCTATTTTTAGTTAATCAATGACCAAAATAAATGACCAGTCTCTAAGCATATGCAATGTCCCCTAAAGGACATATAAGGGTATACAATGGATTTTCCTCAATACGCAACTTGAAATAGATCACAAAAATTTAACACAATGTAGATATGGAATTTATTTTAGAAAATGTGACTAGCTAGGGAATTATAAACCCTCCAAAGATGAACTAAATCACACACTTTTTATATTACAATTAGTAGGCTGAATTTAGAAGACAATTGCAGATTAAAAAGTACCAGTTTGAAGCTCCAAATAAGGCTTATTTGTTTATTTTATTTCTGCAAACCCTTGTCTTCATAAATAGTTGGAAATGAAAAGTTTAGGTGCCAAATACCACTCCAAAAATGATGATCCAAATGACTAAAAATTAGAATACATATCAACAACACAAATCTGATTTTTTATTCATACCCAACACCTCCAAACCATCCTCCAAGTGGGTTGCTTTAGCTGGGAATAATAAGAAAACTCAACAACACTTTCCCTCCTCAAACCTTTTTGAAAATCAGCTTCACACACACTAAAACATTGATGGAAAATGGACCAATAAGAAGAGGTTTCACTCTTATCCTCAATCTCAAGAGGGTTTTCGTCCTCAAGAGAGCAACTCTAAGGGTTTTCGTCCTTAGAGAATTTTCAATGTAAGCACTAGACTCAACATACAAAATTTAGATTTGTAAAATGGAAATGAGATACTCCTCCAAGCAAGTCAACTTTCTTTAATAAAGGAATAGGGCCCAAATGGCCACTCTCATACCCTATCTCAATTTTCCTATTTTCTTAATGTTTTTCCCACATATATTTATTCCCAAGGGAGGTCGCATTTTCCCCTAGGATAAATCAAATTGACTAAGTGCTTTTCCCTATTTCTATTTTCACTTTATCATTAAGTCATAATAATTTAATATAAGTGATTTATAATTTTATTTTTAGTTTTTTGGCACTTTATAATAATTTACTATGAATTAAGTCACCCTTGTGTTCACCCCTTAGCCATCGGGTAGACAAAATAGGCTAAGAATCTTCAACATTGTTATTTTAGAAAGAGGGACATTTCAGTCCTTCCTTCCTCAAATTGCTTTCCCACAAGCAATTTCAGATTTAGATGCTCTAAAAGTTTTGCACCTTTCCAAGTTGCATCCTCAAGGGGTAGACTCTTCCATTATACCAAATATTATTCTGCTATCTCTATTACTCAACCTCCTTTCAGGAACCTCCATAATAGATTCAAGTTCTAGTATTAATTTTCCCTCGTCATCAAAAGGGGGCAGCTTCGTTGAAGGAGAGATATGTTGTCCAATGCCTTTTTGAGGCATGACATATAGAAACACATTATGAATTTTGCTTTGAGATGGAATCTCAAGCAAAAATGCAATCTTTTTCCATATCTTGCATATAAGGCAAGTTCGGAAGGGATCCTTCATGTGGAGATACCTTGGTTTTATGCTTCTTCCTCTACTACCTTTCCATTTTTTTTCTTCTTCCTCTACTAAGAGTCCATAACTTCTTATTCTTCCTCTATTACCCCCCTACATTATTATTCTTCTCTACTCCTTATTCTGAGTTGCACCATAATCTTACAAAACCTTGAGCTTGTGAGAATGCTTCAAGGTAATTGTTTGATTCTCTTTCATTAAATTTCTTATTTTGCATTTTTTTAATTGTACGGTTTCTGTTTTATAGGATTTCTTTTAGGATTATATTTCTTTTATCTTTTATATGTCTAACCTATCATATGAAATTCTCTATTTTCTCTAAGTTGGATAAATATATAAAATCATCCCAAGGTAAGTGCACCAATCTGGGGGGGGGGGGGGGCAAAAGGGGTTCTTAAGTGCACGCATTTTTGTAAAAAATAAAAAAATTCAACTTGTATGAGTTTTTTTGAAATAGTTACACTCAAAATTGGAAAATGTTGTATAAACATGAATCGTAGAATTTTGAGTCTAGTTTCTAAGCTACTAAATTCTATTGAAAACAAATAAGTTTAAGTGGGGCAAATAACTAAAATACTAATATGTGCTCTTGTCTTCTGTTAAAAAATATAATAGAAGTGACTTTCATGCCTCCCACAATTTTTTGAGTACCATTTAGTATTTTTGAAAACTCTTTGGTATAAAGATAGCTAGGAACATTTAGTTTGGGCTCCATTTTTTAAATATTTCATTTACCTAAGTATATTTGTTTTTCTTATGATTTTTTTAGTACAAGAAATTTTAAATTTTTAAAACACAACAGAGCTTTGACCATGCCCCCCCCCCCCCCCCCAACTACCTCAAAACAATATTAAAAATTAGAGTTTTATTTATGAATATGTATAGAGTTAGGCCTAGTTTTGGATAGTATAATTTTTTTTCAATTTACAATGAGCCAAAAAAAAGATACTTGATAAAAGATAGACATCTTTAAACTTTAAAAAATAGCTATTAAAAAGGCACAGTTAGAAAATAAATAATATGGAAACCTTATATTATTAAAAAAAAATTGAAAAATTATATTTTTAAAAATAAAAAACTCTGCTCTACATCGTGGTATAATGTTTTTAAAACAAAATCAATCATTTTATGTTGCTTTATCATGGCAAAAGTGGAATTTTTGTATTTTCCTAGCCAAAATACATGTTGTTTGTTGTGTTTGTGTAGATCCATGCCTCATATTTTTGGGGATCTAAACTGGATCCAAGCCTATAAGGCACGGCTTCGAAAAAATAAAAAATACAAAACATGTACATACGCGATATAACGCGTACACGTCTTCTTTATAGTATGAACATTGTATATGCTTTTCGAATGCTTCTATTTAAAAAAATAAATGTTTAAGTAAAAGTCTTTCATTTATTATTATTTATATTTTTAGATTATTATTTATAAAATATAAATAATACTAAATGCAAGACTTATAATTTAAATTTATTTGAGTAAATATAAGAAATTATGGTCACTCTGCACCTTATGGAACTAATCTCACAACTCCGTGAGTCACGGTTTAGAAGATAGTTTGTTTATAGTATAATTTAGTCAGTACATAGGTAATTTTCAAGATTTCAGCATTCAGCCTAAAGCTTTTAGCGTTTAAATTATAAAATCGAAACCCTAAATGATAAACTTGGGACCTTAAAACCTAAACCTAAACCATGATCCCTAAAGCCTAAACCCTAAACCCTAAACCCTAAACCATTAATCCCTAAGCCCGTGACACATAAACCTTAAACATTGAGACCCTTAAGCCCATAATACCCTAAACCCTAAACCATGAGCCCTAATGATGATAAACCTTAAACCCTACAAACTAAACCCTAAACCCTAACGCCGTAAACCCTAAACTCTAAACACTAAATCCTAAAACCATAATCCCTTAATTGCTAAAACACTAAAAAACTAAATCCTAAACCCTAAACCCCTAAACCCTAAACCCTGAACCCTAAACACTAAATCCTTAAATCTCTGAACTCTGTGAGCCCTAAACCCTTAACCATGAGACCTAAACCTTAACCTATAAACCATAAACCCTTAAACTAAAATAATAAACCATAAACCGTTAACACTAAATCCTGAACCCTAAACCCTTAACCCTTAACCTTTAACCCTAAACCCTAAACCCTAAACCTTGAACCTTAAGCCCTAAAGCCATAAGCCCTAAATCTAGAGCCCTAAAAACTAAACCCTATAGAACTCTAATGTTTAACCCCTAAACCTTATATATTTTTAGTAGGTGAACCATGAGTTAGTTCCATCTTAAAGCTCTAACCCCTTAACCTTAAACCCATATCAATATCCTAAATAGGATCCATCAGCCACAAACCCTGAGCCCTCATTCCTTAGAACCTGTGACCTGATTGAGACCTTTCTTGTAAACCCAACTACCTAAACCATAAATCCAGATCACTAGCTCTGATCGCCTAAACCCTTAACCCTCATAACTCTTTAACCCTAAGTAAACCCTAAATGCACCCTGAGCCATGAACCCTAAGCATTAACATCTAAACCCTGATCCCTTAGCCCTTGTACCTAGTAGGTGTCATACAATAAATGCATATCCTAGAACACATCTTAAATGTCTAAACCCTATTTCTCCCCTCCCCACCTATACTAGCGCTCTTGAATGTCAATTTCTTCACACTCTGAAACAAATTTCACATTTCTCATATTTCAATGGATGGTATTATGCAAGCCAGGATGACCCATTGGAAGCTGTAAAAAATAACCATCACAACACAAAAATTAATCTCAAAGAAAATGGAAGAGATAGAGAATATACCAATGCGGAGGTGAAGGATTAAAACCAAATTGCTTGCAGTATCTTCTCCTCTGGAGAAAGAGAAATCTCTTTTGCTACTAGAATGGATAAAATTTTTGACATGGATAACTTTTTAAAGTGTTCAAAATAAGCATAGCAACTGGGGAATGGATAAGAACACAAAGGGGTTATCAATCACCTAGTAAATCTTTCTTGTTTGGTTATGAATGGGAGTCAGCTAGCATACGACTTAGTTACCTTTCATTCATTGATAATATATTCTATGATAAACCCATGGATGTTTTCAAAAGTGCCTTCAAAAATATAGGGGTAGTCATCAAGCCTAGTGAAGGGTGTGATGTGACTTCTAAACAAATTGGAATTCATACAAATTTAGAGGTCATGACACAAATTTATGAATATCTCTATCATTATGAATGGAATCCAAGTAATAATGTCTCCCTATATCCAATGATTAAGGACTACTGGGGTCTGTGGGAGGATTCGACATTTAGGAATCATTGAGTGTCTGAATCATAATGTCATTGCATCTAGAGAAAAAATTTCAAACATTGGAGTAATGCATCTTGGAAAATAAACTTGAACCTCTCAAATCCTCTCAAATTTCTAGCTTACACAAGCACTAGACATACCAAGTTTTTTTCTTCAAATGAAACCTTTGTTCCTAATATCTTGCAACTGAAAGAATTATTCAAAAGAGCATCAAAAATGTTTCTTTGTACCTAATTGTCCTTGGATATCTGGAATTTCCCTCCTTCAAAATATCAACAGATGAAAGACATCAAATTGTAATGACTCTCTTTGAATGTTCTGCCTACGAAGCATATGAACCATTTTCAGTTGAATACTCTCTGTCAATACTAATAAGAATGGGTAAGACACAAAACATTACAGTGAGTGAAATAGTTCCCATGCGATGGGAAAAAGAAGAAATATGTATTGTGTAACATTTCTTTGTACCGAATTGTTTTTGGATATCTTGGAATTTCCCTCCTTCAAAATATCAGTAGATGAAAGGCATCAAATTGTGATGACTCCCTTTAAATGTTCTACCTACAAAGTAGATGAACCCTTTTTAGTTGAATAATCTCTATCAATTCTAATAAGAACGGGTAAGACACAGAACATTATAGTGTTTGAATGGGTGAGCCTAAACCCTAAGCCCTAAACCCTAAACCCTAAACCCTAAACCCTAAACCCCAACACCTAAACCCTAAACCCTGAGCCTTAAACCATAAACCCTAAACCATGTGCCCTAAACCCTAAACACCTAACCCCTAAACCCTAAACCCTGAGCCTTAAACCCTAAACCCTAAACCATGTGCCCTAAACCCTTAACCTTGACCCTTAAACCATAAACCCTAATCCCTAAACCCTAAACCTTAAACCTTGAGTCATAAACCCTAAACCCTTAGTCTTAAACCATAAACCCTAAACCCTAAATCCTAAACCCTAAACCCTAAAACATAAACCATAAACCCTGAGCCATAAACCCTAAACCTTGATCCCTAAATTGTAAACCCTAAACCCTCAACCTTCAACCCTAAACTCTAAACCCTAACCCTAGATGATAATCATATCCTGACTCTGTCATAGTACATAAACCTCTCCAAAGAACAAACTAAAATTAGCTAGTCATGCCACCGAGGTATCTAGGACCATCATGTGTGAAGTATTAAAAGGTATCATATATCTCCATGAGATACATATGAGAAAAGACATGTATGAGAATCTTGAATTTGATTCCATGAAAGGATGATTTGAGTTCACTTGATGTAATTCACTTGGTACTATTCGTAAAAACTCATTCAACACCTAGTAACTAGTGTGATAAAACCTTAAGGAGGAGGCACATTACAATCACCTCATTTTTCTGTAGGACAAGAATCTCATTCAAGGAGGAATCCTCTATCTACAAAATGAGGATCTCATTTTAGTAAGAAGTAGACAAGCATCATAGAGCTGATTCGTGGTCACTAAAGTGAATTGTGGACCAAATTTCAAACTTAGTACCAATTCAAGCAGTGGTAGGGCCAAAATCCAATCCAAAAGGTCAAAAAACCTACAAAATGACTATATGTTTTTGTAAAACAAAGGCAAACTATAATATATATGGCCTGAAAGTTTTAGGTTATTGTTGAAATAATGAAAATGGGTAAGTACTAACCACATTAGATTTTGAAAAACTATCTTCTAGATTATAATTGTGAGAGCTACGGGACCACTTCCATCAGGTGTAGAGTAACCCTAACTTCTTATATTTACTAAAATAAATTTAAATTATAAGAAATAATAAAAGAAATATTATAACATTTATTTTACTAAATATGGCTCCTTCAGGCCCTCCTAAAATTCATGTAGCCCAAAAAGCGTACGCGTTTCATAGCACTAGAAATGTGCACTCATTATAACGTGAGTGTGTTTTAACGTGTATGCATTTTAGGTTCGTGAATTCTCGAGCCTAAGAAAACATAACGCAATTGTGTTATTGCAAAATGTGATCGCATTTTGTTCATTTTCAATTTTTTGTCCACTTTTTGGCCCCCCCAACTTAGTGCACTTACCTTAAGCACATATCGTTAAAAGCATTAGCATTCGAACTTGATCTCATTACAAACCACCAAAAATCAGAAGAAAAAAACTCAAAACCCAATCTCCACACACACCATCGGCCAAGGGTGATCCTATATGTTCAAGCACACTTATTTTTGAATTCCATCATCTCCTAATCAAACCTATTTACATAGTTGATCCCTTCTGTTCTTTCAAATCTGTTTCCAGACCCCATCGACCCTTGTGTATAAAATTTTCTGCACAGCCAATTATTTTTGTAAACTCTATCTCAGGACTATCTATTGTTCAGATCATCCCTCCATCATGGAGTATATAGACCTAAGGTCTTCTGATTCTAGTGTGTAGACATTTCCTAAGACCTATCATCCTGAAGTTAAATTCCTCTTTTGCATGGACTGTTGTTTCATAGGAGGACCTAGAAAGAATCCTTCTACCTGCTACAATGGCCAACCTGAGGATGAAGAAGAAGAAAATCAAAATGAAAATACCTCTGATCATCCTCCTGAGATTTGTAATTTCCTTTCATAATTTCCTCGATATAAGGATGAATCAGAAGAAATTCTAGGCAAACGTCTTCTTGAATTCCTCTCCAAACAACTTGATAATAGGGCAGGAAAAGGAAAGGTCCTAAATTAGGTTTATATGAGAATTCCTCTAATTCTGACCCTACTAATCTCATCCTCCAACTTATTAATAGGATTATCCAATAACAATATACTACTACAACTCAATTCCTTGAAATACAAACCAACATGGCTCAATTATCAATCTCCCTACAATGGGCTCTTGGGGCACCACGCTCCCTCCTTTACCAGATGGCCCTAATGGGGTGCCCATCACCCAACCCCATATCTGAATTAAATTATTGAGAGCAGTCCAACAAGAGCCTCTAGCACCTTATTTTTCTAGCATGCATATTGGTGGCATTTCTCCTTCTATCTCCTATGACAGGTCTAATGATCTCACCCTTCACATCAAGGCCTTTTGTAACATTTACAAGGTATGGATTAGAACCAATTCATACGCTGCCACCAAACTCCTAGCTAAGACTCTTACTAGAGATGCTTTGGATTAGCATCAAACTTTATCTCCTAACTCCATAGTTGAGCTAGAGTCCTTGGTAACAGCCTTGGTTACAAATTTCAATATCATGATCTACCTGAGAACAATGTCAATGCCTTCATTGATTTTCAAGAATCTAAAAATGAATTAGTGAAAGCTTTTATCAAGTGTTGGAAGACACTATCTACATGGGTAGAACATAAAATGCCTAATGATAGCATCTTCTAACTTTTCTTACAAGCTCTTGAACCTCGCCTTCAGTCTAAGGTAAGGTCCTTTTCTCCCACCTATCTAGAAGAATCCTTTGAACAAGATAAAAGGTAGGATTGTCCCGTGAGAGAATTAGAGAAAAATCCTTCTAAGACACAATCTAACAAACAAGTCCAAATCCTCCAACGTTATAAGAATAAAAATGTGACAGATGACATAATATTTGATACTCTTCCTCTCACCACTTCTTCAAATAGGACTATTTTTAACATTGATAAACAAACTAACAATAGTAAAATTCATCCTAACTATCATCAACCATTGAATAAAGAAGAGTTGAAATTTTGCTTACCTAATTCGTTCACCACAATCTTAGATCCATCTCAACTTTTTCCTCAATGGCATGATAAAAATAAGTTCTATTGGTGGCATGTTAAAATTGGGATCACACTCATGAAAATTTCCATGCACTACGAACTACTACCATAAAATATTTCATATGTCCTCAATTTGACTACTATACCATCACTCAAGAACATTTGACCAAAGTGGTCAAATCCCATGATGCAACGCAATAAAAATATCATCATGAACCTATCAACCAAGCTAATGAGAAGCTACAAATCTTTTCTAACTCATGCCTAATCACAATGTTGTTGAGAGTTATAAGAAGCAAGAAAATGTTGCGGCTAATGTAGTAAATAAGGACTATCTTCCTAAAAATACAGTTATGATTAATGATGTGAAGCGTGGCATAGCTTATGAAGAACATAAATACCATGCATCATTCCAGCCTCAGACTCACAGGGTTATATATCCTTTTGTACCTCAAAACTAGGCTCCTTAAAGAAAAAATTCAACCCCGCCAAATGCCATGGACCACTGTGAAAAATATTCTACATGGTCAACGGTGTCTAAAACTATTTCTCTAGCTCCAAACACCATCAACCCCTGTGAAAATAAAACTTATAGGGCCAATGGTGTAAAAACTGAGAAAAAAACCATGTTTCATAAGTCTCCTTGATCACAGTTACTTCTCTTAGCTCTTTTTTTGAGGAAATCCAACACTCTTAGCCTACTGCACATCTCATCCATGATGAGTGGGATCCTCTTGAAGCATTTTCCCAACTTCCTAGTTAAGTCCTCTTCTTATAGATCGTGTCTATATCGCCTCACCAACGTGAACGTCTCATGACAACATTGTTTGACATGAACATTCCCTTTCCTCCCTCTTTAAGGAAGAGTCTCGTATTGCATGGATGAGAGGAAAGCATCTTCCATCAATGTTAGGAACTCTCCATTCATACCGACCTTACCATGCATGCTCACTTTTTCATTCATTTTCATATATCCTCTATTATCCCTTATGATCTCTTTCTATACACAGATGATCCTCTAATTTAATATAAATTTAATTAAACCTTAAATCCAGTGTAACATACTATAAATAATGATATACAAATGATAATATACATTAATGGACAAGAAACAAGCATTTAACAACGTAAAAACCCTAAGTATAAAAGAGAGGAATGATGACTTAGATGGTTCCGAGTGATCTGGAAGTGATTACAACTATCTAATTGATGTATTTAGCTATAAACAATGTCATAATTGCTTACAGAGAGTTCAGGGACTCTAAATTATGCTGGATAGAAGTACCCAGGGGAGGACAAGAGCGCACAGGAACTAGTGACTATTTTTGGCGTTAGTGAGTGCTTGAATATTCAGGATCTGATCCTTTTTTAAGCTGAAAGGTATTCAATCCAATGTATAATTTGTCTTTCTAGTTCAATTGTTAAGGTTCTAATAGCACATGTAACCTAAAAAACAAACCCTAGTTATCTGCACAAGTTCACAAATGCATGAGATATGAATAAAATATACAATATGTGAATTCAGACTAACCCCAATGGTCACCCGATGAGTGAACTTAGTGCCGATCATTGCACTACATTTTAAACTCCATGTAGTTCTTTGTGCTTGTGTGTGAAATGGTTTCCCTGGGTTTACCCTCACACCAATGACACCAGTGGATTATCGCTAGATTTGATTCAAATTTATGATATGGGCTTCAACACTTCCATTCATATGCAGTGTATGCAGCCCAAAATGTAGTCTCTTTGAGTATTAGTAGTAGTATGTAGATGTGATAGTCCCTCTTGATTTTTGATCCTAGATAATAGTGAGTATGTTGTGTATATATATGAATATCTTGCTTGAATTTTGACATTAGTGACATAAAAGGTCGACTAAGAATGTGAAATAAGGATAAGAAAATAAATAACATCGGCCACAAATAATAAAATATGTAAAAATAATAAGGAGGAAAAGAGCACCCATAAGGGACACAAGCACATGGGTGCTAGTGTCCTGAGACCACAAACTACTGATGAGACAAAACAGATAGACAAGGATCCTTGTGACCTGACCAAAAGTGAATGTAGAGCTAAGAAGTGTAGAAGAGTGTCACAATATAAAAAAAATCAAAGAACATACAAGGACAAGGGAAAGTGTCACCAATGTGTACTTTTCTCACTTAAGGTTCATGCATATAACAACATGTTGATCGCATATTAGAGTGGTAATATATGTATAATTTTGTGTCTACATTTTCCCCCTTTTATGAAGTATTTCAATGAAATTCAAGTAGTGTAAAGGAAGTAAAAAACATACCTATATATGGTCCAGAGAATCCATGTTGCAGAGTGCACATAAAACATAAAAACGTGTATCATGTCAAACCAGGGATCAATGTTTTCACCCATGTGGTGTAGAAGGAGATGGTAAAATTTTTAAGGAGAAACTTGGAGAATCAGTTGTGATGATATTAGATATTTTTTTCGAAGATGATGGAAGAGGTAGGGAGTGATCAATTCCCAACTTGATTTATTGGTAATTGAAGGATTTTGGTGTCCTTTCACCAGAGGAGGAGTGTTGGGGATAGATGTATATTTTTCCCTCCTTCCATGATGCTTCCCTAAAAGGTCCAACTGCTACAAAAAACATAAGGACTGGTTTGTTGCCATTTTATTCCAACTAAAATTCATTTGTCCCGATTGAAGAACCCACATAAGAGTAATACATGAAAGGCATTGACATTTCATCACCCCACTGCTACAGTGACAGGTGTTCTGATTTGAATAGTATTATAGGGCTTCTAAGTTACGTAATCTGGAAGCAATAATGACGTAATGGGGATCCAAAATTAGTTCATCTGAAACCAATAGTAAGTAGGATTATTGTATTGATTTATTGACTTGAATGATAAGAGTTTCTTGAATAGGATTTATTTGGAAGATTACTCATAGAGAGATTGTTGTTTTTCCCCCAAATTAGGTCATTTGGGGGAATGGTTTTGAAATAGAAAAAGTATTTGATTTTCATTGTAGACACAAAATCTATGCACTTGGGTACATTTCTAGGTCCTAAAAGCATTATAGCATTTACATTATTCCTAAGAAAGAAAACTAGTAATTACAACTTCCTTTAGCCTTTTGATTTTCCTTCTACACTTTTATTGGCTTCAAACATCTTGCACTCTTTATGGCATTTGATTGTTTTATCTTTCTATGGCCTTGGACACTAGCGCCCATTTGGGACACTAGTATCAAGTGCTCCTGTCGTTATAGGTTCTCTTGTCCCTCTTTACCTTTTTTAATCCTTTTCCCACATGTGTTTATTCCCAAGGGGGGCCGCATTTTCCCCTAGGATAAATTAAATTTACTAAGTGCTTTTGCCCTCTCTCTATTTTCAGTTTATCATTAAATCATAATAATTTAATATAAGTGATTTATAATTTTCTTTTTCTTTTTTGGCACTTTTTAATAATTTATTATGACTTAAGACACCCTTGTGTTCACCCCTTAGCCATTGGGTAGACAAAATAGGCCAAGGGTCTTCAACATTGTTATTTTAGAAAGAGGGACATTTCAACATACTATATATCACTTAAGCTTGCATCCAAATCACTCAAATGCAACCATCTAGCATCCATTCAAGGGACAAGGGACTGCATTTTTTGCATACACTGCATATGAAGGGGAAGAATATTTTATTCCATACACACATTTGAATCTTTTAGAAAATCTATCCCACTATCTAGTGCATCTTACACAAGGGCATCCTAGGGCACGATTCTTTCACACACTCACAAGAACTACATGGAGTTTGAGATGTAGTGCAAAGTTTGGTCATAAGCTCACTCTGTTGGGTGACCGTCGGGTTCAGTCTGAATCCCCATATTGCATCTTTTATTTTTGATTTGATGCGATTTTGTGGGTTTTGCATGTGAACTTTTAATTTGCAAGTTACAGGTACATTCGACGATTAAGGTGCGACATACAGGTGAATATCAAGAACATTTTTGTGACACACGAAAAATCAGATTCCAACCACTTTCACAGTCACGAGCACTTAGTAGCAGACTTTAACACCCAGGTGATCCTGACCCAGTCTAGGCGCCCTAGTCTGGCCTTATCCGATAGTTCCAGATTTTGTAGTGCACAGTTGCGACTGTCTTCCCTCTTTGTTCATCAGTTTCCCTAGTCTAGATCAGTTCCAAGAAAGTGCAAATCAGCTAATCCCTTTCCTCTCTCTCTTACACTTAGGGTTTTATATTTTATTGGCTTATTGCTTGTGTCAAATTGTATCTAGCAGTTGTATATCATAGTTTACATTCAATTACTCTAAAATTAGGGTTTAGCAATAAATCTTATTTTTGTTAAATCATGGAGAAAGAAAACAAGTATAAAATTGCAACACTAGCTTACAACGTTTAACCCACATATTAGTATTCTAAAAAGGCATACACGGACAACTCCTAAGGAAGAGCACGAGGAAAGTGTTTGTGTTATTTACAACACATGGGTAGTTAAAACAGAGAAGCATTTTATCCTTGATTGCATAATGTAAACATGCATTTAAGTCAAATGTAAGGAAATGTTAAGGGCGAGTTCCATGGTCAAGATATCTGAAGATGATAGAATAAAAGAGGTGGGGGAGTTTTTAATTCAAGAAAATAAGAAAAGGAATGACTTTCTTAAAGATAAAAACCTTCCAAAAAATCTTTGTGTGGTTGAGACAGTTGATCCAATATATGTTCCCATGGAACATTAGGTCTTGTCATCATAATTAAAATCATTTAATTTCATTAATTTCATAAATCAAAGTCTCCTCTAGTTAATTTATCATGACTAAGGGGATCCATTCCTCAAAGTCACCTAGGGATTGAACTTGGCCCTCACTATATTTGGGCATATTTGGGGATTTTCACCTTGGTGAATGACATACAAAACCATCATCCTCGCCAATTGGACTATAACCCTTTAACATTGTTGTCTAATTTTATTGGGACTTGAACCTAGTTTTATCTCTTTTTAGCATTTCTAGAGATTTTTGTCTTAGTGGATGGTGTCGTAAACATACTTTACCATCAATTGTGTCAATTGGACTCTAACCCTTTTGTTCACTTTTAACACATTTCACATATGTAGGAATTCATACTAAAGTGGTGCCTTCCTTTACCATTGAAGAACTTATCTCCACTTCATATTTCACATGTTATCATGTGGTTTTTATAGCCACCTAAAAATGGTACCTAGGCATTTTACTAATCAGTAAATTACATTATTTTAGTAAGTTTATGTACTTGTAGATTATTTATCAAAATCAGGTATTATTAGCACATTTTCTCAACTTATGATGGTCCCTAACCTTTCTCTTCATGCCCTCCAGCTACCACCTCACTTTTCTAATTTCTCTTTTTTTTAGCCCTTTTTAAAAATCATGCATACACTCTTGAGGTCCACCAAGAGAATCTAGACACTCTTGAGTCGTATTTGTGTTTTTGTAGCACCCAAATTTTGGTTTGTTGCACTTGGGCAATGATACTTTGACATTTATCTTAACATTATTTTATTTACACAGTTGTTGACTAAACTTAAAGCATCCTACTCAACCGTAGACTTTGAGTCTACTAGGTCATATCACATTATTCATTTTAGACTCTCTGCAATCCATCTCTTGTCTTAGATCAAGTTCCAAACTAAATAAGACAAGTTTTTTGGCCCAAGACAAGTTTGACCATTGAGTATGTCCCAAATCTGAAATTTTTTTCCCTTGTACTTGCAATAATCAGATTTTTAAATGCACAAGTTACCTTAGTTGTCTTAGGTTCAATTGAACTTGAAGTCATTCACTCAATTCATTTATTTAACATGCACAACCTAAGTCATTAGGGGCATATAAGGATAACATATCTAATAAAACTTTAAGAAGGTCAATGAGATAAACATTGAAGCATCTCTCCCTTGGAATGCATTACAACAAAGCTATACAAATATGAACACATTTATCATTACTTCCCTATATCACATCTATGCCCTTAAATTAAGTCAAGCATCATTTCCAAGTGTTGAGGGTTGAATTAGTGTCCCATATTTATTTACACTTTCCAACCTCCACTCCACCATAGGACTTAGAGAAATACGTGTGGGTACATCCCACTTCAGCGCATTGGTACAAAATGTAACACTCATCATGTTATTGGGGGCATAATGAGGTTAGTCCAATGCATATGATAAAATACACTCTTATAGCTCAATAAATTCTTAAAGACAAAAATAGTCACATATAGGTATAAAAGATTGAACACAACGATCTAAACACATACAACACATCCAAAGTTAAGTGAAGTAGGATCAAAAGGTAGATTGCAAATCACAATAACCGAAGATACATTTGTTACTCCTAAGACACCTTCATCCTATGAACCTCTCCTCCACTCAATTTTAAGCTCCCAAGTTTCATTAGTAGATTTATGACACCCTACATAACATCGTCATATAGATTTAAATCATTGTCACATAGTCAAATCCCAATTTAGGGTTAATATGTTCCAAAAACTAACCTTAATTTATGTTACCTACTTTATATAAGTGTTTTGATATAATATTTCATCCTTTCATAATCTAAGATTGTCTCATTTATACATATTATTACAATATCCTATTAGATTAAACCTAATTTTGATATTATATTTTGGTGAACCCAATTTCTCTATCGATTGCACTGACCTATGGCTTCATTCCTTAGATATGGTTTCAAATTTCTAAATCTGATTTCAACACCATAACTATCCTTAAGGTTTTTCTCAAAACAATTAGTTGTTAAAATACATCGTCACCATGAAAATTATTCCCTCTTTTGAGCTCAAGGCCCACTTGCAAACTCAGTTGTTGAAAGTTATTTTTGTTGACCCTCTCAATCTTCTATGGGATTATGCCCTTTATTTAGTGGAGTGAATTCATGCTACAAATCTCAAGGATGACTCAACCTCAATCCTGCCTATTTGGAAACAAGTTATATTCAAATAAAGAATGACCTAATAAAATATTGTCTTGTCTCTCTATAACGCAAGATCTAAACTAGGATAATGAGATAATTCATACTAAAGATGCACACCTTGAGGTTGTAATTTTCTAGAAACTTGGAACTAGGAAGATGATATTCTACACTCTATTGGAGATACATGGTTCTAAAGCCTAGATCTAGGATAGTATAACTGTGTCTAACTAGGTATTGATCATAAATTGATTGTAATAATATCATAATCAGGTTGTAATTAGATTGGTGATGCTTATGATAGGATGCAAATACCAATAGGTTGTAAGGCCCAAAATAAGGATTGCAAGGAAATTGGTAATAGATAAATAATATGTTTCCCTACTCTAATTTATGTATGACTACATAAAACAAGCATCACAATTTAAAATGAAATAAAGGAAAATAAAAGATAGAGATAATTAACTACTTGAAGACACCGTTGACAAATTAACTTCCCCCTAAGATCAATAACACCTTACGAGAGATTTGATGTGGGGGAACACAATTGAATAGAGGAAGACCTAGGGAAACCTCTAGTTGAAAAATTCAAAGACTCCAAAAATTGGGTAGACCTTGGTAAGTGCAATTAATATGCTTGAATATTTTAAGTACCTAATGCTCCAAGTTTTAGACACAAAAATTTGCATAAAATCATTATTACATCATGCTTTTGACAACTTTATATATGTGGCTCTTGAAAAATGGAATTCAGTCTTAGTGGTGTAAGTCCTCGTTATTTTACCTTTATATCACTTTAATTGTCTTTTGATTTGATTTTTGGGATGCTTGTTTATGTCTTTATGCTATGTCACAAAGATATTTGGCTTGTTTCATTGTTTATTTGAATTTTAGTAGTCTTGGTACAAGACTGTATTGATTGGTCATGACCATAGTACAATCCTGATTGAGATGTATGGTCCTAACCCTTTTTGATTTTTAGGTCCTTCTACCCATTGGGCCTTTTTGTCACTATTTTGTCTCTCACATTTTATGTTTATGGTCAGCTTTTTGTGCCACTAAGATTCAAATTTCAATGTGATAGAATCCCATATATACAAGTTCATCTTGAGAATTGATTGTCTAGAAAACACATTTCTTTGTACCATATATTGAGGTAGGAAAGAAAGAGTACAATCTTCATACTCCATATCACATTCTAGGAGGGAATAATATTGTTTCACATGTCTGCACACAAGGTTTTCATGATAGAAAAGTAGCATAGCTCATTTTCGGTGTGGAAGCACAAGGGAAAATATAGGTCAAGGGTTTGGATTGCATGCACACTCGCACAACGCACTAGGAAAACTACATCAAGTTTGAAATATAGTGCAACGCTCAGTTATTCACAAACAGGGTGGTCATTGAGGTCATTCTGACTAAAGCATTTGTATATGTTATTTTTAGATCTAATGAGTGCTTGAGGTTCTTGTCAGAAGCTAGGTTTGTTTTACATGTAGAGTTGTGAAAGTTAGGGTTTCAAAAAGAAATTGAAGATACAAAAGTATAGTATAGGAGACAACAAAGCATCCTAGAAAATATCAGAACCCTACAAGTTATCAGTCCTAGATAATAGAAAAGGATGATTTGTAGAATCTGGTCTTGACCATTTGTACAATCTTAATCTTGCATGAATTTTGTGAAGAAAAATCAACTTAGTTCATTAAGAATTCCTCATACATCCCACATCTGGAAACGACACAATCTGAAAGTGATATGGGAAAACTAAGTCACCTCTCTAACCCTACTTGTACTTTTAAATGCCTTATCGGTTTGAAATCTTGCAAATAGCCCAGTTTCAATTGCAAATATGTAAATGATTATATTATTCTATGCACTATAACATATAGTATTCAATCATGATTAAATCAATTGAATTAATCATCTAAAGTTAATTTAGGGTTGATACACAAGTGTGAACTCCAAGGAAGACAAGTAAGACCAAATTTAAGACCTCTAAGGATTTAATGGCATTTTGGAAAGTGCTAAAAAACTAAATGAGTAATGAAAATGTGTTAGAATGAGTGCTTGAATACTAAGTATATATGGAAATCATGATGGGCATTTACAATTTTTGTTAGCTGACAGTATTAGCTATGGTTGATGCCACCAGTTATGAAAATTTGTTCACCTGATAGTATAGACCATGGTTGACATCGTTGGCTAGGGGGAGCTACTCGCCTGAAAGTATCAACCATGGTCGATACCATCAGCAATGGAAAATACAAAATCACGGGGAGGTCAAACAAGAAGGTTGAACTGATGGAGGGAAACTTAGAGGTGCTAAAAGGGGTGACAAGATGAATGTTTGTGTGTGCTGAAAGTAGTTGTGGAGGTGATTGTAAGAGGATGGTAAGGTGGTGTTGTAGGGAGGCTATAAAAGATGATTTGATGTTAAATGACTAGTTTTTACCAGAGGTTTAGTAGTGTTTTTTGGTGGAGGTATCTGACACTATTTACATTAGTTTTTTGCGTCAAAAATACAACTTATTTTTTAATTTTGGTGTTAAATTGTTGTATCACAAATCTTGACATTATTTGTGTCTGCTTTTCAAAAATTAATAATTTTTAATTAAAAATATATATTTTTGAATTATTTTATTAAATGTTTTATTAATGCAGAGTGTGTATTGATTAGATATCAACTACATATAAATAATTGTTTTTTTATTTCTAAAATTTCACAACTATAATTGAATCATAAACAAAAAGATCAATAACTAACGTATTGTAAAATAAAATATTATTTACGACACTTTAAAAAATTAGAAACTCATAATTGTACTCATTCTAATAATAATTAAATTAACAACGAAGTCAAACAGTAAAAATATTAAGATACATTAATAGTTTATACCATTTTTTAGGGAATATGCCCCTCTTTTGAAAAAAGTATAAAATACATTCCTTGTTATCCTCTTAATATTGATCATTGTTCTCATTCTTGTCCTCGTCCTACTGATTGTCATCATTGCCATCATCCTTGCCATGTGAAGGTCTTGTTGCCTACAAAAAAAAATTGTTTTATAAATTCTATGCATTGAATTAAAATAAAACAATAATTAAAATAGCATACATGACAAGGTCTTTGAGAGGTGCCTAAAGTTCCTAGCACAAGAAAAAATTACAAATATTACTAGTACCTTATATTTTAAATTTATAATCCATTTAAGTATAGTATCAATATAACATAAGCTTGAAAATCCAACTTAATGCTTTATAAATTTGGAAGCACTTACCTAAACACCTTCAACGACATCAATGCATATGAGGAGCATCGTCAAACCTTCCTCCATTGCCACCTTAATGTGATCAAGTGGTGGGACATGGAAATTGGTTTCCTTAAAAAAGCTATATAACAAATAATAAACAATAGCCAACATTTAAGAAAAATATGTATAGAAAAGCTTAGGTAACTTGCATATGTCATGATGACATACTAGTGAAGGTTTTGTTTTAAGGAATTGAATGCCATTCTCACTTGGTCGATGTTGAAATAGTCTATGTTTGAAAAACAAAAAAACGTAAGTTATTGAACAAATATTTATTTCATATCAAATTCAAATTAAACTATTCAAAACAAAGAGAAATGAAAGTGATTAAACTAGCAAAATCAGCCACCACTCTTTTAATGTTTTTAATTTAATGCAATAAGTGATGGGGTTCATTTAAGCCTTCTTTTCCGTCCCCTTAAGGTATCTACACTTTAGAATTTATCTATGACCTTTTCATTGCCCTCCCATTTCTCAATAAAAATTTTCTAACCATATTTTGTAAAATGGTGGGTACATTTTGATTTCCACAGGGATTTGGAAATGTTTTTAATTTTCCTATAGGCCCCATCTCTCGCCCTTCTTTTCTCTCCTCAAGGAATAAAAAATATAGCTCCTTAATCTTTTTTTAATCAAATTTACTGTGTTCCATGGAAAAACACCTCAATGTACGTTAGTTTTGCTCTTTTGGGAATTAGAGCCAATTGAGAAGGGTTAGGGATTGTGTGCTAGCCAGATATATAATCATCTGACAAAGACGACTTAAAAAAATTCCCCATTGTAGTCATTCCAAATACCCCCCCTCAACGAACCAAATAGGGGTACCCACAGTGCCATAGTGCCATATGATAATAAATGGGATTTGAGGGGCATGCTTGTAGGTTTACTTGGGATGGATAAGGGAGGATAACATGTGGGAAAAGGTAATTCATAGTTATTTGGTATATTTTATATGTCCTCTTTGTCTCTCCACATACTTTCCAAACCACATGATTTGAAACCCTGCCCACTTTTTCTTTGATTTTTTCTTTTAATGGGTGATTTATCTCCAATTTGGGGAGGGTTTGGGGATTTTTCTTCAAAATTTTCAATACTCTGGTTTCTGACTGAAATTTAAAAACGAAAATGGTAGTAAAATATAAAACTCAAAAAAATCTAAAATAATTTGTAAATTTATGTATAGTTATAAAAAACTTGATAGATTTACCTCCTCTTCCTGTGCACTAACAATTTCAACCTTTATTGGAATCTCTTTTGTCAAATATATCTCTTTATCATGTTGTTTTTTCTTATTCTCGACGTTTCCCTTACCACCCCCTAGGCTCTCTTTACGTCCCATTTTTTAGATGATAAAAAAGTGTGTAGGAAAACAATTTAACCAAAAATGGACATTCAAAATCAAGTAACAAGTGACAATAATAAGGGCAAGTGACAAACATCAAGTATCCCCCCTTTTTGTTATAAGAAGGGTGGTTTTTTTAAAGTCTTATACCCCTTCCTTATGCAAATCCTGACATTCTCATGTCACGATTGATAAGTAGTGTCAGGTACAAATGTGTTTTTATAAATTTATTTTTTTATAAAGGTATTTTCTTTAATTATTAATTTATTTTAAATTAACCTGAAAGAGATATTTGAGCTTTACATGCGACCCTCATTTCACCATCACTTAATATTTTTTTTTTATTTGAAGAATTTAGTCAAAAAATCATAATATCGTCACCATACTATAAAGTTTAGAGCCCCTTTTTCTTTCTCATGTGAATTTTTTAAGTTCAACATAGTGGTTTGTCACAAAACATTAAGAAGCTAATTTTTTTCTATAGTTCGATACATTTCGACCAGATATTAAATTAATTTTATATAATTAAAATAAAATTATAATTTTATAATAGAATTAATTAATTATATTTTAAGTATAATCTTCACATGATACTTTATTCAGATTGATCAAAGAAATAACAAAACATTAAATTTTATTGATATTGATAAAAGAAAAATTGTTACAAAATGTAAATTCAAACCATCATGTAGTCACTACAACCTTTGTTACGTTTTAAAATAAAAATGCAAACCCTAAACTACCTAATATCAATCCTAATAGTTATATATTGTCATTTTCTTGATCATAACTTGGGTGCTCGATAAAGTATCGTCCCCCCAAGAGTAGTGTTCCTCCGACTCTTCGACCTCAGTATTTGGGGACTCATAGGATGAGCTAGAGTCATTTAGTGTTAGAGGGAATTCACTTCCATTTCTTCTTCTTTGTAATCGTCCTCATTTATCTCTTGTTTTTCCTCGTCAAACATGTCCTCCTCCTCTACTTCACAATCCCCCTTGTCTCCTTCATAGTTGACATTACAATGAGATTTTGATCCCCCTTCGTGATGATAGGGATCAACAAAACCTTGTCTTTCAATCTCTTTTTTCAACGAGTCATCCAATTTTTCTTGTTTCTTTATTTTTTCCTTATATGTTTTTACCACTATTTGGTATTTTTTGGAGGGATCCATGATTGAAGTTAAAAAGAGAAAGGAAATATGAGAAAAATATAATTAAAAATTGAAGATATGAACAATAAAATTTCTAAATTTAGAAGGGTTTAAATATAGAATGGCTAAATTGAGACTTGTGAAAGGGCAATTAAGTGCACCTATAAATTATAATATTTTCCATATCTATCCATGCAGTCCTAATTGAGAATAATGCATCAATGACATTATTGATAGCGATATTAATAAATTGATGGAAGTGACTACACTTTGACCGGTATGCATAAACTATATTAAAATTATCATTCTCTATTGATTCTTGTATATAAAGATTGATTGATAGCGAAGATATATTAGTGCACTTACAAAGCTCAATATTTTCCATATCCAACCATACAATCCTAATTAAAATGTGTGCATTAGTGACCTTATTGACAACAATCTCAATGAATTGATGGAAATAACTACGCTTTGATCAGTGCATATAAATATTGAAGTCATGATTTTATATCGATTCTTGCATATAAAACTTGATTTTGATGAAAAAGACATATCAGTGCACCTGCAAACTAGGATATCTTCCATATCTATCCACGTAATCCTAATTGAGAATTGTGAATTACCAACCTTGTTAAGAATTATCTCAATAAATTGATAATAAACTAATCACGACGGTGAAGATCTATCAATGCATCTACAAAGTACAAGATTTTCCATATAAATCCATGTAAACATAGTTTATAATCATGCAATAGTGATTAACTTAATGATAACAATGTCAATACATTGATGGAAGTATCTGCATAGTGATATTAACGTTGGTTGCCCCCCTTTGCACCAATTGAGTGATAATACATGTATACATATTGCACGAGGTGTATAATTAGGGTTTGGTTAACCCCCGTTACACCAAATGATCCACAAAATATGTTTAGTTGTTGTATTAGGTGTATAGTTAGCCCCTTTTGTGCCTAATGATCTCCTCTACAAATCTTATTGTCACACTAGGTGGATAATTGGGGTTTAATTGGTGTAAATGGGCCAACTTATCCCTAATATACATATAAATGTCATATAGTAGGTGTATAATATGGGTTTGGTTGACCTCTTTGCTCCAAATGATCTCCAATACATGTATTATTGTCAAAATTAGTGTATAATTAGTATTTGATTGGCCCTTTTGCAATTGAACCCTAATATATGTCTAATTGACATACTATGTGTATAATTAGGGTTTAGTTGGTGCAAATGAGTGAATTAATCCCCAATACATATTTGATTTATCGCACTAGGTGTATAATCAGGGTTTAGTTGGTGAAAATGGGTCAATTGTTCCCCAATACATATCTAAATGTCACATTAGGTGTATTTTTAGGGTTTGGTTTATGTTTATGGGCCATTTGATCCCCAAAACATGTTTAATTGCAACACTATCTATTTAACTATAGTTTGGTTGGCCCCATTTACACTAAATGATCCTCAATACACATATAATTGTCACACTAGGTGTATAAGTAGTGTTTTATTGGTGTGGTCCAAATGATCCCCAATACACGTTTAATTGTAGTGTTAGGTGTATAATTAGCATTCAATTAGTGAAAATGGGATAGTTGATCCCTAATATGTCTGATTGTCATACTATGTGTATAATAGGGGTTCAACTGGTGTAAATGGGCTAATTGATCTCTAATTAACACATAATTGTTGCACTAGGTGTATACTTAACATTTAATTGGCCCAAATGGGAAATTTAATCCTTAATACATGTCTAATTGTTGCAATGGATGTATAGTTAGGGTTTTGTTGGTGCAAATGAGCTAATTGATCCCAATACACGTCTAATTATTGCACTAGTTGTATAATTAGGGTTTAATTGACAAAAACATGTCAATTAATCCGTGATATGTGTTTAATTTTCATATTAGGTGTATAACTAGGGGTCGATTGCCATATATGGGCCAATCGATCCCCAACACTAGTTTAATAATTGGTATAGTTAGGGTTTGGTTAGTGTAAACAAGACAATTGATCCCCAAAACATGTCTAATAATTACACATGGTGTAAAATTAGTGTTCAGTTAGGCCCCTTTAGGATGACCTCGTAATGTGTCCTTATATGACAGAACTTGTCCGTAAGCTTTGATATGTTATGACAACCCCCTTTTTGGAATTGTATTGGCCGAAAATGCTTTATGAATTTGTACTTTTTTCATAAAGTAATCTGCCACATGAGAGATCGATTTCAAAAGAACTTTGGAAGTTAGAATTGTACAATGTTACTATATGTTGTTAATACAAACTATGTTTCTTTTCTATTGTTTATGTAAATGTTGCTTAAATTTACACTATTTTGTTTCTTTACGTTTCTGAATTGTTGTAGATGTAAAATAAATAAATTAACAGATATAAAAGACGAATGTGTCCTTATTTCAGTCTGAATTTGAAAACCAAACATAAAAAAACAAATGGCATAATTGAAACATATAATGACATTGTTCCAATGGCAAAGGATCAAATAATGACAAATATAATATTGCATTTATTGAAAGTTGTAATCACTAAATGAAATACATAAGAAGTCTCAATAATGTATAGAAGAAATGAAAAATCTATGTGAATTCGAACAGTCCTAGAGATATAAAAACACTTTCATTTGTGTCTTGGAAATCAATATGTAGCATGATTTGTGGATGTGTCTCGATCCCCTGGGTCAGGAAGAATACTACTTACTCCTCTTCTTTCTACTAGTGAATTCCACAATGCCAGCAAGCTCTATCATAAGGAAAAACTCCACTGTAGTAACTTGATACATACAATCTGAGACAACTTTCTAATTCCTCTTCCAATCTATTTCCAAATTTTGACTTTAAAAAGGATAGTGCACTGAAAACATACTATCTCATCTTCCACAGAACCTAGAATCATTGTTTGATAGAGCTCATACAACTTAATATACTCACTCAAATATTCACTTAGAATACTACTAGAATAGATATCCTTCCAAATCCTTTTCATGGCACTGTAATCCTATGGGTTTTGTAGAAGCTGAACTTGTCGTATCATTGTATTAACAAAATCCATTGACTATGAACTAAGTAGTTTTATTTTCCAAAATACCTTCTAAAGAAACTCCATTTATCTCTTCAGTCTTACAGAAATGATCAGTTAGATCACCCATGTTTTTGATAAATAAAGGACTGATAGATGTATAAGGTTTGCCGCTAGAAAAATTCCAAAACTGTGGATTTACAACTCCCATTGCTTCAAGTATTTTATCATTTTTGAATCTTTCCCAGATCTCTTTAGCTAACGATTCAGAGATCTTTCTCAACTTATTCCTAGTTTCCATTAATACTGCATCATATAAATTTCATGTCACTCTTACTTCTTCTATTTCTGAGTTAGCCATATCAATTCTTTTTTGGTACGTATGAAGTTGAATCTCTCTTCCATGTGTTGTTATACACAGATGATCATTTATATTGTACTTTAAGAAGCACCTGGAATTTTTCAAATCTGTCAATGCATTCTAATTTTCAAAAGCAGCACCCTAAAAACCCCCATCTAAAATATATAAACTTTCTAGACTCCAGACAAACACGTCTTCTAAGTCTTATAAAGTATGTAATGTAGAAAGACCGATCTTGAGCATGCTTCATTAAAATATTAAGCTCCCTCAACATGGGAAAAATACTGCAGAGTGTGAGTAAATTTTCTATGTCAGTTAGATGACACAATAGATCTTTAGCTTTATCTACATCCCTGTGGTATTTAAACATAAATCTTGTCAGTGAAGGATATTCATCATATATTCTACAGGTAGGTTCATACATAGATATCCATCTGGTATCTACATCTTTGAGAAGTTTTTTCCCTTTGTCAGTCCAATAGAAAATTTTTGAAATTCTAAAAATCTCTTAGGACTGCAAGAATAATAGGCATGGAGATCACGTATCAATTCCTCCACTTTAGCTACATTTTCAAATGTGCTCACAATTTTGTAGGTGAGATTCATTCTATGAGCCATGCAGTGGACAACAACCATATACAGAGCAATAGTTGTCTGAATTCTAACACACAGACCATTTTTAGCTCCCTGCATTATAGTTGCACCATCGGTTCTGACACAAACTAATTTTGTTGCAATGGAAAAGTCATCCATTCTAGCGATATCCTTCAGATTTGACACCACCAATTTATAAATATTTTCAGAATTGCAATTCTCAGTCATTTTATGAATTGCCAAGAGGTGTGGAGTCCTTATTTCATTAGAAAATGTGTAAACATGAATACATATCCATGAATTATTATCGACTGCAGTAACCTCATCTAAAGAAAGGGAAATATACTTTGCCTTTTGAACACACAGTTTCAGATCCTCCTTCTCTACCAGAGATAGACATTTTGCAATCTCCCAACTGCTGGTATCTGACCAATGAGATTGAGGAACATTCTTTAAACCAATAACTTGATACAACATTTTATTTTCTCAAAATCTGACATCGGTCTTCCCCTTTTCATTATATGAAATACGGTTGCAAATTGAATACCCTTTGCTTGCATTTCTGCCTCCATAGCTTTGCTCAATTTTGCTACTATGGTCCCACCTTTTTCATTTACATATTTGATAAGTTTTTGTTCCTTTTCATACTCTTCTGCGTATTTGACATGTAGACAATCATTTTGCATCTTTCCATTTATGTGTTCTGACTATGCTGCCATCCTTAAGCTTTTGGGAAATGTATATTTTCCCACATTTGTTTTCAATTGTGTCCAGTTTGAGCTGCATTGTGTGCTCCTTCCCCTGTTTCCAACCACATATTTTGCATCGACATTGTGTTGGAACATCATTACAATTTTCATTGTACACAGGTTCAATAAAAGGATATTTTGCAGCCCATTCGAACTAGAATTTCCTTCCAATTGTCCAGTTTGCCATCTTTCTTCTAACATATTTTGTTTTTTTTTCTTGGGATTCAACTTCTACATCTGGGCTGTCAGCAGGAATATTTTGATTCTCATGTCTCCTTTTTTTGGAAATAGACCTTGGAGTAGAAGCTTCCTCTGCTGGTGTATCCTGAGAGTTCGATGAATTTTCTTGTACTTCTATTTCATCAAGGGATGAAATGTTTTCCTCAACATATAATGGATCATCAATATCTATAAATTGATTATTTTGTGAAGAAATTTCTGAAACGTCTGCAAATAATTTATAAAATTGTTACTTATTTAGTATTAATTTTATCTATATTAAATTTTTACAGAGTACAAAGAGTTTCAAGAACAATATGATAAACATAATTATTTTTGTAAGATAAAATAACCAGTAAATAACACCTGCCACATACTGATATTTTCAGCTGAAGCAGAAACTGACTTCATTTTTTGTGATTTTCCAAAATAGCCAAGAAAAGTATTGGCACCCTTTTTTGAACTTGCTGAATTTGTAATCTTCTTGCCCTGATTTCTAGTATCCATGACTGCTTACTGCTTAGGCCCTTAGGGGTGGCTCTTATGTTCTGAAGCCTCTAAGAATGGATGGTAACTTGGGTTGGACGACTATTAGGTCAGACAGTTCATAGGTTAGACGGCTCAAGGGGTTGGACAACTAGGGGTTTGACGGCTAGGGGTTGGATGGCTCAGGGGTTGGACGGAATAGATTTGGATGGTTAAAATTTTAGAGTTAGTCGGGTCAGGGTTGGATGGCTCAGAGTTGGATGCCTTACGATTGGATAATCAGACTTCAGACTTCAGTGTTAGTGGGTGAGGATTTTCTTATGTTTACTTTGGTGAATATGAATCACATTATATGATTCGAAATGGTGGCGAATTACATTCATAAGGTCTCATATATGTGTAAAATCTAGGTGAAAGGAATATTATAAGGGACATGTTGGACAAATCAAGTCAGTTGGACGAATAATTCAATTGGATGGATCTGTTGGGCGAGATAATATTCGCCACTCAAAGGTTTCCATAATCCTTAGATTTAGACAGTTAGGGTTGGACGAATCAGTTTAAAACTTTTTCCCTACAAATTTCTGTAGAACTGGTCATAAGTGGATTTTGAAGCAATATAGTTCTACTACTACATACAAGATATAAACAAAATTTAAATGAATACCTATGAAGCTCTTTAATGTGTAAAATCAGGGGATTGACTGGAACTTAGATCCTGAAGAATGAAATTATAGTGTTAGTAAAATTATTTAAAGAATAATGGCTGCGAAAATCTATAATAAGAAAATTTAAATTTCTAGTAATCCTATTTTCATTGATATGAGAAAAATCAGAAAAGACAAATTGTTAAAATAGAAATAAGTTAATTGTTAAAAATAGCGACTGTTAGGCTTAAATTTTTTTAAAATGGCAAAACTATCATTTAAGCTGTCAAATTTTTAGTCCCATGAATGTTTAAAGCCTTTTCCCAAGGGGTATCGCCTTTGGCGTAATTATCAAACTAGACTTGTTTAAGGTGGCCGCTATGTGTATGATTAATTTTGGTTGGTACACTTCCAGTATTAATTTATACCATGTGAAGATTAATTTTTATTGTATATGTTAAAATTGTGTGGAATATTTTTTCCAAACATATTTTTCAATGGATTTAGGATAATGATTGTAAGTTGTACAAACCATTTATTCCTTTCCTTTTTGACGTGCCTTGATTTTGGATTTGACTTCTTCACATTATGGTGTGATTCTTTTGGGAAAATTCAGAGAATTGTTATGATGTCTAATTTAAATTTATTTTAGAGGTACGGCATAAGCTAGGGTTTCATAATTGACACCATTCAATTTTTAATCTTATAATTTGCGCAAAGGCCATGTGGACATAGTTAAGTGTTTAATGTTTGAATATTATATTTTGAACTATTTCAATTGGAAACTGTAAAAATTTATGGATGATTATCATTTTAATTTTGAAATAACATATTTTATTTCGAGGATTACCCATTATGTAAATCATTTTTAAAAAAAATCAATCTATAATTTTGAACACTAAAAAAATTGGCTTCCAAATCATTAAAATAAATGAACATTAGATATCAATGGTGATTTATTACTTTCTTTGAGTACATCTATTAGGTTTTAATTATAATATTAGTTCGTACATTGTTTTAAATTGTTAAGTTGTTGAATATACATATTAATAATGTAGTGCCCAACTCTTTCTCGCATAAGTTCATTTGCTAACTGATTTCATTTACTAGATTTGAGATTTTTTTTAGCACTATTTTGATACTATGTGGTTTCATTGTGGATCATTGGTGACATATGTGATTTTTTAGGACACGTTCATAACGCCAATATAGCATTATGATCATCATTTTAGTTGCTTGCACCTATATAGTTCTTGGATACCAACAAGTTTGTGGATGCAGCTATTTTATTTCATATATGATGGATGGATATTGATTTGTTTGTTTACTTTCATATCATTGGTTGATTAATGGTAATTTTGATGTTTTCATACAATATCTTAGATGGATGAATCATATCTTGATTTATCGTGTATGCATGTTGTTAGATGTATATTTATTCTATTTTGATATTGATCATTGTATGGATTAGAATGAATATTCATGATTAGTTTATCATCGATATAATGTTATTATTTCTGATTTATTGTATCAAACAGGTATGTTTAATGTGTGAATTGAGTGTGTAAATTAAAGGTCACAAAGAGAACGAAAGTTTCAGAGTTTCAGAGTTGCACAAGCGGTAACTGGGTCGGAGTCCTAAACCATGCATGATCTTTGTTTGACCTTGTGTGTATTAGTGCATCATTATTTGGGCACCCTTGGGATTCCTAATTTAATTATGTTAATTGTAATTTTTCATCCTTGTGTTAAACTAGTTTAAGGACCTAATTGTCCCTCCATGTTTTAGTGGTGTTTTTAGTTAGTTAACTTTGTTTTTAGTGGTTTGGGACAACCTAATTATCATTTGGGTGGGCCCCACCACCTTTATGTTTGAGCCACTTTACCCAAACTCGAATTTAGGCTAAATGTGGCATTTTGAGGGTCTCTTTTCACATTGGGGGGTCTCTCTTACACAAAAATGAGTGCAATTAGACCCTACCTAGGGGGTCTCTTTTGAAGGTCAAATGTGATTTTCCCTCCCATTTGACCCCTCTCATGTCACCATCTTGTAAGTATGTTTGATCTTGTGAGCTTTCTTAAAAGTTGAAGTAAGTTGGTTTATTTTCTTTTTTAAGAAATTTGGGAGTTACTTCCTAAAGGTGTTTTGTTTTATGTTTTAATGTGATTTTAGGAATCTTGTGTTGAAGAATGAGATGGGTGACACAAGCCACCCTCTCATTTGTGAGGATTTGTGTTTAGTTATTCTTTTTATACCTCCTCTTGGAAAGGGGTATGAACTTTTGCTTCTCATTTTTCACTATTGGGAGTTGGAGAGAGCTTGGAGCTAGGAGCTTAGAGCTTGAAGTGCTTGGATTGTCTTGGAATGGGACAACTATCTTTGAGGTAGGTCTTCATACCTCTTATTTTGTTTCTATAGTATAATGTGCAAAATAAAGGAAATGGTTGTTTGAATCTTGTATGCTTGTTGTGGGTGTTTAGTAAATCTTGTTTTCTTGCATTTTCTTTATCCATCCTATTTGAGATGGATTTTGGAATTGTAGGGGAAGAGGGAGGAAACCCTCTCTTACACCACATGGCTTAGTGGGTAATCCATGATGGTCTTTATATTATTTTCCTCCCCTCATATGGTTTCATGTGGAAGAGGATTTTTCATATGGTTTGAACCTCCTCTTCCATTTTGATAAGGAAACCATGCCTAGTTTGAAAAACCTTACAGGGACGAGGATTGATGTTTGGAATAGAGTGATAAGGAGGGTATTATGGATGGAGTGATAAGGAGAGTATTATGGAGATTCGTTTGGTGTTCCTATGGTTGGATCACAATATGGTTTTTAATGGGATCTTTTCCACTCTTTCCCATTCAAAAATCATGGAGTCCCCTCTTGTGTTTTTTGTTGGTTGCTTTGATTTGTTTCTCATGGTGTATGGTGTGTTTTTCATCCTATGTTTACCCCCTTACTTGTGCAATCTTGAGGCATGCATTCTCTCTCTCCCATGGGCTTGGAGGGAGGCTAGCATGTCCTCCATTTGGTGGAGATGGCATGTGATGATGTCATTTGGTTGGGAGGAAACCGGCCCCCATTTTTATCTTGTGCTTGAAGACTATCTTAGTGTGAAAACTTACAGATTTGATTTGGAGTTTGGAGAAGAAAATTTGGAAAATTTTATATGTTATTCCCCATTTTGGGGAGGATTATCCTCTTGCATTTTAGTGTGATTTTGAAATGGTGTTGTAATATTTTTAAGTCTTCTGTTACAATAGATGGACTGCAATACTTATAGGTATTGTACAGTCATGTGCAGACAAAAGAGAGGTTGCACAGGTACAACCAAAAATACAACAGCTTCCATAATACATTCGGGAAGCAACAATTAAATTAATACAAACAAATGATTAAGTTGCAACTATGCAACAAATAATCCTATAACTATGGAATAAGACAAATATGGTTTAAAAACCATATAACAACATTATTTAATTAATATAATTAATTAAATAATTAATATATACTATGCATAATTAATTAACCTAACATTCCCCCCCTTAATTGTGCATTGTCTCAAGAGATGAGGAGAGGAACTCTCTGAACAACTCAAACTTGTCACGTGCA
Source organism: Taxus chinensis (assembly GCA_019776745.2). Lineage (NCBI taxonomy): Eukaryota > Viridiplantae > Streptophyta > Pinopsida > Cupressales > Taxaceae > Taxus > Taxus chinensis. The sequence goes on from CM034154.1 coordinate 729,255,883, forward strand.
AGTGACTTTGTGAAGATATCTGCCATTGTTCAGCTGTTGGACAATATTGAAGCTGGATGTTGTGCTTCAACACATGTTCACGTATGAAATGAACTTGTACCTCAATGTGCTTTGTTCTCTCATGAAAAAATGGATTGCAAACAAGTTTGAGAACACCTTCATTGTCAACATACATGGTGGTTGGTTTGTCCTGTGGTATTCCAAGTCCTTCTAGTATGCGACGTAGCCAAATCACTTCACAGACAGCTTCTCCTGCAGAATGATACTCAGCTTCTGTGGAAGAGTGAGAAATGAAGTGTTGTTTCTTGCTTCCCCATGATATTGGTCCAGATCCCATAAAGAATACAAATCCAGAAGTGGATTTTCTATCATCAATGTTACCTGCATGATCTGAATCTGAATATCCAGTCAAGAAGAAGTTTTCATTCTTCTTGTATTCTAGACCAAGATCCACTGATCCTTTGAGATATCTCAAAATGCACCTTGCTGCTTTCCAATGACAAACTTTGGGTTCCTACATGAACCTGGATAGATAGCTTACTGCAAAGCTGATATCTGGTCTAGTGTAGGTCAGGTAAATGAGACTCCCAATCAACTGCCGATAGAGAGTGGCACTTACCTCAGGAGATGGATCTGAATGAGATAACTGCAATCTGTTCTCCATGGGTGTAGCAATTGGTGTGCAATCCATCATCCTAAATTTCTCAAGTGTTAGTCTTGGTATATTTCATCTGAGAAACAAAAATGTGATTCTCTTTCTGCCATACTTCCAATCCAAGACAATAATGCATCAGCCCGAGATCGGTCATGTCGAACGATCGATTAAGATCTTTCTTCGTTGCATCGATCATCCTCACTGAACTGCCAGTGATGACTAGATCGTTGACATAGACAATGACAATCACAATCTCCCCCCTTGATTTTTGAGGTAAAGATTGGGATCGTATGGATTTCTAACAAATCCATGTTGTACGAGATGCTCATCAATCTTGATGTACCATGCCGGGGTGCCTGTTTAAGGCCATACAGAGATTTCCTGAGTCTGCATACCTTTGCTTCTTGACCAGGTACTACATATCCCTCAGGTTGAGTCATGTAGACTTCTTCTTGTAAATCTCCATTTAGGAAGGCACTTTTTACGTCCATCTGGTGGACTTTCCAGCCAAACTGTGCAGCTAGAGCAAAGATCATCCTGATTGTTTTGATCTTAGCTGTGGGAGAAAATGTCTCCTCATAGTCAATGCCTTCTTTTTGTGCATACCCCTTTGCTACAAGTCTTGCTTTATACTTGTCTACTGTCCCATCTACTTTGTACTTTGTTTTAAATATCCATCTGCATCCAATGGGTTTCTTCCCTGGTGGAAGATCGACAAGCTGCCAAGTGTTATTTTTCATCACTGATTGGTATTCAGAATCCATGGCATCTTTCCAAGATTTTGACTGTAGGGCTTCCTGGACTGTAGAGGGCTCATCAGATTCAATAACTCTACTCATCAAAGAAAAGTTAACTTCTTCTCTTGCTTTACTGTGAGTCCGTGGTCCAGGGGTGGATGTATCCGGTGGAGCATCCATTCTTGCATCTCGTAATGTGCTAGTACACCATTTAGGCATATGCTGAACTGTTCCCATGGGTCGTGGTTCTATCTGATCAACACCATCATCCCCATCATCACTTTCATCTTCTGAGGGAACATCAACTTCAATTTTTACAACTGGAGAAAAATCTACATCTGGTGAGTCTGGAGGAGGAGTCTCTGCTTCCTTCTTCTCAAAAAACTCAACATCTCTGCTGGTGTAGACTTTTCTAGTCTTAGGATCCATCAATCTGTACCCAAGAGTCTCTTCACTATACCCAATGAAGATGAGTTTTTGTGACTTCATGTCCAATTTCTTTCTGTTCTGCTTGGGTATGTGCATGCTTGCTTTGCACCCTGAATACTCTAAGGTGTGCAATAGATGGTTTCCACTTTGACCATGCTTCTTGTGGTGTTACTCTGTCAAGAGCAACTGTGGGCACTCTGTTCAACAAATACACTGTTGTCTTTGCTACTTCTACCCAGAATGTCTTTGCAAGTCTAGAGTCATCGATCATGCATCACACCATTTCCATGATAGTATGATTTCTTCTCTCAACAACACCATTTTGCTGTGGTGTGTGTGGAGGAGGCATTTGTTGATGAATCCCGTGAGTTTGTAGGTAGTCTTTGAACTCATTACTGGTGAATTCCCCCCCTCGATCTGAGTGGAGAGTTCTGATGTGATGACTAGTTTCATTCTCAACTGCTACTTTGAACTTCTTGAAAGTTTCAAAAGCTTCACTTTTCTTGCGAAGACAAAAAATCCACATTTTTCTTGAATAGTCGTCAACACAAAGCATGAAGTACTGGAACCCAGAATGACTTGGTTGCATCAGACCACAAAGATCGGTATGAACCAGGTCAAGTTTTCCATGAGCTCGAAATGTACTCTTCTAGAATGAAGCTCTGTGTTGTTTTCCTGCTAGGCAGTGAGGACACTTGTCTGTATCCTTTTGAAGAGATGGTAGCCCATGTACCATATTACGCGGCGAAGTGTCTCGAGATACTTGAAACTTACATGACCAAGTCTCTGATGCCACAACTGTGCTGAGGTAGAGTTCTTAGCCACAAGTGCTTGATCATCTCTGTGAACAAAATCAAGTTGGAACATGCATCCCACATTAGAGGCTTTTGCAACTATTTTTGAGCCTCGTGATTTATCTCGAATCAAACATGTTTTCTTGCCAGAATGACTATCAAAGTCAATTTTTAGGTTGTGATCAAGGAGTTGACTGACTGAAAGTAGATTCTTTGTCAACCCAGGGACATATAAGACATCTGAAAGTCTACAGTTGCGTGAACCAAGGGGTAGAGAAATGTTCCCAATCCCCTGAACTGTATATGAAGAATCATCTCCCAATGAAACATGATTTTTTGATGGTGTGTCCCTCATTGAAATAAACCAGTCTCTGTGGCTGGTCATGTGTCGAGTGGCCCCCGAATCAACATACCAAACATCACTAGATGACGTGGATGGTTCACTTGATCGAGCAGTGAACAAGTAGTCTTCATTGTCTGACTGTTCTTGTTGCTCAACAATATTTCCTTGCTGATGGGGTCTTCTTTTCTAGTTCCCCTTTTTTTGCCCTTGATTGTAGTTAGAATGTCCCTTGTAAGATTGTTGTGGAGGTCCAGAGTTTCTTGATGAACCTTTCTTGTAAGTATTATACCAACAATCTTGTAGGTTATGTCCTCTTTTACAGATTGGACATTGCTTCTTCTGTTGTCTATCCCCTTGATACTGATTTTGATTTTGGGATTTTGATAGGAATTAGGTTTTCCTTTACCTTTTCCTTTCCATTTTTGATGTGAAGAAAGTGCCTGTTCTTCTTCATCATCCTTATTGTGCATTGCTTCCTCTTGTTGCAGTAAGTTTACCAATTTGTCAAAACTAACTGTCGTATCTGACAAGTTTAGTGTTGTTACAAAAATGTGGTAAGAAGAGGGGAGTGCTCTCAGAACAATGGGAATGAGAGCATCATCTGAGACCACTTCTCCTAGGGCTAGAAGTGAAGCCCTCAATTCTGTAACTCTTCTTAAGAAAGCTTCTATTTTTTCATTCTGCTTGAACTTCAATGTGTGTAACTGACTCTGCAAATTTAGTATAACATTCTTGTTCTTGGCCTCGTATACTGTGCTCAACTTATCCCATGCTTCTTTGGCTAGTTTTGGCATCTTGAATGTGGGGTTGCACATCATCAGACACTCCAAACAAGATGATGAGTTTGGCCTTCTGATCTGCTTTATCAAACTGTTGTTGTTGTGTTGTATCAGTAGTTGATCTGGTCAGAGTACCATTCACAGCAGGCCAGATCTCTTCAAACTCAAGTTGTGTCTTGATTTTTGTCTTCCATGCAGCATAGTTGTTTCCTCTGAGTAGTTGTGAATCTGGAAGAAAAAATTTGGGGGCATTGGTGCCCATTTTGCAGAGATCACTGACAGGGTTTGGCTCTTATCACTCCAGGTATAAGGTCTCCCAATCTATATACCGTCAGTCTGATATACCAAACCTTTCTATATATGTGCCCTTCCGATATACCCGGCGGTATGTGGAAGAAGCTCACCCTTTCTATATACCTGAGCGGTACGTGAAAGAGGCATTAACGTACGTGAAAGAATTCAATACGTGGTACCAAGACAGTACTGAAAGGGGTCTGTGTGATTATTGACACCGGCTCAAAGAAATATCCTCATACGCATGTGTAACTTCACTATATACTTGGATAATTTCTCAGTCTAGATTTATGTCGTGCAATCGTTCACAGACGGATGGGATGGCTCATAGTGTGTGCACTGTGACCTTATTACTCCCCGTCGATTTAAAGGGTCGATGCCCAGACGACGTTGTTGCAGCTATATTAGGCATTAAGTGCAGTAGTAGTCATGACGACTTTACCCGTAAGTGCTTCCTAGAGGCACCGTATATACCGAATGCTGCGAATGAGATCTAGGATCTCGTGAGTGTTACAGAACCAATTTTTTTTGCTTTTTTATTACAATTCTGCCAGTTTCTGATCAGTTACAAAGTTTGCAGTTGACTTATGGCAACCTACAAATTAGTACAATATATTGCAGCATGCAATTACATTCAAAAATCTGGAAAAAATTGAATGGCAGGTAATTTTTTTTTGTTTTGCGGGCCCTGGTGGCCTCCGGAGCCCAAAATGACCCACTACGCCAAAAAATTGCAAAAATATAGCTGAAAATGCAATTTCTGGATAGGCCTCCTTTAGCAAAAAATGTCCAGAATGAAAAAATAGCCTTGAATGGAGAATTTTTTTTTTACCCTAAATTAGGGATTTCCCCACTAAATTTAGTTAGTTATAACTAAAGTTTTGAATTTTCATGCTAAAGTTAGCGGTTTCACCTAAATTTTTCTGCCAAATTTCAAAAAAAAAGTTGGGGGTGGGATTTGAACCACACCTCCCACTTCTAAGTCATTCCTTTATCCACTTAGGCTCTATGAGCGCTTGTGATATAGAAATGAACAAACTTGTATTTAATGAAATGAAAATTGACTCACCTTTTAAAATGGCGACTTGGCAAGCTGGAGCTCCACGTGGAGCTTGCATGGAGGAAGTCGATTTAGGGTTAGGTTTTTGCATGGAAAAAAGCTGGATCTAAATTATGTTTCTTCACCACTCTGTTTTATTTATTTTTTCCCTTTTTGAGTTATTTCTCCACCTTTTATTATTTTCCCATTTCTTTGTTTTCACTGCATATTATTTCCACCATTTTTTTTTTGCATTATGTGATTTGCTACGAATTCTTGTTGTTAATGCTCAGGAGGCAGGCTTGCGTGGAATTTGAGGTTCACTTTTTTTGTGCAGATTTCTTTTTCACGGCTATGGTCATGTCGATGAAATGGAACAAAACCCACTTTATGCTAACCAGGGATTTTCGATTACTTTTGTAGGTTAGACCAGGGGTTCATGGAAAATGGAGCCATATATTAACCGCTTTCACTTTTTTTAATCCTCTTGTTTTCTTTGTGATGATATTTGCTGCTCAATTTGGTCCACTTTGGTGATTTATTTTGTATATTCAATCCACTGCAGGTCAATTGGACATGCTCAACAGAATGGCTCAGAAATAGACATGGGAATTGGAATGACAATTCCAACCTACATGGTAGATTGGCTCGACTTGATCTTCAACTGGCTAAGCTCAACTCCTTGATCAAAAACTCTGTAGAAGCAAAACCAGGATGGCTCGAATGCAATGAATAGTTCGGTACAACCTTGAAATATAGCAGAATAAAACAACAAGACGGTGTCTCCAAATATAATAAACTGCTAGTATTTTATTATAGTGACTAAATATGATCCTCTAATATTAGAGGTAAAACCCCTGAATGGGGATTTTTTTTTTTTAAATGTATATACTATGCAACAAATTTTTCCTGGTGCTGGGTGCACCAGTGCAAAAAAAAATTGTGTTCCAAACACCTGGAACGAACAGGAGGATGTGAGGAGGCAGGATGGGGCTGGGAGGTTGCAGGAGGCTGCACACAGGCTCTCAGATGCTGCAAAAATTCTTCTCCAAAACTCCTCTATCTTGCTGCTCTCTCTTTCCACACCTTCACAGGCTCACAGGTCCAGATTCTCGCTCTGGTACCAAATGTAGAACAGGGATGGAAGCCTATAGATTATATTAATCTGAATCAACCAGGTTACAATAGATGGACTGCAATACTTATAGGTATTGTACAGTCATGTGCAGACAAAAGAGAGGTTGCATAGGTACAACCAAAAATACAACACTTCCATAATACATCCGGGAAGCAACAATTAAATTAATACAAACAAATGATTAAGTTGCAACTATGCAACAAATAATCCTATAACTATGGAATAAGACAAATATGGTTTAAAAACCATATAACAACATTATTTAATTAATTAATTAATTAAATAATTAATATATACTATGCATAATTAATAATACTTCTAGTTGAAAATATTCTTTTAAGGCTAATGTCTTGCATCTTTGTGTTCAAAAGTTGAAGGCTTTAAATCCATATCTTGTCTCTTGAAATGATTTCCTCATTATCTTATTGTATTAGTTGCTCTTCTTAAAGGGAAAATAAGAAAGGGAGTTTTCAATAAATTTAGCTTTCCAAGGTGCTTCCTGTTCATTATTTACCTATAATATTTTTCAAACCAGAATTAATTCATTGTTATTTAATATTAACATGTATTTAGGAACACATACATTTATATAAATGTAGGATACATAAATTGGTAAGTGTGTGTGTGTGTGTATGTTATATAATATTCCACCTCATATACTTTAATATATACCTCACTGTGTGAAAATGGGGGAAACCCAAAATTTAAAATCACCATTTTTAAAAAAACCCCTGATGATTGAATGTCATTTGATATATATATATATATATATATATATATATATATATGTTAAAAAATAAACAAAAAAATAATCTAATATTACAATGTATTCGACTGAGCCGATATGGTTTCCAACCTATGAGTATGAAATAAGTTAGGGCACAAATTTGGGGGGACGGGCAGATACGCTGCCCCCCATCTCTGCCATTTGTTTGAAATTAGAGTGGTGTGGCCGCGACCACACCACAGTCTACCTCGCCTCATAATACCATGACATACACTTACTTTCCCTGCAATCCACAGTAACCCTCCCCCTCGCCGACCCATTGCATACCGCCATGTCAACTTCCTTCCTCCATCTCAACTCCACCATACTTCTTCCCTCCTCTGCAAATATTATGACCCAACTCAGTTACTTATGGGTCGAAATTCAAGAATGCATATATGTACCATATCTATATATATATATACATATATATCGCATCCATTTATATATTATAAAACACATATAACTGAAATCCCTGGTTTATGGGAATTGTATAAAATAAAGGGAACTTATAAAATATGATCCAAAATGGGGGAGAATAACCCCAAAATATCAATGATATGGGTGAAATGCCCCTCCATGAAAATTTGATTAATATGAAAAAGTAATCTCCTCCAATGGCCTCCATGGCCTCCTTCCTCCTCCTAGTCCAACCATGCATAAATGAAGAGAAAATATTCCAAAGACAAAAGTAAAAAGAGAAAACATAAGTTGAGGATTAAGGCTTTATGAAACCCTAAAGATCTAAGGCTTAGAATACAACATGAATCCAAGGGCTCAAAATAAACCCTCCAATTTTTAAGTTATGGGATTTTAAAATGAATTAATTGGGGGGGTAGGGTGAATTAAATTAATGGGTGCCTAGTGAGATTAAACTAAGGGTCATGGGGGAAATAAATTAAAATAATGTGACTTTTTATGATTATTGGTTAAATAAATAAGTGTTATAGCATGGGTGGGTTAAATAATTTAGGGGAAAGTGATAAAATATTAGGTTAAATTAGGAAATAAATAATAAATTATCTATGGACCAAGGTGTACCTTAACTTGCTATAACCTTAGGGAAATTAAATTAGAATTAAATTAACATTTAAACAAAAAAAAATTGTCCCAGATTTTTAGGTGTTTATGTTTGATTTTGGTCATGCCAAATATGGGGCACTACATCTGGTATTAGAGATTCGGGTTACAACAGTAGATGCTCTGGGTAGTTTTAAAATTAAATTAATAATGGATAAATCAATAAATGATAAACCATTTAAATCATTTCTCACTACCTTTATACAAACTCATAACTTTCCCTTTCCTTTCATACACAGGATGCCTGCACGAGGTATGAGACATTGGTCAGTCAGGGATTTGGGACGTAGGTCACCTATGCCCGAGCCGCATGCCCCTGATTTAGGACCACAAGATATTGGAGGTGTTACAACAGATGATGGGAGTCTTGCAGTAGCATCTCCCTCCACAGCAAGAGCCAGGAGAGGAGATTGATCATCCAGGAGAGGATACACTGCCAGACAAGGGCACACACTCAGAGCCACATCAACATGACACTCAGAGATGGGGAGATAGGTCCCATAGCTCCTCTCGTTCACCTTGAGAGAGTGGCCTCTCTTCGTCAGAGCTGCTCTCACAACATTGAGGGACCACTTCATGAGGGATGAACCACATTCGCCAGTTGTGGGGATGGTTAGACATCAGTGTCAAGGATCATGACATAGGTAGTGTGATTAGGGATATTCTTCATCTACAATCACCCACTTATAGTGGCACCTCAGATGGATTTGGGGCCGAGTCATGGCTCCTGATCCTCGATAGTTTCTTTGGATTGCACTCATATGAGAGTAATGTCAAGGCTAGGTTCGTTATACACCTCCTCGTGATGCAACAAGTGTATGGTGGAGGAATGAGGAGAAAAATCTCCATTTGACTAGAGATACGGTGACTTGGGAGTTATTTGAGGAGCACTTTAGAGCCTGATACATGTCTGAGAACTTTTTTAGAAGAGGATTGATGAGTTCCACAATCTCTGACAGGGTTCAGGCACGGTTACACAGTATGAGAGTTGATTTTGGATTTATTGCAGTATGTAGATTATCTATGCAGGATGAGAAATTACAAGTCAATAGGTTTATTCAGGGACTGAATGTAGATATAGTCAGGGCTGTCAGGATGTTATCTCCTCTAACACTTGAGAAGGTCATAGAGAAGGCCTACCTAGCTGAGGAGAATAGGAACAAGGTCCCAAGAGCACATAGACAAGAATAGGGGTAAGTTTCAGGAGAGGATGTAGTCATTTCCAGGATCAGAGGTCATGGGGTACAACACCACCCCTAGAGGAGGATTCAGGCCTCCATAGTCAGTCTCGAGACCTCTGCATCACACACCATAAATAGTCACAACACCATGCACAATCCAGCAGCAGAGGACTAGGAAGACACAGAGTATGCAGAGAGGAAGAGTTTGAGGAGGTTTTGGTGTGGGTAGAGATAGGAGACATGGATACCCAATAGGTACAACCACCCCGTACTCAGCAGTCTGTCTAGGGTCAGACTAGTAGGTTCGGTACACCAGAGTACAAGAGGGACCCCTACTCAGAGAGGATTAGCAGGATGTTTTATTTGTGGGTCCCTGATCACTATGTGTGTATGTGTCCACACAAACCCACCACCATTTGATAGACAAAGATATCCCCTATCTCAGAGAAGATAGTGGTAGATGTAGGATGCACTCATTGTGTCTACACAAGTAGTAGATAACCACCAGGTTGAGCATCAGGCCATAATTATCGAGACTACATGTACTATCAGGGGTATTTTGTGTCTCAGTTATTTTTGATTCAGGAGCATCAGATTCATTTATATCACCATCTATAGTGGACCAGTGTGGGCTAGTGGTGGCTAGGCAACTAGATAGTTGGTAGGTTGAGTTGGCCTCTGGGGCCAAACTCATAGTGGATACCTACGTGGAGAGTTGTATACTTAATTTGGGAGTATTATCCACTACCTTGGACCTTCGAGTGTTTCCTTTAGGATCCTACGAGGTTTTTCTGGGCATGGATTGGATTGAGTCTCATCAGGCCAAAGTAGACTATAGGAGTAAGATCATTGAGTGTCAGGATGACCTTGGGAATTTAGTTACTATCTCTAGGATGTAGAGGCCTATTTCCTTTGTATGATCTCGGCTAAGAAACTCAAGAGCATGCGCAAGGGTTGTCAGTTGTTTGTGATTACGATCAATGATCAATCAGAGAGTACTCAGATCATTCACCTCTTGATGAGCATGCAATATTGAGGGAGTTTGCAGATGTGTTTCTGAGTGAGATTCTTGGATTACCACCCCGTAGAGAGGTGGATTTCACCATAGACCTAGTACTAGGAGCAATGCCAGTTTCTAGGGAACCTTATTAGATGATGAATCCAGAGCTTCATGAGCTCAAGATTCAGCTAGAGGAGTTGTTGGAGAAGGGCCTTATTCTCCCTAATGTGTCTCCATGAGGGGCACCAATTATTTTTGTGAAGAAGGATGGTTCTCTCAAGACTTTGTGTTGATTTCAGGAAGCTTAATAAGGTCACAATTAAGAACCGTTATCCACTTCTGAGGATTGATGACTTGTTTGATCAGATGAGGGGTGCTCAGAGTGTTCTCCAAGATTGATCTCAAGTTAGGATATCACCAGTTGCACATTGCAGATGTAAACATTCACAAAACAACTTTCTACACTTGTTATGGGCATTATGAGTTCACTGTTGTACCTTTTTGTTTGACCAATGCCCCAGTTATTTTCATGAGCCTCATGAATGGGGTTTTTAGGACCTTTTTGGACCATTTTGTCTTGGTGTTTTTGGATGATATATTGATATATTCTCATTCTAAGGAGGAACATGAGGAGCATTTGAGATAGGTACTATAGGTTTTGAGAGATCAAAAGCTTTTTGGGAACCTAGAGAAGTGTAGTTTCTTTCAGTCAGAGATTCAGTACTTGGGTCACATCATTTCTAGGTGAGGGTATCTCGGTAGATCCCTCTAAGATTTGAGCCATTCTTGATTGGCCAAACCCACATCAGTGATAGAGGTGAGGAGTTTCATGGGATTAGCAGGGTATTACCACAGGTTTGTACAAGATTTTTCTAGGATTGCACATCCTATTACTTCTCTTCAGTGAAAAGGGAAGAAATTTGACTGGTCAGACAAAATGTGAGCAGGATTTTTAGTTACTTAAGGAGTGACTAACCACACCACCTATCTTAGCAGTTCCAGATCTGACTGGAGAGTTTTTGGTTTGCACTAATGCTTCATTAGAGGGTCTAGGAGCATTGGGTTATTAGAGTTCTCATGTAGGAGTTTCGATCAGGGTCATTTACTTTTGAGTCACGTAAGCTCAAGGATTATGAGCTTAACTATCCTACCCATGACTTGGAGCTTGCAACAGTAGTTCACGTCTAGTGCATTGGCATCATTTCCTTTTGGGTAGGCCTTTCATTTTGAGGACCGATCATCATAGCCTTCAACATATCTTCTCACAACCAAACCTCAATGCTTGTCAATGATGTTGGATGGAGTTATTATGTGAGTATGACATGGATGTCCAATATATCAAAGGAAAGGAAGAATGTTGTTGTAGATTCCTTGAGTAGATGATGACATGTGATTGCCACTATGACTCTATAGTCAGACCTTTGAGGTAGGATTCTTCAACATCTTCTAGGGGACAAATTTTATGAGGGTGCTAAGAAGATGTTTGAGTCACAAGGTTCCTTAGAGGGTAGGTATGTAGGGTGTATTTTAGAGGCAGATGGTCTACTTTGGTTTTAGAGGCGCATTTATGTGCCTAAGGAAAGTGATATTCATAGCTTTATTCTTTCAGAGGCTCATCGAGCCCCATATACAACACATCCAGGAGTGAAGAAGATGCATGCTGATATGAGAGAGTTATATTATTGGCCAGGTCTTCATGGGATATAGAATATTTTGTAGCTCATTTCCTTGAGTGTCAGAGGGTCAAGGCTGAGCATTCTCATCTTGTAGGACTTTTATATCCTCATGACATTCCTGAGTGGAAATGGGACGTCATCTCCATGGATTTCATTATAGGTATCCCTATGTCTTCTTATCATCATGATGCCATCATGGTCACTGTGGACAAGTTGACCAAGGTTGTGCACTTTTCACCAACCAAGGTCACCTATAATGCACTCGCCATTACCAAAGTATTTATGGAGGATATTTTCAGATTGCACGTGATTTGAAGACCATTATCAATGATAGGGACACCATCTACACTTCAGACTTCTAGACTTCCTTTCATGCCACTCTGGGAACACAGATTAATTTTAGTTCAGCATATCACCTAGAGACAGATGGGAAGACAGAGAGGGTTAATCAGGTACTTGAGGATATGTTGCACATGTATGTGATGGACCAACAGAAGAAGTAGGAGGATTACTTCACCTCATCGATTTTTCCTACAACAAAAATTATCACAGTTCTATCGGTATGGCTCCTTGTCAGGATTTTTATGGGTGACCTTGCAGGACACCTTTGAGTTGGGATAGGCTAGATGATAGGGTTTTACTTGGGCCAGCTTATCTTCAGGACTTAAAGCAACAATGGTTATTTTGATTAGGTAACATCTTGAGTAGGCTAGAGCACATTAGAAGGCATATGCCAGACACCAAGAGGACCGAAATGTCACTTTCCAGTGGGTGACAAGGTCTTCTTGAGATTTTCATACCACATAAGATCCCAATCCATTATGGAAAGGGTTCTAAGATTTCACCTCACTTTGTGGGGCCATTTGAGATCTTGGAGGTCATAGGTCTAGTTGCCTACCACTTATCTTTGCCACCACACCTAGCCCGGACCACGATGTGTTTCATGTTTTAGTTTTACGTAGATATGTACTTGATATTTCTCATGTATTGGATTAGTTCAGCATTACAGGTGGAGGACAAAGGATAGTGGATACTAGAGCCCATGTGCATCTTGGAGCACCATGATATTGGCCCTTCGGGGAAAGACTTGGACCAGGTTAGAGTACAGTGGGACTGATATGATGAGACAACAACTATGTGGGAGGATGTTACACCATTGAGGGCTCAATATCCTTTATCTCTTCCAGTGACTTCTAGGAGGAAGTCTAATTTTAGGAGAGGGGGATGTAGTGCCCACCTCTTCTTGCATCAGTTCATTTTCTAACTCATTTGTTTTATTATATTACGGACATGGATTTTAGCACTATTTAGATACTATGTGGTTTTGTTATTGATCATTTGATCTTGTGTTAATTAGGGACACTTGTGGTGAGTGCCAATCTAGAATCATGGATCATTATCTTAGTTTCTTACATTATACGGTTTTGGATATCAGCAGGTTGTGATACAGTTGGTTTTATTTCATATATGATGGATGGATGATATGATTTTTTCATATACTTTTATATCATCTGGTTGACAATAGCTAATTGAATGTTGTCATGTACGTGCTTAGATGGGTATCATAACTTGAGTTAATATGGATGTACGTTGTTATTTCTTAGCCATTCCATACTGACAATTATTGTGGTATAGTTAGAATGATTATACATGATTTACTTAATAATGTTATTTATTTAGTATATATGGCCCAATCAAAATCCTCCACCAACTTGGGGACAACTTGATTGGACACCACCAAACTGGATGGTCTATCTAAATCCAAAACCATGGATGCCTCTATATAATCAAAAAGGTTGGACACCACCATCCTATGTACTTCCATGGCCAAACCAAAAAAAGTCATCCCAATACGAACTATAATCAGGTAAGGAAGTTTACACAACAACAACAAGCTCTAATTCCTCCACCAAAAAAAAATTACCAGTAGGGGCAAGCAACACAAGAACTCAAATTCCAAACCAAGAACTTGTCTCAAATCCCAAACATCAAGAAACAACCTTCAATTAATGAAGCATGACAGGTTGAGATGACGCAGGTTAATGTCATTAATAACTTATAGATGAGATCTGAAAAAATAGTGAACAATCCTCTAATATTTATCACTAAAATGCCTGACGAAAGTTTAGAAAAATGGACGTGCTCCACAAACACACAAGACACTATGGATGACCATGAGAAAGACAAGAAGTTTGCATGCAGCCCCTTTTCTACATAAATTAAAAGAAATATAGAATGGGTAAGAAACAACACTAGTTCAAGAGTTGAAAAAAATGAATATTGAGGTCCCACTTTTGAAGAGAAATAAGGGACATTCCCCAATTAAAACCATACCATTAGAAATAATTACATAAAGAAACCAAGAAGGATGAAATAATACCCAAAAATAATCAAAGTAGAATGTAATCTAGCTGACCTTGTAGCTAGAAAACATCTTTCACCAGAAATATGGGGACCTTGAGAGTCCATTCATTAATATTTTCTTGTAAAATGGTCCTTAGTTGATATCTAATGTTTTTGGTAGATCTTGGTTCTTCTATTAATGTCATACCAAAATATATACTCAATTTGTTTGTCCTTGATAGTATTACAACTAACGAATACTGTTCTCCAGCTAGCAGATCAATCTATTGCTATACCGAGAATGGAGTAATCGAGGACGTTACGGTTATAGTTGAATCGTAGGAGTATTCCGATAGTTTTTATGGTCTTACAACCTGAAAGCTCAAAAGTTGGGATATCTAGTCATCTTAAGAAGACCTTGGCTAGCTATTATTACTGCTTACATTGACTGTAGGTCAGGGAAAATGAATATTTCAAATGGGATAAAAAGCAAAGAATGTTTCTCTTTATCGTCCTACCCAGCCATATGTGGATGCTTTTGAACGTGTGTTGGGTAGATTTTTCGGATACTAACAACATGATTTCTTCTTATGTGGCCACCATTGTAGTGAAAAATAATATGGAAGAAATTACTAAGACATACCCAATGTTTGATGAAGATGATACTATTGTGGCTATGGAAAACAAGAATTGTGGCTATGGAAACCAAAACTATGGCTACAAAAAATGACTGTTTTGAACTCAAAAGATAACATCACCTTAGTAAATGAAATTTATATCAGAAGGATGTGAGAGAGATCCATGATTACCGTGAAGGCCACATAACCACTAATTTTCATTAACCTTTAGCTAAGATTATATCCCTTGAGAACGTGACTATTTTTAACATGTTACAACCTCATGCTTGTCCTTTAAAATCTCTGATTGTATGAGATAAATTTTTTTTATTTTTAAAGATACTAAACAAGTGATTGTTGAAGTAGGAAAATAAATGACGACTGGTAACAACTTTGGAGATATCCAAGATACCAGGTTCATAGATATCTTGAAGAATAATTTGAAATATTTTTCTTTGGATTATACTAACATGAAAGGGATTCAACCAAGTATCTGCACTCATCATATTTACACTGAGGATGTAAAAATAGTTAAAAAACCATAATGGATGATTAATCCAACACTGAGAGACATTGCCAAAAATTAAATAGATAAACTATTGAGGGTAGGATTCATCTATCTAATAGCTGATAGTTAGTGGGTATCACTGCTTGTTATAGTTCCCAAGAAAATTGGTAAATGGAGAATCTGCATAGATTATAGGGAGTTTAATAAATCCACCAAGAAATATTACTTTCCCCTTCCCTATATTGATCATGTTTTGGACAATTTAGTAGGTAATAAATACTTATCCTTCTTGGATGGATTCAACGGGTATAACCAAATTAGTATAGCACCTGTTTGATCATAGATAAGACCACAATCACCTATCCCTAGGGTAAATTTTCATATAAAATTCTACCATTTAGAATATTGTATTGGACTTGGAACCTTTTAGAGAGAAATTTTAGATACTTTTTGTAGACCTTACCTATGACTATATTGAATTTTATATGGATGATTTCACTGTCCATGGCTCTACTTTTGAAGAATATTTGAGCCATATTGACAAAGTGTGAACCATAGAATGTGAACAACACCAACTCTCCTTATGTCATGAAATTTTTTTTATAGTGGTTGATCAGGGATTTGTCTTAGGTCATCATATCTCTATTGAAGGGTATCCAAGTTGATCCTAAGAATATAGAACTCATTACTAAATTGCCCACACTAATAAATCATAGATAGATATCAAAAGTTTCCTTTGACATGTACGATATTACACACGGTTTGTAAAATATTCTTAGTAAGATTGTGGAACTAATTTTCTCCTTGATATTAAAATACTATGATTTTGAATGGGCTCGTTCAACGTCAATAAGATTTTTAAGTTATAAAGGATAAATTGACATCTGCCTCGCCCTCAGTCCCATCTGAGAGGACCCAATTGGGGTCATCCTTTTCATATTCACACTGATGCTTCCAACACAACAATGGGAGCTATTCTTAGATAGAAAGATGAAGAAGACCAATTGTATGCCATATATTTTATCAGAAAAAACCTAACCCCCATAGAGAGAAACTACACCATTATGGAAAAGGAATTTCTAGTTGTTGTTTACTCTCTGAACAAATTTAGACACTACATTACTATATATAAAATATTTGTGTATACAAACCATTCAACCATAAGATATTTAATGAAAAAAGTAGCTAGTAGGGGGAATAATTATCTGGTAGTTACTTCTTTTGCAAAAGATTTTAACTTGAACATTATTGATAAGTTTATAAAATACTAATGTCGTTGTTGACCTCCTTTCAAGATTGAATGTTTTATGAGGAGAGGAGGCAGCTCAAGATCAATTCCTCGGATGAAGTATTTGTTTACAATCTCAACACGCCCTCTATGGTTTGCTGCTCTTGCCAATTAACTAAATACAAAGAAGTTTCCAGCTTATTTTATTAGTAAAGAACATGGAAAATATCAGTCAGAAAAAATGCTACATACAAATGGTGTAATGGATTTTTTTTTTAATGTTATCCTCACATGATTCTTTACATGTGTGTCCAAGAAGATGAAGTGTATGACATAATGAGAGCATTCCATGATGAACTTGGAGGAGTAGACTACTCAGTAAAGAGGACAATTCACAAGGTCCTTGGAGTTAGGTACTACTGACCATTATCTCCACAAAGCTATCAAGAAATATGTACGGTAATGTGGTGCATGTCAGACGAATGAGAAAGCCGACATATGTCTTATAAAATGCTCCTCAATCCCCAGCTGGTTTTAGGGCCATTTAAGAAGTCAGGAATTGATTTTTCTGGACCAATAGATCCCCAATTTTATGGAAAAGAGTACCTGCTGCTATGCACTAACTATGTTAGAAAATAGACCAAGGTTTAAGCACTGAAATTTACTAATGAGGATGTTATAGTTAAATTTTTTTACAACAAGATCATGTTAAGGTTTGAAGCACCCAGAGCTATTAGTATCTCATTAAGGGCCTCAGTTCGTGTCAAAACATGATCTGAAGAATTCCTAAAGATTTACCAAATCAATCATAGGAAATCATTGCCATAACACTCCTAATCTAACGGTCATGTGTAAGTCATAAAAAGAGAATTGGAAAACATCTTAACTAAATTTATCAATGCAAATAGAAATAATTAGGTGGCAAGACTTGATTAAAGCAGTCTGGGCATACAATACATGACCTAGAAAACCACCACTAGTTTGTCCCCGTATGAAATAGTATATGGGAAGAAGCCATTACTCCTAGTATAATTTGAATTACAGACCTGGAGGTCAACACTGAAGATAGTAGGAGTTGAGTTAGATGAAGATCAATCAAGATAGAGTGATGCAACTGAATGAACTTGATGAAATGAAGATGGAGGCATACACAACAGAATTGAGATCCTTCAACATTAGAGGAAAGTTTGACATTGACTCTGAATATAAAGATTAAGAGGTTTAGAAAAAGGAGACCGGGTCTTACATGTTTGAATCAAAATACTAACAATTCAAAGGGAAAATGAGAACAAGATGGCTTGAGACCCTACTAAATTGAAGATATTTATGATAATGGATCTTTGAGACTGTTTCCAGATTGGTGGGTGGCAGAAGAAACGTTTTTAGTGAACGACCATAGATTGATGTTGTATCAGCAATCCCTCAAGGTAAGGAGAAACCTTCACTAAGAAAATGTTGTTGTGTGAAGAATTCGATTCAGTGCAAGACTGTCAGCTCTTCCTAGCCACGAGTAGTTTTTTAGGAAAATCTATAAATAAAGGAAGAAGATCATAGTTCTGATCTTCTTCCCCCTATATCTAGAAATACAAAAAAAGTTGCATGCAAATAAAGGTTGGAGATGTCAATTATCGAAATGTGGATTGATCATAGTTAATTTTCAAATGTAGGAGGTGGAGTACAAACGGTCATAATAATGTTGAACTGGTAAGGTGATGTGTACTCACTTTTTGCTATAGATATTAACTAATTTTTATAACTTCCTAATGCATTTATTAAAACATAAAATAAAATCTCATTGAGTAAAGGTGGAGGAATAAGAAGTAATAATGGATGAGTAAAGGCATGTGTCACCTTACTCGAGGAATGAAAAATTGCATGACTAGTCACAATGGCAGTCTATGAACCATGTGAAGAAATTGAAATCTTGCTACCTAAATTAATACAATTAGTCTTTTCTATCACCATTTTGTGTCGAATTAATGGCATTATAAACTCAAAGTGTATTTAAAATTCTTCTACTGACATTACATGTAACTACTTTGTCTCTCTCATACAACTATCACCATTTTTTCTTCAACTCCACCCGAATTAGTCTGTGTTATGAGGCAAAAGAAGAAATCAGAACCAAAATCTGTAAAGCTGCTGCTACGGAATTCCTTCATCTCCCAATTCTTCCATGATGTAGGTTGTTTGGATTTTATTCAAAATTTGAGGGATTGACGAGGGTTTGGTTAGAAGAATTTTTTGTCAAATTTTGATGCAACTTGCTCTTGATTATGAGGAAAAATAATTGAATTAGACATTCATATTGTTTCCACAATCTCTAGCCTCTTCCAGATTTTAGGCTTAAGGTTGTAACTAACCCCCCACTTATAGGACTTGATAGCTCTATTTCATGAAGAAGGGGAAAATATTCCCGAAATAATCATTAATCCCTAGGGAATTTAGAAAGGGCATTAGGAAGGAAGAGCTTGCTAGGGCCATTGGATAGGAATTTTTCTACTTGGGGTGAAAAAGGTATTTTATTTTTTATGGGAAAGCATCAGTATTAGGGTGTGAATACATTGAATATTATAACTCATTTGAAGAAAGGACATAAAATACCCTAAGGTTAAGGTGAATCTTCCCGAGTACCATCGTAGATGTCTGTCATCAAGGTAGGCTAGAAAGTACAAAAGTAGAGGTGGTAATGCTTTCCAGTAAAGCACCCATGAATTATTCACCTAATTTGTCGCACATCGGGGATTTTAGTAGACCTAAGAGAAAGGTATGGAATAGGCTACTATGATAGGAGAGGTCTAAGAAGAATAAAATCAGGCGGGATCCTACACCAAGTTCTCTATAGAACCAGGCCATCAGCAATTCTCATCCTAAGATTGAATCTATTCCTCAGCATGTTCCAATGTGGTTATAGAAGAATCCTATAGGTGAGGACAATCAAACCTATATGTATCGAGCATTATGAAGAAAAATAATACCATGTCAATCCTCTGCTTCGAGTTCATTGTGAAGAAAAAGAAGGTCTGGTCCCTACAATAGATAGATGAAGTTTCTTGGCCTACATTATATTATGAAGGTTCAACCCCAGATTTTGGAAAAGTTTTTTCCAAAACTAAGTACTTCATTTGCCCTTGGAGAGATAATCAAAATTATTATCAAGTTCACATCAACCATTCCTAAAGAGAAAGATTCATGACTACTGAGGTGCCGGAAGTTTCTTATGGAAGTTTCCGAAAAATATGCCATGCAGCTCCGGAAATCCAAATAGAAGTGCTATAGTTATTATTTATTCCTTTTATTTATTTATTAGGATAATTCTTATAATTGTGGTTATCCCTACAGTTGTTGGGTTAGCTTGCTTAAGGTGACACTAATTGTGTGTAATTAGCTTACTAGTTGTGTTGAGTTAGCTTCTCAGCTATGTGGAGTGAGCTTACTAGTCATTCTAGAGTCTAACTTAACTACAAGTATCAGTTAGTGGGACTTCTTCATTATTGATTTAGGTAAAGAAATATTTGCACTTCCCTCCTCCTAAAGTGTACATATTTCTTGTTGAGTAATTCAAGTCATTGTATTTTATTGTGTTTATAAGCATTATGGATTATGATTGGATTTCCATATATGACATTTATAGCCTATTGTATCTTTTAGAAATATAATGTGGTTTTTGCTATTATTATCTGATATTGTGGCATGGAACAATCTTCTTATCAAGTCCTTCATGGTATCAGAGCAATAGATTATGTAGACATCCATCTATAAGTTTTTCTTTGCAAGCTTCCGGTTTGCAAATTTTCATGTATTCGGGATTATAGTTATCACTTTCTATACAACATGCATTTTTATAAAAAACATAGAAGTTGCCAAATTGGATCTTTTGAAGGAGTCAAAACCACTATGAAGCATCCTGTAAACTCGACCATGTTTTGAGACATTTTATCAAAGTATGGACCCCTAAGGTACTAAACCCTGTTGGGTGCATTCTTTTATCCATTGGATATAAATGTAGTACCTTCTAGATGCATTCTTTTACCCCTTGGATATTTCTATTTTAGATGTAGTATTTAATCCACTGGACGCAGATCTATACCCTCTTGGTGCATTCTCTTATCTATTGGATATAAGCGTGTACCTTCTAGATGCATTCATTTACCCTCTAAATATTTCTATTTTGGATGTAGTCTTTTATCCATTAGATCCAGATTTGTACCCTCTTGGTGATTCTTTTATCCATTGGATATAAGTGTGTACCTTTTGGATGCATCCTTT
This sequence comes from Taxus chinensis, assembly GCA_019776745.2. Classification (NCBI taxonomy): domain Eukaryota; kingdom Viridiplantae; phylum Streptophyta; class Pinopsida; order Cupressales; family Taxaceae; genus Taxus; species Taxus chinensis. Next base: position 729,276,759 of record CM034154.1, read on the forward strand.
TATGCTTTGGATATTTCTATTTTAGTTGTAGTTATTTTATCCACTAGACGTAACTCTATACCCTCTCGGTTGCATTATTTTATCTATAGGATAAATAAGCATGTACACTAATGGATGCATGTCTTTTACCCTCTACAATATTTCTATCTTAGATGGCATATCTTTAACTCTATCCAGCCTAGACGTAGATCTGTTAGCCCTTCTGGGTGCATAAAGGAAGAAGACCATAGTTCTAATTATAGACATCTTACCCTCAAGATTTAATGATTTACCATTTGGATATGTTAGGTTTCATGCATGCAGGATTTTTAAAGTTTAGTCACAGTGTAATGTATTGAAATGGTGATATTAACTCACGATTAACCTTTGGACATGTAGGAGGTGGAATGCCATGTACCTTTTAAGAAAAACACTCAGATGGTAAGGTGATGTGTACTTACTTTTTGGTATGGATATTAACCTATGATAAAGCTCATACCAATACATTTATTTGTAGCTCAGATTAAGGTGATCTTTTTTTCTAAAATTGTGTAATTTTTTTGATAAGGGGTTATGCATGGTGAGTGAAGGAATGTTTTATACACATATTTCAGGAAGTGACAAACAAAACGTGTAATAAGGATTGCAATATTTATGGGCAATGCAACTTAATTATAAAGATTTCAAATCTGGGAGGGTGTTGTCCATCACTTATCTGCCACGTAATTTCAGTTGTACCGACTTGACGTCCATTATAAATTCATGAGTACTTGCATTATTGTAGGTACTCACATGTGCATAAATTTACTATATCTCTCTTGTTTGTTAAGACCATTTCCATTGTATCCTAAAATACCCTCTCACTGCCTTTTTCATTTCGATTGTCAAACCAATTGTGTGCTATGGGGAAGAAGAAGAAGTCCTGAGCCAGTAGTCTGATTTTAGAGCTACTGCTATAGAATGTCATTATCTCTCAAGTCTTTCATGATGGCAGGTTGGTTAGATTTTATTCAAAAATTTGAGGGGTTTGATGAGGATATTGGATTGAAGAATTTTTGTCTCAATTTTGAGGCAATCTTGTTCTAAAATAGGAGTAGAAAAGAATTAAAGTAGACAACCACATTATTAGCACCATCTCTATGTCTTCCATGGATTTTGGGCTTGAAGTTTGTCACTAACTCTTGGATCCCCTTAAATATTTAATATCCCTTTTTCATGAGGAAGGGGAAACTCTACCTGTAGATAATCATTAATCCCCTAAGGAATTCAGAAGGGTATTAAGAGGGAGAGCTTACCATCAATCCATTAGAGGGAGGTTACTTCCTGGGTGAACAAGTGTATTTCATTTAGTTGATGGTCAATTATCAGTATTAGGGGGTGATACACTGAAGATTCACACCCATAGTGTGAAGAAAACTGTAAGGAAAATTCTACTAACTTAAGGAGAATATTCCTGGAATACCTCTAGTGGAATGTTGTCATAAAGGTTGGAACAAAAGTATAAGAGTGGGGGTGGTGATGTTGTGCAATTAAGAACCCAAGGCTTATTTAGTTGATTTACGCTGCACCAGGCCTCTAAGAAACCCAAGAGAAAATCTATAAAATGCTATTACATGGGATAGTTCCAAACAAAAGAGGGGTTAGGGCAGGTTATTCTCTATCTTCCAATTTTTACTAAACAAGGCCATAGCTTGCAGCCTAAGCTCTAATCTAGCTCCTCAGCGTGCCCCTGTGTTTATAGAAGTTCTAGTGCAAATGAAGCCAAACATCCCTATGGACCTTAAGCTTTAAAGAAAAAATACTACCATATGTCAACCCCTACTCAATAGTTCATTAAGAAAAATAAGGCCTAGTCCTTCAAAGAAAGATGAAGTTTCTCCGCCTACATTGTCTGATGAAGGTGTAGCCCAGATTTTGGAAGAGTTTGCTAGAACTGTATTGCAATTACTCTGCCCTAGGAGAATATCATGAGATTTCCATGAGTTTATCTTTCGGCCATTCTTGAAGAACAAATCCATGCAACTGAGGTGTGCTAGAAATTCCTTTGGAAGCTCCAGAAAGTATCTATACTGTAGCTCATGAAAATCTAGACAAAAGCTACGGAAACTGCTGCACAAAGGTTGGTTGAGCAATAATCATAAGGAGATGAAGTCTTTAAGGTGACACCAAGATGAAATTGATTCTTTGAAAGAACAACTGAAAAGGTATGGAAAACAACTCATTTGTCTCTTCAAAATGAGTTTGAACAAAAGAGACTATAGAAAAAGATAAAGAAATAGTTGCTTTGAGGATGGAAGTTGATAGTTTAAAGAGATAAAAAATATTGGTTTGCAAGCATGAAATGATTTTTCCTCTCATTGTGCCCAACTATCTCTTAGAAATAAAGAGTTGGTAGGAGAAAATAAGAAACTTAAAGAAGAGGCTGAGTCAAGTTCTAATGCAAAGAGAAAATTGGAAGTAATTGTTGAATCTATTTTTGTCCTTTGGCTTGAAAAATTTTAGCTTACAAGAAAACCATCTTCTGGTTTATAGTTTATTTCTTTAAGAACAATTTTATTCTTGGTAGTTGCATAGAATTCTGTTGTGGTGAGCCTCATGAGGCTCCTGATGGGAAAACATTTTTAAAAATTTACCAAGATTGTACTCTGGAAATTCAAAACTTATTATGTGAATTTTACCTCCATAACATGCTAGTTATCAAATGTTCCTGATTTCTTTATAAACTCTGTCAATGGGAGAGTTTCAGTTGAAATTATTTTCAATCATTGGTAAGGAATAATATTATGTGGGAAGAACAAACCTATCTCTTTAATCACAAGCCAAAAACTAATTGGTTTTATATTCGAACCTCAACACCATAATGATGTTTCTATGAAAAAGGATTTTAGATCTCTTTATTATCAAGGATGGAATTAGTAGAAATACATATGAGATCTTGGCCAAATGTGTCCAAGAATTTGAAATTTACTGCTCAGAAGAACTTTGGTAAGGCTATGAAAACCTGTGATAAGATATGGGACACTCTGAATTTTCCATTGAAATGAAGAGAAGTTATCTCTCCTCAGAATCTCAGCTGGAGTATGCAAAGAGGGGATGCACTTGTGGAGATTATTCGACAATTAGCAGAGAAAGGAAAAAATGAGTATAGTAAGGAATGGGTTGGTATGTAGGTTAGGCCTCCTCTGGTCTTTAGCCCCATGACCACTTGGTAGAATAGTGCTCCCCAATCTCATGAAAGCTTTAAGGCATGGGCTGAGGTTATGTTGGAAACCCAAGGATGTAAAGGCACAATGACTCAATATGCTGATCAGTTTGAAGAATATGATATGATACAACATCTTGGGCAGATATTGGGTCAAAGATAGTTTACACGAGGACTTGCAAAAGGTAAAGTGTGGGGGAGATGATGAGTCCATAAATCAACTCATCGTAACATCCATATAACTATAAGTTTTACTCCTAAACATGTTAATCTATGCATGTGGAATGTTATAATTAGTTATATCTAAAATAGAAAGTGATGCCTTTTTCCTTATTTTGTCTCATACAAACTAATGACCAATGGAAATTTCACCTAACTACTTTGTAGAGTGATTTGGTGGCATATGTAGGTTGATGAGGTGCATTTTCTACCATTTTAAATAGTTGTAGTCAAAGAGACTGAATCTATAACCACTAAGCTATTTTCGAGGATTGACCCAAAACCATCTATAAATGACAACTTCTATTTCTAGTAGAATTATAGGGTGTCATGGAAATTTTATGAAGTTATTACTGGTTAAATCCGTTGCCTATATATTTGGCATACGTTGTAATCAAATGTGTCTATAAGACACCCTCCTTTGAACTACTTCTTAGTTAGTAATTTTTACCAATATTGTAGTAATAAATAGAGGAAGTTGTTTTTAGTTGTAGTTTGAGAGTATGTGAAGAACTTATTTTGATCAATATAATACATGTTGTTTTGAGTATACATATTGTGTTGAGAAACTCCATCCTGAAGTAGAGAAAGGGCCCACTCAACTGAGGAGATTGGAGGATTGATATTTCATGCAAGATCTTTATACTTGAGAAGTTTTAATTTCAGTATCTTGATTTGACAATTATCTGAATGCAATCGTTTATTCCTTCATTTCAGCACATTTCATTTACTGTAATTAATTTAAGAAAGTATTTCATTTCAAGAAATCATTTTCTTTAGCAAGAATTTTATTCAGTAAACTCTTTTTTAAGTAACATATATGCATTTCATATACTTTGCTTTATGTTTGGTAGTTTAAAGATTTTAGTAGTTTAGACATTTACTTACTTTCAATAGTTTGTCGCGACAACAAGGAAACCAATACTATACAAAATCCCACCGAAAAAGAGAACCACCATAGTACTGAGTGGCATATTAACTTCTTTACATACAGAACTTGAACACATCCCTACTTTATAATGGCATCAACATTTGAACAAGTTGATTAAATGATCAGAAGTTACAATGACCTATCACTTTACTTGTAAAAATAAATAAGCAAAGTTACTCCAAAAACAGGGTTTACTAGTTGTCTTAATTGCGGAAAACTGATGCCTCTATAATGCTAAATGTAGTCACATAAAACACATGCAAAATCGAGTACAGTAGGGCTAAGGTGAAGAAGTGATGCGGGGTTTTGAAGTTACTTTACTTCTAACTGAAAATTAAGTAAAGCACAAACGCAATCCCGAGTATATCGAGTCCCCAAGCCCAAAAAGCAAGAAAAGAAAAATGGGGAATAATTCGGGCCTGCGACCCCTACCAACTGCCAAGTAATGACAGGTCACAATCCCGAGAAGAGGCATCCCCAAACCCCAAAATAAAGCAAAAATTTGAAGTAGTGTGAGGTGAGTTCGAGCTCGATAAAAAATGCAAAGTAAAGGTGCCTGGAAAGTCCAAGAAAAGCAGTCTAGAATCCCCACAAAGACGAAAAAATGGCAACGGAGTAATGCGGGGTTTGAAGGCGGCAGAGCTGAGAAGTAGTGCAGGTTTGTAAACCCACAAAGCAAGGCAATGGACGAAGTAAAGAAGGGTCACAAACCCACAAAGCAAAGAATAAAAGGAGTTGTGCGGTGATACAACCCTCGATTACTTCAAGCAGAGGACAAGAAAAAACACGAGTCATGCAACTCACAAAACGTGCAAAACAAGGAGGATTTATGCGTAGACCCGGGATTGCTTTAGTTCTTAAAATAAAATAAGTAAATCTCTCCAAAAATTGTGAGTGTAGTAGTCCAGAAAACCCACATACCTAGAAATGAAGTAATGGCACCTCGAGAACCCACGAAGTAAAGGTACTTCGTAACCCCGAATGGCCATAACTTTTGACTGGGAACTCCGATTTTTGAGATCTTGGACTTTTTGGAAAGCTCTCGACCTCCTCTTAACCATAGAATCATGAAAATTAGTTTTAGATGGGGGTAAGTTAATGAAAAAAGGGAAAAACAATTCCTACATTTAGATGAACAGTTCCAGGTAGCCAACCACCAAAATGTAATGCAACATGGGTGTTTTCTTCTCCAGCAAGGAAAAGTACATGAAGGGATGCGCTTTGGAAGGTTCTCCATGACCATTTTCAAATAATTAAATGAATTTTTTTGGTGGGTGAAGGGGGAAATCCGAGATTCTATCTCTCTCTCTCTCTCTCTCTCTTACTTCTTTTATATAATGTAAACTTCTCATTTTTGACTAGTGATGGGATATTTTGGGGTATGGGGAAACCCTGTTAAAATGGTTTCTCAATGTCAATGAGCTGAAAGCCTTCACATGGTCCTGGAAAAAGTATTTTTGCCTCTACTTCATCAATGTAATGGACTGTGTAACATTTAAAGCAATAAAGTATTTGTTTGTGGTGTTTCTTCAACCTTCGCTCATGTTTTATTGTATTTCCCTTGCCTCTCAATTCTACTGGTGTTTTTTGTGTATGTATTTCTCATTTATAGGTTCAAGTTGTTGTGTTCCATGGAGATTATATGGTAAATGAAGAGTTGGGACTGTGTCAAAGCTGTTATGGCCTCTCTCAACGACATTTTTCTTCTCCTTCCCCCTTAGCAGGATATTTCCACCCCTTCTAGTGTTATCACCTCTGTTAGTGTAGATTTTCATTTCATGCATCTTTCTAACCCTCTCTCTTTCTCCCTGGTACCTTGGCATGACTATTTTAGGATTATTTAGTTGCATTTTCCCTTCTAGGAGTAGTTCAGCATTAGAATTAGGTAGAGGAAGCCGAGCTTCTACGGAGATCCATCTCAAGTAGAAAGTCCCAAAACTTGAGAGATGGTCCCATGTTAGCAAAAAGTAGAGATCTACATAGCCAAATATTAGGGAGCTAATTTTTTGTTATAACAGTTTTGGCATGCCCGGTGGGACATGTTTGAAGCACCTTACCACTTCTCTTCATCAAGTTTGATGTGCTCTTGGTGAAGATTTCAACCCTTGGAGGAATTTTCAAAAATATATGGCGACTCCACCGATTCAAGTAACCCACTATCTCAGTTGCAAACCTTTCCCTTCATTCTTCCATTCATTTTAATGTTTCCATTTCAGTCATGGCTCTCTAAAGAGATTTTTCATTCCCTCATTTATGTTCCAATCTACTCCATTTGCAGCAGTTGAATGTTATCCCCAAAACAACCTTGAAATTTTTTCTCCTTTTCTATGGAAATGGAGATCAAGCCCCTATTGATCACATTCAAGATATTGCAAACCATTGTTCTGTTCATGATGTCACAGAACTAAATGTTTGACTTAGACTTCTGGTTTCATCTTTTAAAGGCAAGGCAAGAGATTGGTACAATAGTTTGGCTCCCCAATCCATTTCCACATGGAATCAACATTGGGAGAGCAACTACACAACCGATGTTCAAGGAGGATGGTACATATGTCATTTGCCTCATGGAACATCTCAACAAAATATATCAGGCTCTAATGGAGTTTTATTCCTGATTTCAACGTCAGATTTACAAGGACATGGCACAAAATTCCTCAAGAATAAAGACCCTCACAAGGTATGGCATTCTTGTATTATTTGAGATCCTTTGATGTTGATTTAGCTGTATTGATTCAGTCCTTAGGGGGCAATAGTCTTCCTCAATATTTTTCATTGCATCTCAAGCTGAGAAGATACTCATTCAGGATGGAAAGAAAAATCCCATCCCTATTGCTACGATTCTTCCCTCACCATCTCAAATTCTTCCTTCCCCTTATGTAAATAATGAAAAATCCATCATTCCTTACCAAAATCAAGAAGCTCCTTTGCTCCCTTATCCTTCATTTTATGTTTCACAAGTTTTTCATGCCCAAAGCATTCCCCAAACTTTGCAAAAATTTCTCACATCTCCACCCAGGGCATTACCCAACTTCACCAAACCTTGCACTAATGTTTCCAGAAGTTGTGGTATCTCAAATGTTATCCCTAGTTTCTACCCAACCCTTACTAGACCAGATTTATCCTATAAGGTTGGTGGAAAGGGATGTTTTGTTATGATTTTGGAGATAAAGAGCAACCCATGCACCACTCCAAACAACAAGACTTTATGAAAAACCATGCAGTTGTTTTGGAAAGTGCAAATCAGTAGAGTAGGGAACATGTTTTGGAGGGTCATTTAAATTCTCCAAGTGATCAAATTAGGTCTTTAGCATCAAACACCTCTGCCTAAACATGAAACAAATCAACAGCCCCTTTTCTATGCCTCTTTTCCAACCAATCCCACCAAGGATGAAAATTTTGTATCAGTGAATGATTGGTATGATTTAGATTGGGAGGATGAAAATGTGAAAATTGTGCAAAAAGAGGAGTTGAATACCAAAATAGAGTAGGCAGATGTGAAGGATAGTCTTAAAGGAAATGGAGGGGAGGAGAAAGTGTTTTTTTAACAATATTGCTACCCAAGGCCTTGAGGAAGAATGTATTGAAAGTGATCAAAGTGTTTCAATGGAATGCAATGATCCTCATTGCTCTGCATGTCTAGAGCTTGCTGCACTTTTGATGGAGGACTAGGATGAGATAACAAAATGAGGAGATCCATGGTGAACCAAGTGCAAAATCAGCAGCCATCAAGGTGGAAACAGTGAAGATTTTTGTAGAAGAGGTGGACAAGTATAAATTCCAAATCAACATATGTCATGAAACATCCACCTTCATGAAGAAAGTCTGCAAGAGGACCCATGTTTATGAAGAAGGGGAGTTAGCTTCAAAGCATGTTGAGAAAATGGGAAAGGATCAATCCCAAGGATTAGCACCCCTTTCCCAATCAGATATATGGCTAGTTTAGAGTCAACAAAGTGACTTGCAACCAGTCACGCTTACTTCAGAGCATTCAAGGAAGAGCTTCAGTGTACCTAAGGTCAACTACAATACCTCCAAAAAAATGCAGAATCAACTAAAGGAGGTAATTGTTTTGTTTGTTGTTGATACTTTGATGGATAGAGTGAAGAATCAACTTTTGGTAAATTTTTCACTCTCATACTCAAGACCATGTTCATTGTCAAATAAGTCACATGGTCTCAAATTGTGAGGAAAGGAAGCTACTTCTCCATGCCAGTTATAAGATTTTTTTGAGTTCCTTTTCTCCAGTTAGAGTAGAGTAGGTAGGTTTTCTTTCAGCAGAAGAAGTTCTTGTGCACACTCTACATGTTCCACTTGGAGCATGTATGATTTTCCATGTTTGTACATAGTTTTGTTTTGTTATCTCTTACAAATTACAGTTCAACAGGAAGTGTCATAGGGAAATCATATTTTTAAGGCAGTTCTAAGTGCACTCCAAATCAGCACGTGTTTCGAACTCTGCAATGCTTCATCCTTTGCCATGACAGTTGTTTTTTCTTCAAAACTTGGCAAAGAAATCATATTTGGACATAGTTTTCATAGAGAGTCACTCTTCATCCCATCAGATCATTTGCAGAGGAAATAGATGAAATTTCAGATTCAAAACAATTTTCCACTCACATAAAACCTTGTTCAGAAAATTTCTTATAATGTGGATGGAAAATTTGAGCAAGAAACAAATAAACTCTTCAAGTTCAACAGTGCTTCAAGTGGTCTCAGGGGGTTATTCTTCAGTATCATATTAGTTTCATGTTTACTAGGTTGACTCCATGCCCAATGGATTCTTCAAGGCCACTAATCAACTCATCTACCAGGCAGATGTCCTCATGAGTCACCAAATTGTTATCCATTTTTACCCTCTGACAAAAATGGACAACTTGGGAGAAATTATTGGAACCTTGAGTGGTTGATGGGACTTCAATGAAGAATATGGAGATTTCATGTATTTTCATGTTTTTGGGCACTTAGAATCATTTAGAGCATTTCCTTCTTTGCAGGCTTGGAAAATCTCAGCCACTTAACCAAATTTTGCTCAAAATGATAAAATGAGGCTAAGTATTTGGCTTTTGGGGGAATTCTACTCATAGTTTTTAACCTACTCTACTTCAAAAATTCCAGCTAAGTCCCCTTCCAAAATTCAAGAAAAAATTGCACTATATTATGTTGGGCGGGTTTACATAATTACTTTACTTCTAAAAATAAATAGAAGCAATGGTTACTCTAAAAACCCGGTTTACTAGTGGTCATTGTAGAAAAGTCAATACGTTGGTAGTCTGGCTAACATCAGTCAAGTTTTGAGCACATGTGAAATTGTACAAAGCAGGGTTCCTCTCAGGCAAAGAAGTTGATGCATGGTTTCTAGTGGTCGTTATTTACTAAGTGAGAACTAAGTGTAGTGCAAGTACAATCCCGAGAAGAGGGGTCCCGAAGCCCATGTGGTGCAAGAAAAGAATAGGGGGGAGTCATGAGGGCCTGTAACCCTTGACCAATTGCCAAGTACAATCCCGAGCAGAGGCATCCTTGAACCCCACAACAAAAAAAACATGTTAAGGAGTGCGAGGTGGGTGTTTTGAACCCGATAATCCATGGAAGTAAAGGTTCCCGGAAAGTCTTGAGAAATTTAAATCTAAAATCCCTATGGAAGAGGCAAAAAGGGCATGGAGACAAATGGGGTTTGAAGGCTTGCAGAGAATCTGAGCAGTAGTGTAGGCTCAAAAACCTACAAAATGTAATGGTGATACGAAGTAAAACAGGGTCACAAACCCGCAAAGCAAAGAAGAAAAGGAGTTGTGACATGGTGATACGTGGCCCTCGATTACTTCAAGCAAAGGACAAGCAAAAGCGTGAGTCATGCAACTCACAAAACATGCAAAACAAGGAGGAGTTATGCGTAGATTTGGCACCTGCTTTATATCTTACAAGAAAATAAGCAAATATATCCAAGCTTAAACCATGAGGAAAGTAGTCCAGAAAACCTACAGACCTAGAAATGAAGTAATGGCACCTCGAAACCCACACAATAAAGCAAATGAAGTAATAGGACACTTCGTAAGCCCGAATGGCCATAAATTTTGAATGGGAGCTCTATTTTTTGAAATCTTGGACTTCAATAGAAAATCTATCATTACCTCTCATCATATAAAGAATCATGAAATTTTTTGGTGGGGGTAAGGTGGTGAAAAAAGGGAAAAACAATTCCAACATTCAAATGCATACAGTTCTAGGAAGCCAACCACCAAAATATTAATGCAAGTATGGTGTTTTTCTTCTCCAGAAAGGAAAAGTACATTGAAGGGATGGGCTTTGGCAGGTTCCCATGGCTATTTTCAGAGCATTTAATGATTTTTGTTGGTGGTGAAGGGGGAATTCTAGGATTCTCTCTCTCTCTCTCTCTCTCTTCTCTCTCTCTCTCTCTCTCTCTCTCTTTCACTTTTATATATAATGTAAACTTCTCATTTTTGAGAAGTGATGGGATATTCTGGGGTATGGGGAAACCCTATCAAAATGGGTTTAAACCTTCTCATGGCCTGTATTTCCAATGCCTCTAGTTCATCAATTGTAATGGAATGTGCAATGCTCTTTGAAGCAATAAAAGTATCTGTTTGTGGTGTTTCTTCAACCCTTGCTCATGTTTTATTGTATTTCCCTTCCCTCTCCATTCTTTTGGTATTTTTTTGTGCATGTATTTCTCATTTGCAGGTTCAAGTTGTTGTGTTTCATGGAGATTAGATGGTGAATGAAGACTTAGGACTGTGTCAAAGTTGGTTCTGGCCTCTCTCAACTGCATTTTCCTTCTCCTTCTCCCTCAACAGGATATTTCCACCCCCTTTTCTGGTGCTATCACCTCTGTTAGTGTAGGATTTTCATTTCATGCATCTTTCTAACCCTCTCTCTTTCCCTGGTCCCTTGGCATGGTTAGTTTAGGATTGGTTATCTACATTTGCCCTTTCTAGGAGTAGTTTAGCATTAGAATTAGGTAGAGGAAGCCAACCTTCTTCCGTAGGTCCATCTCAAGTAGCAAGTCCCACAACTTGAGAGATGGTCCCATGTTAGCAAAAAGCAGATATTTGCATAGCAAAATCTTAGGGTGCTAATTTTTGTTATAAAAAGACCTATTATAAATTCGTAATGGTTTTTGAATGTGACGTTTTTTCAGCCATATAACCGACCAATGTCAAACATCAATTTTATTTTACATCACATTTTTATTACCATGTTGTGTCGCGTCACATTTTTAAATTTCCAAACTAACGTTATTTTCATCATATTGCCAACTCTAATGTTAATATCATCAATTAAAACCAACCACCATTAAATTTGGTGTATTTCCCTTAAATATACACTATTTCACAAATTTTGCATAAAAATAAAAAACATTTTTTACATTAGTGACTGAAAATTAACATCAAAATTTTTGAAAATAGAAAAAAGTGTGGAAAAAACCTCAAAATATACTAGTTCTACCACTATTGAGCTTCCCCTTAGATTTCAAAAGCTTACAAATAAGCAAAACTATAATGTCACCCTCAATCCTCATAAGGACATGATTTGATCCTATAGCCCCACCCCGGATTGGCATACACATCTCTACTTGTGACACCCTCACATGTAACACTTAGATTATTTCCTCTTGGGATATTTCAATTCCTTCCACCAATGTAGCGTGATGTGTTTATGTAGATTCATAATCAACTACTTATAATAATATGATCACCTACATTATAAATAGATGTGTTACAAACATTAAATGAGGAAAAAGGTCCAAAATGTCCATAACATAACACAACTCAATGAAATTCAAGTTGACCAAGCAACACAATAATATATTCGGGGAATCATAGTCAAATCTCATTTATATTCTTTTTACTGCAAAGAGGGTATCTGATAATTATGCTTCCAAAAATTGTGTGAGCTTATTTGCGCAAGAAGTCCACACATCATATTTTTAAGTCGTTCTCTTGCACGTAAGTTTCATAGGCAAGTTCATGTTATCAGGGCGAGCCTTCCCTCCAATGCAATTCATTAAAAGTGAATGGTGTGTTTATGTGCACACTTTTCAAGAAATACTATGGATTAGTTTCCTACATAATGTTTCGACCTCGCACCAAGTGTGCAGGCCTTATATACATAGTGCAAAGGTGCCACGATGCATACTTGAGCGTTCCCTATATACATAGATCTTCAAGCTATAAAATTATCATTTCTACTTTGCACCGTATAAATACTATCTTGTAACAACTCTTGAAAAATTGTATGGATTTAGATTAATACATAATAGTATTATGAACTACTACGTTGATAGTGTACAAAAAATTTAGGAAACACAAAATCTAATATAACTATTTTTAATTGATGCAAGATTACAAGTGAAACCAGAATCTCCTCCATCATAATTGAATATTAAATTACTCTTTATTTATAGTTTTATTAAAATAGTAAATATTCACTAAATAATTTGAAAAAAATGAAAAAATATTACAAAACATATAGCTAATTGTGAAGCATGGATAAACTTATATTATAATTGAGGGAAAATTCCATCACTCATAGTACAAAGTTATCAAAAGAAAATCTTTGAAAAATTGTGGCAAATAACACCACCCGAGATACTTCTTGCAAAAAAACTCTTATCCAGAGATCCCTAAAAGCAAAAAATATAAACCCATAAGGCCTTAGAATTCAACCAACATTAGCAATAACATAAAACTACAGTGGCCCAAAGTTTAGCCTAAAAGATGAAATCAATCCCTAAAACAACTGCAAAAAATAACCAAGATATAAAAATTGAGTTGTTTAGCTTGACCAACAACAAACAAAAGGGACTTCACTATAGAGGCTCCTAACAAAAATCATTAAGGATTACATTAGAAGGAAAGTGAAGTTTCAAAATCTCCTTCATGTATGGAATCCTCTTGCCCCCCAAATTCCACAAGCATGGTAGAATGGGTTCAAAAAGCAAAGAAGAAATTGACATTTCATTGGTTCCCTTAAGAATGGTGGTGAAGGTAGGTAGAAGAGAGAAATCTTCATGAGAGCTCTTTTGGGTGAAATAATTTATTACATGCAGATTATTGGTTTCCACCAACGGTCATAGGGCTAAGCCCCTCCTTATTGGGTGTGGGGAGGCTCCCATTTCATTGAATGCAAACTGAATAGAACCGTGGGGTGTTCATTAGGTTGGGGATCGCACATGAATATTCCACTAAACTTGTGGCAAAGTGCTTGTACAATGTACAAGGGAGGAACTTACTTTGAAGAGAGATAAAGAGGAGATGAGGGAAATGGTGAGGAGGAGGTGTTAATTTTGTGAGTAGACCTATAGATTTCACATACATTAGCCAGAGTAGGTCCACATTCAATAGGAAGAAATCAACCATGTAATAAATAAAAATACTAATAAATCAAAGGCATAAAGTTCTATAGAGTTCATTAATCAAAGACACAAAGTTCCTTCTTGGTTGTACAAGATTACAATGCTTGCAAAATTGGAAAGTAGAGAGGCATAGAAAGAATATAGGCAAGGAGATAGAAGAAATGTAGCTTTATTACTTGAAGTAGTAGTGATACAAAGCCAACAACCATAACAACAATCAACAATTTCCAACCTTTAGAATGGAGAAGCCATCCCAATTTATAGTCTTACAAAATGTCTCTTCCTCTCCCCCATGTGACTTTTCATCTTGCCACCACTTGTGACCTTTCACATTCCCTAGGAATGAAAGTTAAGTCCTTTTCTTATTTTTGAAAAGGGACTTTTACAATTACAAATTAAGCCACTTAAGTGAATAAGATTAACGAGTGAAACAGTACATTCCCAATGAAGAAATAGGATGTTAGAGAGAGAGGGAAGGGGAGAGAGGAGAAGAGAGAGAAGTGAGAATCTGGAGATGGGAAGCCTCTTGTTGACGAAGAATTTCTTCTGATGGATTTTTGAGGAAATGCTTCATGAATGATATTTGTCCTCTGACCTCCTGTTGAATTGAAGTACTAAGATTGTAACTTCCTCCTTCTAGTGAGATGTGGACACACTCTAGGGAATTGAATGAGTGTTTAGAAATAGTGTTGTGAGACATTGCATCTGTGTGGCTGTCCGATCTTACAAAGATGAAGATCCTATCTCCTATAACCACTAGGATGAATCAAACCATCCAGTCTCTTACAAATGTGACATTTTCAATTCTGAATAGACCACTAAGAAAGTTTTCCCCTCATGCATATTCTTGTTGTTCAATGAACATCGTTATTTTCAAGTCTTCTAGTTTTATACTTGTTATATCACTTCCATTCTTTGTTAGGATAGTCAATGTTTGCAGTTGAAATTTGATTAGAAATTGAGTGTTTGAGATCCATGGTGACAACAACTAATGAGATGAATTAGAGATAACTAAGTGTGTGAAGTTTGACTACAATTTGAACACCTTCTATTTTTAGTAAGTCCAATTCTAAGATGTCTATTTTTAATAAGTGTTTCAATTTAACACTTTTGAGTGTTCCTGATATTTAACGAGCAATGGAAACTAAGAGAATGAACCATCACAAAATTTAGTATTTATAGACTGCAAAGAATGACAAGATACTATATATTTTTAGAAGTGGTTCCTCCAGGTTTCAAAATGAGACGATAGAGGTATCAATAGTTTCATAACCTTTCAAGAATGTTATACTCTAAATTTTAGACGATTTTCTCATCCAAATTAGTGGGAATGTGAGAATTTAATAAAAAAGAGGGAAGAATAATGAGAGAAAATTTATTCCTCAACATTTACTATAATACTTCACCGCATCATACAAGAAATGGTTCGACACAAAATATGATTTTATGAGGAACATTTGCTCCAAATTTTACGGCAATTTGGCTTCGTTGGATCATCAGGAAAATAAAAAAATTCATTGACAAAGAGGGAATAATGCTGAGAGCAAAATAAATCATCCATATACCTAAAAAGTACCTCCACTTAATCATGTCAATAAATGGCTTGGATGAAAGATAATTTTATACAAGGATGATCTACTCCAAATTTTCAGGTGAATTGGCTTTCCAAGCTTCATCGGAGAAAATACAAACACATTCTCAATTGTTTTGCGGAAACAACTATAATTCATGGATGGAAAAATATTTCTCAAATATGAAATAAATAATGCCATATCATTAGTCTCCAAGTGATAGATCACGTGAAAGGATTCTGTAATAGGAGCATTTTGGTAAATTTTCGTAGAGGTCAAGTGAATGGTTTTTCAGATATGAGTAAAATTCAATCTTTGATCTTGATGTTCTAAGAAGATACTAGTAGAACCCCTATGTCATAATAGAGTTTTTTGTGGGAAAAGAAAAGATATCTTTGAAATTACAAAAAAATATTTAAGTGCTTTGAGTTTTGCATTTTATTTCACACACCTTTGGAAGTTTTAACTTATATTCTGACCTAACAAGCTAAATCGGGGTTGGAGGAGGGTTGGTATGTGGTTGTAAACTAAAAAATAGGGGGAAAAGAGGGAAAAGGGGGGAAATAGGGGACATAAGAGACACACAAGTGTTGATTGTGTATCTTGATCATGGCCAAGTGTCAATCTTTTGTTTTCAGTGTGAGTGAGATGCAGGGGGTCTAAACATGAGCTTTCGAGGGCTGAAGTTTGGTCCATAATGTGTCCAAGGGCTAGAATGAGAGAGAGAAGTAGTGAGCACATTTTCATGTCCCTCTAAGTCCATTTTTATGTCTAGGAGCATAATGTGAGGGGACAAATATCATGGTGAAAAAATGTACAATGGGTGCAACATGCGACATGAAGAGGGGAGAACTGATTTGAGAAGGATACAAGTTTGGTGTTTTCCTAGGCGTGAAAGTTTTGTTTTCCAAGTTGTGGAGAGAGAGGATACCTCATGGGTGAGCAGAAATTTTATGTCCCTTATATCACTTTGCACCTCAAGGAAAATAAAAGAGGAAAAAACATTCTCCAAAAAGTGCTAAGGGGTCTTAGGAACATGAGAGGGGGGCTGGATGTGACTGGACTTGAGCTTACACCTCTAATACTCTGTAACACTTGAAGTTGATGCCTTCAAGTGGACAAAAAATTGAAAAAGCAAGTGGGAGAAAATTTTTATGTCCCCCATGTCCCTAATTTAACCTTAGGGAATAATATAAGGGGATACAATATGGGTGAAAATTTGTGCTCAAGGCTTGTTTTCTATACATGATGTCATCATTGTCAACTGCAAAATTAGAACATTGAAGATGATTTTTCTTCCCCAGGAGCATGACATGGAGTGTTGGACCAAAAAATTATATGTTTTTAACTCCAAAACACTTGATGTGACCATCCAAACAACATTCAAGACTTGATTAATATTAAAATTTTATTTTTTACACCATTCACCTTTTTGACACGAAGGAGCAACAACAACGACTTGCGCTATCACAAGAGAAGTTAAAGATTTACAAAAAATAATATATTCATCATGTGTAGGATTCAAATATATTTCTATTGAATATTTTTTTTCCTCCCAAATCCCCCCAGAACTCCCATAATCATCCTAACAAATCAGCTTTCTCTGTTAGAGTATGACATTCCCTGCGCAATGACCCTATTTTACTTGTTTGATTCCCAACATCACTTGGCTCCACAGAATTCCACCAAACTACCTTCAATGCATTCAAAAATCCTCTACACAAATTCTAGATGGGTTGTGCCCTTGCAATCACCTTCTAGAAGTTAATCACCATTTGCAAAATCTCCCTTTCTAGGCCTCTAGGAATAGTTGTTCCACTTCAGATGTTAGTAAATTATTCAATCACCTTAGGCATGCATCTTTGCACATGAAACATAGTTGAAAATATTGTTATCATGTTCATCCTATCAAGAATGAGGATGGTAGTGTGGGCAGGGTGGATAGAGGAAGGGTTTTATATGACCAAGAGCAGAAATTTTCAAGTGGGGGCTTGGTTGTCATGACCAAAATTCTAAATTTTGCATGCTAGACATTTAGGATGAAAACAAGCCCCAAGTAGGGAAGAATCCCAAACCAAATTTTCCAAAGATTAAATTATAGACAGATCTCAACCTACCCCAATGGCTCTTAATATTGTTGTCCAAATAACAAGGGTTTAAAATAATTTGCATACCAATTTGTGGAGAAGAATTATTGTGGTTTGTATCCTCTCATTGTGGTCCAACTGTTGCATCATATTATTTGTAAGCTTGTCAAATTTTCTTGCTTCCAGGTTGAGATTGAACTGGGTTCATTGACCATCGGTCATCCAAGTGCAAGAATTATCCTTAACCACGTTCTCACTATAATAGTAGTTTTGTACAGGCATGCAAGGAGAGAGGAAGGGTTAAACACTTCCTCAATAGACTCGTCATGTTTCGGTCCTTTGAAGTCAATGATATTTGGATCCCTGTTGAATCCGCACAGGTGAACATTTTTGGCCATATCTATACATCACACCCGTTTGCACTTTGGGCATTTCGTTGATCCACAATCAAAGTGGATTCCTAAGGTAACAACCCATTATGTTGTTATCCTAAATATTAATTCATTTTGATTAGGGTCAACGGGCTGCCTAAAATAATAAATGTATGTGAGTGATAAGAACTTCCAACATTGGTTCCCTCGTTACTAGAACCACTCTCCTCCATTTTATTCTTGGCCTTTTGACCTCTTCTCACTGATCACAAAGGACAAAACTCCATAGGAGGAGAAGACATGAACAAATGACAGTTTGACCGTGTGCGAAGTAACAATCAATATTGTACATCCCCACAACAATCTCCAAGTAAATACATCACCCCAACATAATAATCATTACCATGTTTTTACACCATGAGGGACTCCTAAGAATGGGTTTTCGGGCCCATTTTATACATTGGGGTCTATAGAAAAAAATGTGTTGCTATTGTTTACAACTAGGGAACCAAGATTAGTTAGAAGATTCGTTGGACCACTAATTTCTCTGCAGTAGTGTTTAAAAGTGATTAAGTAAAGAATGGAACCATGATTAGATAGAAGATTCGTTGGACCACTAATCTCTCTATAGCAATGTTTAAAAGTGATTAAAGTAAATAAATATTTAAGTCCCATTTATCTTATTGAATTTTCAAATGATAATATTACCTTTCTAATTGATTGGATTGATATTCTATTTTTAAATGGAGAAGAGAACAATTAATTAATAAATAAACAAAAAAAAGAAACATTATTAAAATACAATAAGGAATAAAAAGCTAGATGAAGGGTTTGTAATTTTATAAAAAAAATGTTGAATATAAAAGAAATGAGATAATTTTTGAAACTTTATTTGATTTTTTGCATTCTTCATAATTAATTATGTTTCTAAGTCTAAAATAAATTTTTGATACTAACAATTGACTAAGGTTTGGTTAGAGTAGCAATTTTGATTTTTATGTTTATCTATTTGTGGTAGTTTAATTTTCTTTCTCTATTGAGAATAGAACTATGTTTAGGGAAAATAAATTAATTCTAACATAATTTAACATACTAATTATTTAAAGAATTTAGACATTTGGTATATATCCCTTGACACCCAACTAAAAAAAACTTCAATTTTAGCTATACAAAGTTTTTGGTTGTAGGTTTTGCTATTAAGTTATAACCTATTATTTATTGGTTTTTGAGTAATCATTTCTTAGTGCAATGTTTGGTTGTGTAATGTAAACATCGAAAGTATCAAAGTATACCATAACCATATATGTTTGAAATCTCATTTATTATAGATTTAGGTTCGTAATTGCTAAAAATGTAGGTTGTAGAGCACCTCCTTAAACAAAACCTCTTTGTATAATGATGTGCAGTTGAGATGAATCACATAATGCTCCCATTTGGAAGAAATTAAGTGATCTCAGGTACCACAAGAATTTGTTACTAAGAGAATGAACATATACAAAAGCAATTTACCCTTGGTCCTCATAAGGACATGATTTAGTTCTATACCCACCCCAAATCTGTAGTGCCCACATTTTACACACCCAAACACAACAGTAAAATACCAGGATAATTTTTTTTTGACTTACATTGCTCACGACACACAACACAGTAAGGCTCCAAGTACAGAACTCGACACACATGCGACAATCACATAAGTCATCGACTCACATAGACACAAGTAGATGACATCGACATGTCAATACCACACTCTTCCCAACAAATGAATACTAGCAAAGACACAACCACAAGAAACGTGACTTTAGGAACGGCGAACCCACGACATATCATTACTTTAAATGTATTTTAGTTACGGCTAACTTTCCAAGATCCTTATTAGGTAAGCATGATTTTCTCCCTTTTTCCACCTACATGCCCTGAAAATTCGTTTCACAATTCACTTATTGTTCAACCATTTAATTTGCTCTTTACCCTTATGACAGATGTTCATAACTTACATAAGTATTTTCCATATTTCAGATTTTATACAAAATTCTAACTCTCCCATTCTTATGTTAAGATTAGGCTTCCCAAAACACTTATTCAAAGTTTAGAATTTAACCTGTTACACAAGTGAACCTAACGTGATGTCAGGATGAAATCTTGGGATTAAGGAAGACATAGATTGAAATAGCTTTTTCCCCAAGAACATCCATCGATCATGGAATAGTTATTTCCCTACCATTATCATTATAGTACAATAACTTGCTGAACTCCAAATCTAAATTATATATATATATATATATATATATATATATATATATACATCCTTTGTTTTCTCGAAGTTTGATCACACCATTTGACAATTCATATTCTTTACAACGCATGAAAAAGTTTAATTAAGTTATGAGGACTCCAAGATTGACCTTAGTCCTAATCTCCAATCTCGTGTGCAGCATTATATGATATGCTCTTATATCGCACTAAGGTCTCGTTCTTAACATCGTTTCAAAACAAAAGAGATACGAAAGCACTTGTCTGACACATTAAAGAAGCACATGGTTAAGCTTAATTTCAGTTTCCCCAAGGCTTCAATCTCTATTATAGGTGTGATTAAGGTTAAAATGTATTTACCCTATATTCCTTTCGTGAAAGATCAAGGCGCTAAATTTTCACAAGCCCAAGACAAGACATTTATCTACGAGGGACAAACAGGTTCACTAACGAGAGTGCAAGACAAAGAACAACTATATCGCAACCTCCATTTAGGTCGTTTGAATCCAATAGGGATTTCATTCACTGATGAAGTTAATTTCTAAATCTAATTTCGTAAGGCCCGGAAATCCAATAGGATACAAGGGAGTAATATCTCTACCCACTCCACAGATGGGAAGGTTACTCTGCTTAGTCATTCCTTCTAACAAGGACTCATAAGGTGACTTCCAAGGCGGTCTTCACCACCCAGCCCGGTGTCGGGCCTGAAGAGAGTACATTCTTCTCGCGATTACCAAAACTAGAAGGAAACTGCATACTCTGGATAAAGTTGGACCATGACATTCCTAAAATATGGGTTCACGACAATGTCGTTAAACCTAATGACTATGAAAGTAACTCCAACTAGGGTTTTATTTACCTAACCTAGGAGGTCTCATTGAGTGCAAAGTTTAAGGTCGTTCTACGGTTTAATTTCTTATATGGTAAAACAAAAGAATCACACACACAGGCAAGCTATACACGAGTATTTTATTAAGGTTGAGTGTTCCCATTAAAACTCTTTATTATGTTTGCAAGGTAAGAAGATAACCCAGAATTTAATTTAATCGTTTATTAAATACTAAGAAGGTACTACAAGATATTAACTTCAATTTCAATTTACTATGTATAAATCAAACCCTTTTTGCCATACACAACTAATAAACAAATTAAACCGGTGATTAGATGCACATTTCCTAAGTATCCCTAAACTAGCATATCATACATATTAACAAATCTCAATTATAACTTTTCGGTAACAAGAGACTACATAATACAGTTATTCATTTTAAAATGACCTATAAGAATTACAATAATAATAATTAAATTTCACATCGCCTTCTTCGTCGTCATTCATCCATCCTGCAAAACCCACGTGAGCATGATATCAGCGATAATTCGCTGGCATGGCATCCACCCTAATCAATCATAATTGCCATTTTTCAGTTTCCCATTTACATTAGATAATAGTTACAATTTACCAATTGAAATAAAAAGTCTATAAACATGTATTCCTTGCATTTCATTTTTCTACATTCTATAAACCTAGGAGAGAGAAAGAGAAAGGAAGAGAGAGAAAACATCATTTGGTCAAACGTTCCAATACACACAACAAGTTTCATTTTAGTGTTTTAAACAGTTATTTACGTGTGTAAAAAATTTCCAGGGTGATTTAGCAACCCTACAAGGGTCCGCAGCTTTCTACTTTTACATTTTCTCACTAGCTGCAAAACATACAAAACGGGCTCGAAGGCTAAGAAACTGCTTCCAAAGGTTATCTTCCGATGAGCACGCACATCATGATTAACTTTCTACGTGTCCCCAGATATACCAAGAGCTCATTACAACTGACGAAATTGAAAAGGAGCGCACGGTTTGCATTTGGCAGCTAGTTTTCCGGGGTCACTGGTCGTAGTTCACCCAGTTGTAAAATGACAAAAGTTAGCTCGAGCACCCAGAAGACCACATCCATAACTGAATTTTGATGGAGAAGCACGCAACGAGACATCTCCAACTATTTCCCCTATATAATGAGAATTCATCAGAGTCAACAGGACTGAGAACTAGACAACCATGTTCAAACGGCGACAAGTTTTCTGGAGCGACAAGAGGAAATTGGACCAGTTTGACCTCGTCAAACTACGACCAAAGGCCTACAAAACGGCTTCGCCAATCTATCCCGAAAGGTGCTCTTTCCTATACCGAATGTTCCATGTATTTGTCTAGTATAAACGCTAGAGGTTTGCGAAGACGGAATGTGATTTCTCTTTCTGGGTTTCAATTAGTGGTCCCAAACAAAAGCCAACTTTCTAATTCTAACATCTCTCGATTGTTGTAAACCTGTGTGACAGGGCTCCTATAAGGGCATCAAAGGGATGTCATATGATCGTTTCGGGTCAAACCAAAAATAAAGGCGACTCCTCGTATACCAAGGTACACGAATGAAACTTCACATCTCGTTTCCGGAGTTGCGAAGGGAACTTAGTGAGTCTCCGAAAAATGCAAAATTTAACTATTTTAAGTAGGAAGAAAGTCAACGTAATCAATGGAGAGTCAAATTTGTCTGGTCAATAAAACGATACTGGAGCGATAAAAAGGGGTAAGATTTTTCTAGATCATCTCGAAGCGAGGGTGATAGTTCATGGTTTAAAGTAGGTGAGTTATAATGGCTTCGAGAGTTGCGACACGACACTTTATTGTTTTGCAACAAGTTGAAGGGACATCTAACTGTATTAAAATTTGTAATAATTTAAAAATCTATTTAGTTGCAAAAGAGAACTAAAACACGAGAATTATGAGAGGTAAGGGAAGAAGGACCATGCCTAGAGAATGAAGTCAGTCGAAGCCGCAGGCTTGGGTTCAGCATCTTGCTCAGGCACTTCGCCAACCGGTTCACGAGCCTGGATCTAACCTCCACCACGTCACCCCAACTTCCTGATCACTAGAAGTTTCCCAACAGAGTAAGTAGTTGCTTGTGCATTTCTGAAACCTTTTAAACAACTCCATTATGTGCATATCCTTACATGAAATTTCAGCTATCCACGAGGGCTATTTTGTGTGTATTTCTCGGAGGAACTTTGTCAAACGCTTCATGTGTTTTGTCTCTAAGTCCAGGCTTTGCATTCAGGTCTAACAAAGCATTTACAACTACATGCGATGGCCATATCCATAAGACTTGATCCAAAGCACCCATTTTAACATAGTCTGGGATATACTAGCAATGGCAAATATGTCTATGAAGACACTAGGTGTTTGCATTTGAAGGAACAACCACAGAGCTTCAAGGTGATTATGTGGTCTTCTGAACTATCATGGACATCCATAACCTATTCCTACATTGCCATTTTGGCACAAACACTAAGGATGTTGGAATTGCATATTGTCAAACAGTTTTGTGCATTTTCTACACATCCATTTTGTGCATATGCTGCCATCATGGCATTCCATGAGACAACATTTCTTTGAGGTATTATATCAGACAGTTCAACACCTTAAAAACATACCCATTTCTTTTTTTTTGCATACTTGCTATCATTGCAGTCCCTGGGACTGCGTTTCTTCCACATGTTTAGACGAACAGTTCGCATGCTTCCACATTTTGGCATATGTATCTGCCAGGGCGCTTGCAACTAACACATCTGACAAAAAAATTTATCTTCCATGCACTGAAAGAATTCATGTCGGTCTGGGCGCGTTTTTATTTTACATAGGCTGGGTATTTGTTGTTAAATGTAAACTGATCAAGTTGAGGACCTGTTTGTCGCATGGAGAAGTGGCGTGACTGCCTAATGAGGAAAATCCCCCCCAATGTTTTTTGTACACAGTCACGCCCACATCTATGAGAAGTTGTCTCGTTCCTTCATTTGGTCAAACACGGCAACAGCGCCCCCCCAAGCATTTGCAACAACAACATCAGACAAAACCCCCTATCATTTTGCGTTGTTACAGCCCACACAGGTTCAGAAATTCATTTTTTGGCGCAGGCTGGGAGGATACTGGCAAATGTGACAAGCTAAAATGGACAGAATCCTCCTCCATTAGCTTTGATGAACGTCCATATGTTGTCCAAGGGTTTCACCCATTTTAATACAGGCTGGGCGACTGCAGGCACAGGCCATGAGGGCACTGGAAAAGGAGACACAGCAGAATGGGTGTGGAGCTCTTCCCATGGCGGTGGCTCTCTTCCACACTCAGCAAAAAAAAAAAAAAGACAAAACAAAAACTACAAAAGCACCCTTTTTCCCTAAAACCGCCCCCCCCCACAAAGAAAACATGGGTTTTCTTAGTTCTTTTATTTTATTTAATTATTATTATTATTTCTTTTTTTTTTAAACGGGGCATTACAAAATCAACATACAATGTCTTACAAATTGGTTTAAGTAATTGAAGGCTTCCATGAATACATTGATACACATCACTATGTTTTAGAGTTATGTTGTAAATTGGGTGAAAAATACTGGTTGTTATACATTTTACATAAATCAAATGAATTGAACATGTTGCCTACATTGCATGTAAGTAGAAGTGAGCACACTACTTACTTTTTTTCCTTCATCCATGTATGTGGTAACATGTAGTCTCCAAAAAATAATGACATTTTCCCTCATGTATTGTTGGCAATAATCACAAGGAAATATGATTCAATATTTTGGGATTTTCACCCTCTAGCCTCTTTCACATAATGCTCCCCATTTGGAAGTGATTATGGGAGCTTATGCACCATAAACATTTGTTTAGTAGGGGAAGGAACACACACAAAAGCATCGTAAGCATTTGTTAATAAAGGAAGAACAATAGATGTAATCTACGACTTTGGGATGATCTCCCTCTAACCTCTAACCTATTTCCCTATTTGCAAAGCCTTTAAGAGCGTAAAATATCTTACAGATTGGGTTAAGTAAATTGAAGGCTCCCATGAATACAATAATACTAAATTCCTCCCTTATCAAAGATATGTTGCACTTCGAGAAACAATTACTAGTTATACATTTTACATGAATCGAATGATTCAAAAATGCTTATATTAAATGGAAGTAGACGAGAGCACACTACTTTCATTTTTTTACTTCATCTATTTATGTAGTAACATGCAACATTCCCAAAAACTTTAATATTTTTCCTCATGTATTTTTGCTAATGATTTCCCTCTAGCCTCTTTCACATAATGCTCCCATTTGGAAGTGACTAGGGGAGCTTGTGCACCATAAACATTTGTTAGTAGCAGAAGGAACAAACACAAAACTATTGTAAACACTTTTTTATAAAGGACAAATGTGTAGACACTATAAAATGCACCTTACGCATAAGATCTCCTATTCAAAAATACCAAAACATCATAAAACACAATAATCCAAAAAAATCAAATAATCCCACAAAAGAAAATAAGAAATATAAAACCCCACAAAATGGTGATAAAAGACATCTCATCACTCATTTACTAACCCTCACCCACTAGCATTTAATTTTTTCCATCTCACCCACCCATTTGCATGCCCAATGCACTATAGACCCTTATTATCTCACCCACCTATGCACATTGCACCCATATGTGTCACATTCCTCTATGCACTTAAAAACTATAAATATATTGTGTTAAGGAAAAACTTGGAAAACTATGAGAAGTAGACTAACACCTAGTAGCCTAAAGTTTGTACCAAATTACTCAATAACCATCATGATAAGAGGTAAGCAAATAAAATTCAAAATCATGCATTATGAATCAAACAAGCACCATACTATGTTTATTCTACTCTTTAGAAAGCTTAATACAAATTGAACCTAATTAAACTCTAAGCAATCAAAGTTAATTTGTTGTTAGCTCCAAAAGATGAAGAGATATTTCTAAGATGATTTATTAGATCATGCTTAGATAACTCTTACTAATCTAAAATGGAGGAAAGATGCAAGATGAAGCTATTTCAATGGCGGATGGCTCAATATCAAATGGGTTATAGGTTGGCTAGTGCAAATGAGCTCTCAAGCTTGATAATCAAAGTGTTTGTATGCAAACAAGGTATGAGGTGTTTGGTTTGAAAGGGAGGGGTGAACCCTCTATTTATAGATTTTTGGTTTGGAAGGAATGTGAAAATCTAGTGCATATGGGACAAGATGAATAAGCCAAAATAGATCTTTTGGAAGTCAAAGTACCTTTTTTACTAGGTTAGAAGCTAATTAACCTCTTAAGATTAATTAGGGACTCTAAACAAGCTTAAGAAGCCTTCTAAGAGTTCCTAGAGGATTTTGAATTAGATTTCGGAAGCGTTAGAAGCGGGAGATATGCTAATGATAAGGTCATTAGTTAAATACGAGATATAAGACTCAATCAACGTTTAAACTAGCTGATTAAGAGGAATATCACCAATCAACTTGTCGTAAAATGGCATCTTGAGTGAGTTGGAAGCAGAGTTAGATAACGAAGTGTCATTATAAGCAACAAAGTGAAAGGAGATGAAGATAGTTAGTGCAATGTTAGAATAAGATTTCTTTGATCGAAATTTAGGTGTCTACATATACCACTCACCCCCATCATTTCATCTTCTTAAACACCCTCGACTCTTTGTGCACTTGAGCCCATACTTGATTTTTTACTTCTTTGCTCACATATTTCGGTTTTGCAGGTCTTGGAGAAGTGAAGGCGAACCACAAAGGATAATTGTAACTTGTTGAATCATTGTTTTATAAATATTTTAACATAGGTGTCAGTTGCAATTGTGATTGGCTTACGATCTCATGGTGATTTTCATTGAATCATGATTGTGACTCTTTTGCGATCTGAGTCAGGTATACTTTCCATTTACATTCATTATTTTGTCATGTTTACTTCAATAAAATGTTTTTTATCTCCTTAATCGGTTAGGGATCTAACCGATGCAACTACCCTAACCACAAAAAATAACTAACATTTTTCCAAGTGTGTTTGTGTACAGGTTATAGATTCAGATCAAGAAGATTTTATCCACTTTATTCAATAAAGAACTTATGAATGTCCCTCACTCTTTCAATGACACCATAAGCCAATTATTTTTAAAAGCATTGATTTGGTGATTGTTATATCAACTAATACATCTTGCAGGTGATACAAATCTTAGCATACATTTTGGCGACCATGGTGAGACCATTTTGTTTGTGGGTAAAATGCTTTTATTTATGAATCTATTGACTTGTTTTTTTAGGGTTTTGTTTCATTTCATTTAAGTTTGATTTTTTTCCCCTAATGTTTTTATTGTAGATCTAACATCTGGTTTTACAGGTCTACCAAAAAAGGGTAACATGCTAGTCGCAACTGTGACTGTGTTGCGATTTTTCCTCCCAAAAAATCTAACATTCTGGTTGCAGGGTAGTTGCAAATGCGACTATTATGTAATTTTGTTTTTTGCAAAAATATAAAATATATTTGTTTATTTTTAAGGGAAATAATTGCGAATGAATAGAAATTAAATATATATTCAGATAAGAGTAAATACATGGTTAGCATAATTGTGGGAAGTACTTGGGCATAAGCCCTGAAACTCATTCTGGGGAGTACCACAGGAACCCCGAAGTAATTGGCACATTAAGAGGATTCACTGGAAAAAAGGATCAATGGACCAACCTGATTGACTAGTCCCACCTATGAGGTAGACCCAAGTGTTTTCCACGGTAATGACCCCATCTTGATTGATCAAGGGGTAAAATCCTCGACTAGAAATTTTATGGTGAACGATACTCATTTGGATAACATTGGTAGTTAGAGAGAGAGATCTTTACACATGCATCCAAACTAATTGAGCCCGTATTCAACCTAAAAAAACAAACAAAACAATATTATCCTAATCATCAAAGCACCTCATCTCAATTTTCATTTTATATTTGTCGCATATGTGACTGTTTTTGTTCTTAGCAACATTCTCTCACACTTCCATATTTGTTTCTAACAATTGTTTAGAGTCATGATTTTCCCAATCTCATTCACATATGTGACTGCAATGTGATTTTTCATCTCATATTTTCCCCAGAGCTAGTCCCAAAATGTGTCTGGTTTGCAATCTTTAAGATCCATAGTTCACTCATTCTACATTTTGTTCGACATCCCATATTTTTTCCTAGACTCAGTCGCAACTGTGACAAGCCTATGACTGAGTACAGGTATACTATTTCAATTTCATGCATTGTTTTGTTATTTTACTTTAATAAAATGTATTTTATATCTTTAAAAGGTTAGGGATCTAACCGAGTCAGGTCACTTAACCACCAAAAAAAACTAACATTTTTCCAAGTGTGTTTGTGTGCATGTTATAGATTCAAATTAGGAATATTTTAACCACTTTATTCAATAAAGAACCCGTGATTGTCTCTCACTCTTTCAATGGAAGCGTAATCCCATTATTTTTTAGTAGCATTGATTTGGTGATTGTTATATCAATTAATACATCTTGCATGTGATCCAAATCTTAGGCATACATAACGATAAATGTAATCTACAACTTTGGGCTTATCACCCTCTTAAATAATTCTCAGTTTGCAAATCCTTTGGACCATACAATGTCTTACAAATTAGGTTAAGTAATTAAAGGATTCCAAAAATTAATTAATACAATCTCTACCTATTATAGTTATGTTGCACTTTTGGCGGAAACTACTAGTTATTATCCATTTTACATGAATCAAATAATTCGAACATGTTTGTATTACATGGAAGATAGAAGTGAGCACAATATTTTAACAACATAGCATTCCAACAAAGAATAAGATTTTTACCCTTGTATTTTTAGTAATAATCACAAGGAAAAGGTGATTCGTTATTTTGGGATTTTCACCCTCTGGCCTCTTTCTCTCTTGGAAAAGCTTTCTAGAGTATGTAATGCCTCATAAGTCACATGTGTCTCAATATTCTTACCAATGTCATATTAACTCAATTACATATTATGTTAACAACTTAAAAGCTTCCACAAACAATTTAATTATATTATTATTTTTTAATAAAAATTTACTTATACTTTTCAATTATCTTGAGATAAGCTTCATGATATATCATCTTAAAATGACCTCCATAATAATCCTTACCCTAATAACATTTTCCCTTACATATATTTTTTAGCAATCATGGGAGATTAATTTTTTCCTTGTAAAATTCCTACTACATAGAATGTTATTCTTCTATGCATATGTTTGCAATTATAGCCTACATCATAACATTATAAATTAAAAGAATCAAATGAGACTTAAGGAATTTATTTTGTAACTAAATAATCAATAAAAACATTTGTAAAACAAATAAACACACTTTTAGTAGATGTGAAAACTACTTTAGTGTCGAGGACACATACAATCCATCATAGTTAAACATCAAAAAATTCATTACTCTGAAGAGTTCTAAAAAAGGTGTATAACTTTTTCATCATCATCAAAGCTCAAAGCACTTGTGTGAAACCAAAAGCACCAAAAGATAAAGCTCCAAGACCAGTAATATATGAAACCAAATAAAATCCCTAATAATGAATCTTAGGTGTCAATGGTGTGGATCCCTTTCCCATAGGAGAGAAAGGACATGTTATATCCAAAACGTATAAGATATCGTAAATACCAGAAAGGTGTATGTAGTAGGGGTTCGCGAAATGGGTGGTACACAACTTGGGTTTTGGAATATATGGAATTATAATTTGTAGATTCATTCATATCTCATATCGAGCCATTAAAGCAATGTGTCGTGCTATAATCGTACAATTTCGAAGAAATGGTAAAATATGGGTAAGTGCATTCATGGATCTCCCTATTACCGGTAAACCCACAAAAGTGAGAATGGGATAAGGGAATCCTACATGTTATATTGCTTGTGCATCCATGGGAAAAATCCCATTCGAAATGGATGGTGTGAATTTTTCAGATGCTTAACAAGTTGTTGCATTAGTGGCTCATAAACTTCATTTGTCTACCAATTTCGTTCACCAGTCGTAATCATTACCATCCGTTATATTACCAATTTCATTAAAAAATCATTGTATACTTCATTATCATTATTCCATACTACTATTGTTTGTTTCGTTTTCCTTCTTACTCCATGAGCAAAACAATAATGCACAAATAAATTTTAATAAATTATTCAAATTTGGTTTAGATTCTATAGAGGGGTCTAGAAGTAAAATTCAAAACATAAATGAAGAAAGTGGATAAAACACAAAAATGAGACCTTGATGCAATGTAAAAAAATCATGTCAATGCTAGTGGATACAAATGAAATTGAAAAAAAATAAAACAATTATATTTACGTCCACCAAATCTAAATGATCTATGGAATTGTAAAGGGAATTTTTTTCTGGTACTAGCTTCAAGTGAACAAAGAAAATTATGAGCAACATTATTATATCCCGTAAATTACAACTTATGTTTAAAGGGTGAATCTTTTATATGTTGTTGCATGCTCACCTCTTGGAAAAGTGTAGGCATAGAATCAACCATCAATGTCTTAATATATTTGGCCCGAATGTCATTGTATGTGAAGTTATCAATGAAAAGTGACATTGTAATCTCTACCATCCCCAAAGTATATTGTAAACATATTCTCTCCTCCCAATCTTCCATAGGTATCACCCATCTATGATTTCACATCTCTGATTTGATGTGAAATAATCCTTAGTTGGACTATAAGCATGTTTTCTTAATTTTATTTTTGTCCCGATGTAAAATTGTTTAAGTGTCTCAAGGTTGAATTCATTGAGAGTTTCTTTGTTCAAATGGTTAGCCTAAAAATTATTCCAATACTTTTTCATCAACATTAGGTAGTATTTTCACCTAATGCCCCATCTATTTATCCACATGTTCTATTCATCCATGTGATTCTTACTCAACTTTTTCTCTTATACTACTCTAGGCCATCTATTGGTGTTCGACTTTATTGTGATCTACTCCTATTTTTGCATAGCCCTAACTCGCTCAACAAATGAGAATGCTCAAGCACTAACATATTACTTAAGTAAATAACTCATGCGCTCACCCAAGGCACAACGGAAGATCACAAAGACCCCTATTATGAGAACAAACCATGAATATGCACCTCACATGACTCATAAATAAGCCATATAACATGCATAATGAACTAAACAAAGCAAAAGACAATCCATTTCCATAATAGAGTCAACACATAATCCATAATTTCATATATGTTAGAAAATTTAATATTGAGTGCTCTTGATATTAAACTATAGTTTATAATTGAATAAATTGGAATTTATAATATTTTAATCCATTTAATATAAACTATGTGTTTATAATGTTAATTGGTTGTTTGAAATCAATTATTTCTCTCAGAGTACTTTGTGAGAAGTCATACCCGTTAGATTTAATTTATATTGACTTGTGGGGTCAATTGAATTGACATATATCAAATGTAATTGTGATTTTACGCTGTAATATCATCGGAGGAGAGAAGTGAGGGGAGGAGGTGTACTAGACTGGTTTCTCAAATATGGAAAATATACTTTTGTGGTCTGTTACCCCTTGGGGGTTTTCACATTAAATTCTTGTGTTGTGTTATTTAATTTTTTTTTTTTAACATATATCAAATGTAATTGTGATTTTACGTGATAATATCACTGGAGGAGAGAAGTGAGGGGAGGAGTTGTACTAGACTGGTTTCTCAAATATGGAAAAATATACTTCGTGGTTTGTTACCCCCTCGGGGGTTTTCACATTAAATTCTTGTGTTGTGTTATTTAAATTTTATTGCAATTGTTTGCAATGTTTGTAAGTATATTTAATTAATAGTTAAATTGGTTAATGTGGTTAACCCATCAGACCTCACATTAGTACCATAGCGGGTTCAAATGTTTTAATTAATTAATTAAAACATTACAATTGTTTGGTTGGTTCTGTGGTTCGAAATAAATACCCCCCTCCCTCCATTTTACTAACCTCTTTCAAATTCACTCTCGAAAGTTTTCACAACGTGAAAATATTAGCAAGTTACCTTTGTGGAAATCCTCTCTCCAAGCCCGCAACACTCACACATAACATTCGATTCATTGCAATATTTGTAAAACTTCCAACATTTGTTTGGTTGGTTATTTGTGCAAGGAAGTAAAAAAATTAAGTCTCCAAAATGGAGACAACCCTCCTCCAAAATAACCTTCCTATTTATGTGATTGGTCGGTGTTAAAAGTTTTGATATGGGGTTATTTTTTTTAGGTGGAGACCCTTTTAAACTATATGTTTAAAATATCCTAACCTATGTCTATATATGTTTAACTTAAAACTAAGTAGCCAATGTATGCGTCCTATGTATATTTGAATAAAATAATTCCTAACCCTTATCCTAAGCACCAACCCTAAACAAACATTTAATATATTTAATTTACCCTAACCGCTTTACCTACTAAGTGACCTATATAAATAATCCCTAATTGACGACCTATGTATATGTAAACTAGAAATCGTATGTGGAGTGTACGATGGAAACACTGAAGGAGATGGAGAGAAGCAATGAAAGTTGAGGAAACAAAAAAGAGGGAGAGGATGAGGGGATATTGAAAAGGGATTTGAAGGAGGGAAAAGGCATTGTGGTTCACTATATCGGCTATTTCTCTAATGCATAAATCACATGAGCGCGAAGAGGACAAACCAAAAAATGGAAAATATAAAAAATGTTCCATGTTTGAGACCCACCCGAAAAGAGAGAATCAAATACTTGTGCATGTTCCGCACCTTTTCCATGTCTTAAATTGTAACACTAAATTAAAATATTTTATTTTTGTTACACTTTATTAAAGTGAACTCTCACATTATTCACTTGCGTGTAATTTAAGCTCAAAAGGAACAAAATAAATAATCAAAAAAATCTAACATGTTCCATGTTAAAAACCCAACTGAAATGCTTGTTTCTTGGTTTTCTTTGTAGCCCTCATGTATAATTCTAAGTTAAAGTGCGGGGAAACAAAATATGTGTGAACAATCATTGAGAGTTGAGTTTACATTATTTGTGTGACTATAATTTGTGCTTGAAGGTGCCAAAACAAAAAATGAGAAAAAATAATTGGTTCCATGATTGAAGCTCATTCAAAATTCTTGTTTTTTGGAGCACAAATTGCTCGATATTCATCCCTGTGCAACCTCTCCAAATAAAAATACGAAAATGCGTCTATCTTTGAAGAAGTTGAAAGTGAACAATTCATGTTCGAAAATTTATTAATGGATCTCCTAGATCACGAAATTCTAGTTTTTGAAACCAAAGGGATAGTAATACTTGTATGATACACTCGTGGATTGAGTTTTCACGAGGTCTGGTGATTATGTTGCAGCATGTTCAATATTGAGGAGGTCTTCACAACAGGGTTAACAGAAAAGACCTTTTTTATTCCTCCTCACAGCCAATGGATGGTGCTACTTCTATGACTATTGGATCAAAATAAAAAATATTACGTCAATGATATACAGACGATATCTAAGTCGTCCACCTCCTTGTCTATTGTCAGAGGGGGGAAGGCTCAACCCAACTTGTTCACGCCTTCGGCATAAATATGGTAGTATGGTCTGCTACGTTTGTTTCCATATTAAAAGTTTAAAAAACCAATAATCTTTTTATGGATTTCTAGGGTTTCATTTCACGAACGCACAAAATGTTAATAACAACTTATTACAAAATTGAAGGAAAAAAAACCCACAATATTCACAAACATTAACTACGAGATTAATGCCAACTGCGAGATTAATGCCAATTGCCCAGAATTATTTACCATTGTTCAGATAGTCATCAATGTGGAAGATTTGTATCATTGGATCTTGTCAGACGAGGGGTTCTTTCTCATATGGGCAATGTCTTTCGGCGTAGATATCATTAAAGTAGAGGAAAAATAGCGAGAAAAGTCAAATACCATGATTTTGCATTATTTCAAAGATTTTTTTAACTATAAAAATTACAATTTGTTATAGTTTAATAAAATTTTATATACATTGTCAAAATATAAAGTGCCAATATTTTTTATATTGTATATATTGAAAAACATCACATAGTAAGCATTATGACACTACAAAATTAAAACCCTAACAATTTTCACTTGACGTAGTATTCTTTTAAATTATAAATAAAAAGACATATTTAATGATTGACAAAGTAGAAATACTTTTCCTTGTAAATGCTTTCAATATAGATTTTTAGAAATTATGTTTGTTAGTGGGAAGTGAAATTTAGTTTTCATTTTGGTCATGAAAACTATATATCATTCGACCTTGTGAATAACAACACTAATATCTTGTTTTATTTGATAATTTCAAATGTTTTAGTTGTAAATAAAAATCTACATTAGTTCTTCCGAATTCGTTGACATACCAATATGTCAAGATTATTTATGTAAGCATTTAACAAATCCATTTTGAAAAATCTAACAATATTCAATACCAAATAATTACTCTCATAATCTTGCTATCTTCAACTACCATTCACATGATAAGGAAAAAACTTAACATTGTTTATGGACCACAAAACTCTAATATCAAACAGAAAAGCAATATACTTCACAACAAAAGACAATACATTTATAGTCCAAACTTTGCAAAGATCTTGTTCATATGTGTAATTTTTTTGATGGTGTTAAATTATTTTGAGAGACAACCTATAATTGTTTTGATAGTGTTTCCTTTGTGTAGTGCACTTGAGCATGAAAAAAAAGGTTAAAATATAATACTAAAAATTTATTAAATTCTAAGAAAATAAAACGAGGCGAGACTTTCATTCAATAATCCAAAAGAGAATCTTGGACCACAAGTTTTTGCCCATATTATAATATGCTCTACTTGCGTCTAAAGCCAAATTTCTATATCATAAAAGTTCTTTTTTCTCAGTACCGGATAAAATTATTTTATTTTGTTGCATTCTTTCTTCATTCTAAATCCTCATTAATGGAGTTAGAGAATTGCAACATCTCTGATCAATGTGGCAATGGCAGTCAACTTCACATGATAATGATGTCATGGCTTGCTCACGGCCACATTTATTCAACTTTCCTGTTAGACAGACCATAGACACCTAAAATATTCTTACACTTAGCATTTCCTCCCATTCAACTGATTAAAGACACTTCATTAATTCCCCATTCTCCGCCCCACTCTCGGATGCCCATTTACGACACCTTCTTGGTCGTATTCTTCCCATATTCAACTTATTTGGCTAATATCTCTCTTATTAGCTAAACATTCCTCCTTTCGACCATTCAGAACCTCCCTAGTTCTCTCTATACCACTTCTATTGGCTTCGTAGGCTATCTATCAGTCAAAATGGTTATCCAGACCCCTCCTAACTCTCAATGAGTCTCTAATTATTTACTAATCAATTTTAACTAGCCTAAACCCTACTTAACTAGCCTAAACCAAGTTTATCTAATCCTAAAGAATGTTTATTCTATTCTAATCTAAAAGGATTTTTGAGCTTTAGTCCTACATGTACCCAAATTCCAAACTCTTCCAAACTAGAAACTATAAATACAAGCCTAAGGATTTCCTTTCAAATGGTCCTTCTCTCTCAAGCACTTTGGAAAGGCATTAGAAACCATTTGTGATAGCTTTAAGCTATAGAACATTTGGATCTTGGTCATACTCCATTGTTAAGAGCTCCCCCATCTTGCACCCATCCATTCCAAATATAGTTAGTAAGGGAAGATCTAAAGCTTGGCCATGTAGCCAACTTGGAGAGATCTCTTCACTATGTTTGAGAGTAAACAATACATAATTTGATTTCTTAGAATCTAGCTAGGTTCACTTTCATTAAGCTTTCATGGAGTAAAGAGTAGTATATTCATTATTCCCTTCATTTAATCAACTTCTTGTTGATGTCATATCAAACCAGGGGTGTGTCTAAAGCTATATGCAACAAGAGTAATCCTATTGATCTAGTAGTTGACTGTAGTTATTTTTGTATTTTCTGGGGGATATTTTCAATGTCTTAAGGACTTCTTGGTAAAACCTTATTTAAATCATACTATGAAAACTTTGCTGAAAGGAAACACACTGAAAGCTTTGCTGAAAGGAAACACACTTTGCAGAATGGAAATAAACACACTTGCTTTTGGAAATAAACACACTTGCTTCTGAAAGTAAACACACTTGCTTTTGGAAATAAACACACACAACTTAGAATGCTTAAAAATGATTGCAAGAAAAATAAGAATCTATCTAGACACCTACAGGAACAAGTATACAACAGAGTTTAACTAGAAGAATTAAAAGTGATACAAAATTAACAGATCTAAACTATTTTCTTAGGAAATATAAATACCAAATAGACGAATATCCTGGTCCTTGGGGGAGTGGGCCCTTGCTCCTCCTTGAATCAGGATTTAACAACTTAGAATTCTCTCAAACAGGAATGGCTATTTATTGATAAAACATTCGGTATTACAAAACGTACTGGATCTGTGTACTTATTCTATATCTATCTTCTCTGTTCTATCTCTATTTTTCATATATTTATCTACTGCAGGTCTGCTTATATATACATTTACAATCATAGTTGTCTCTATGATTCTGATGAAATTGAATCGTGCCCAGAATAGATGTTGAGTTGGATTGTGGCTGATCAGACAACTGTAAGATAACTATCCCTGGATCTACATTCAGAAATCTTCTCATCCTTTCCTGATTGAAAGGGTCATTGATGCAAAATCTCTGGATGTGGTTAGAATAGATAAACTTCCATCGGTTCCAGAACTTCAGAGAAGTTCCAGAACCATAGGAAATCGTTAAGGATCAAAACCGTGAGAGTTCTGGAGCTATACCCAGGAGTTTCGGAACTAAGTCCAAAAATTATGGAACTAAATACTGGAGTTCCAGAACTAAGTCTGAAAGTTCTAGAACTAGATGATGACTGTGTAATGGAGTTCCAGAACTAGCTTGGAAGTTCTGGAACTAAGTTGTATTGGAACAGATGCTACCGAAAACATGTTGAATGCTACATACTTCATTTCTTCAACTGATTAGACCTACTTTATTACAAAACTGAATTTCAAACACACACTTCATCAGGAATTTCAGAGATTTTAAACATTAGAATCACAATCAATCAAAAGATAGAAAATTACATCCTAACTCATATCAGATCAAATAAAAGTCACAAAATGCAATCAAACTTAATAAAAAGGAGAGTAAGATGAGATCATATATTATACATTAATCGGGCATATTCTGGCCTCATCATTTCCCCCAAACTTACTTGTTTGTAAGTCCCTTTACAAACTTCATTCTTCAAAAGTGGGGTTATATGTTCTGCATTCCATTTGATTGCTCAGATCAAATGGCTGAAACTGGATCTTCCAATGCTTAAACTTAGAGGTACTGTACCCTGCTCCTGCTTCTATTTTCCTCTCCCACTCTTCAAATTCAGTAGGATCTTGAGGTTCTCTATTTTTCCAAGGAGACATGGGGGTGAGAAGTAGAGGGGGCCTTGTTCGCATTCCCATCCATATTTTCCCATAGGTCTCATTGATCTGAGGAATTATTGTGCATAACACTTTTTCTCTTTCTAAACTCCAGATCAGATTTGTAGGGGATATTACTTCCCTTCTTCTCAAGGAAACAGTAAGGAGTTCCCACCTTTTTGAGCATCCTTCATAAATATCTTCAAACTTCTCCTCCTCATAGGAGGTAAAGGTATCAATACTCTTTTGTAAGCTGGAAAAATAATGTGTCTTGAATCGCTCATCAAAGGCATGAGTTCTAAAATGTATGAGGAAGGCAGAAGGTTTACCATAGTGAGCTCTCATGCAGAGACCAGTTGAGCTAGCTTTCAATAAAAACTCAGATTCCCTTTCCTTCCATGCAATTTGGTTTTGTAGAACAGAGACAAATGCATTGAGCTGACTTTCCCCCACATACAAATTGATCATAAATCCTGTGTTTTTCTCTAGCATAAAATTACAAAGATAAAATTCACATAGAATATTTTTCTGCTCAGGACTGGATAAAGAATAAGTTGTCATGAATTCAGATTCATCTTTTAGTTCATGTGGAAGTCCACATGCAATCCTTGACAGCTGTCAGTGAATGAACTGCTCTTCTAAAAACACACTATATGCAGGAGAGGGCCTCCTGCAGGCAAGCAATTTTTCACTCATAATGCAGACCATATGAATTTTTGCAAGACATTTATATTTGTTTCCTTCTTCCTTATAAAACTTTTCTTCCCACTCTTTTCTTGCCTTCTTTTCTTCTTCCATCTTGGTCTTCAAATCTTCATTTGATGTTTTAGCTTCTCTGAGTTCCCTGCAAGTGTCATTCCATAGTTGTTTGAGTGGAAAATAAGTTAACTCAGTCTGTGCAGAGACTGTGGACACAACATTCTATTTTCTGGAAGTCTGACATTCTTCCTCTTTTTCTATCAGTTGTTTCTTAATTACTGATAACTCCTCAGTCCTAGCTGCAAGCTGAGTTGTTAGCTCTCCAATGAGCATTTCCCTTTGTTCTAATTTGAGTTTGAGGAAATCCAATTCCTCATCCTTTTCTCTGATAATGAGCTCTGCTCTAGACAAGAACAGAGCCTGTTTAACCTGATGTCTTTCTTCTTCCTCTGAAATTACTTGAGGAGTTGAGCATTCTTCTTCTATCAAAGGAAATTTACCTTTTCATCTCCAGGATGCCAACTCTTCTTCTTCATGTGGCAATGTTGATGGTTCAGCCAATTCTTGAAAATCCTGCTCCTCAAGTCTCTCATCTCCTTTGTCCATCTCAGCTTGGCTTGGTTCAGGAGGAGTCATGGCCATGCTGCCCAAAATATCAGCAGCTTCTTTTTCCATCTTTTCCTATTCACTCCTTCCCTCTGGGGTTTCCCTTGACCTCTTATGAATTTTCCTTCTTTGGGGAATTTCAACATGCCCAGCGGTGGATTTCCTTCTAGAGATTCTTCTTACTTTTGTTTCTTTCTCTTGCACGGGTGAGCTATCACCGTCAGAGACAGATATTAGCTCCCCTGAAGCTGCTGCAGAAGAAGGAATTTCCTTCAAAGGCACAGAAGGCTCTGTTGTTTTGATCTTTCTCACAGACCTTCTTCTTTTTGGTATATTCTCTCTTTCCACTTCCTTCTGTTCTTCTGCAGGGGCATCAATTTCCAAATTAGTTGAAGGAGAAAATGGAGCTGGTATTGTCCTTCTGATAATATTAGGGTTTTTCTTGAACTTGCCAAGAAACTTTTCCCAAATTTCTTCTCCATTTTTCTTTGACAGAAAATGGTGCTGGCATACTAAATGAATTAGCCCATGATGCCTAATTGTCCCAACACCCCAGGAATACCTCTGGGCCATGGTCTGGATAGAATAAAAAAGAAACCCTGGAAGGTTTATTATGTACTCTAGGTTTTGTGGCTCCATACTTCAGATATATGAGCATTTTTAGGACTTCTTTTCCTACGGACCCAAATTGACCATCACAGGTTAAATATTTCACTATCCAAAATGCTACCCTGTCAAAGGGTTTGGGAAAACTAGCCCTTCTGACCCCTTTTATGATTTTCTTTGTATTGTAAATGTACTAGGGTTCAGTTTCTCCTTCTTGTAGTAGGATTTCAACCAGTTCTTTCAAGGTCCCTTTGGCAGGATGTGGGACATGCACAATTGGCACTCCAGACACATTACTTATTGTATTTACAGAAAAAGGAATAAAAATATTTCTCACCTTTGTCCTGGATTGCTCTAGGTTTATGATGAATTCTCTTACTAATTCGTCATTATACTTTGAAAACTTCTTCAGGAACTCTAGCCATCCTGCATGCTCAAAGATAGATGCCACTTCTTCATCCACGAGCAGCTGGGAATCATCCTCTGGTTCTGATTTCTTTTTAATCCCCATATGACTCGAGTTCTGTTTCCTTTGATTCTGTGAAAATTGGTTGCAGGCCTTCTTGCTTAGCTATAGAACTGATGATTTTATTGCAGAACCTCTGTTCTTAGCGGAACCTCTGTTCTTAGCTGCGGAATCCTCTTGTTCTTTGCTGTGGAAGCTTAATTCATTGCTTCTCAAAATCTCTCTGCAACTTATTTCACTTGATTTTGCACTTAATGATTACCAATAATAACTATGCCGCCACTTATTCCATCCATATCATCTTCATGATTACTCACTTGTAATCATAATGTATAAATAGATGACTCATCATACCAACTTTTAAATCAAGTCAAATCACACATGCAAACATTTAATTTAACCCTAAATAAGTTAAAAGATATAATTACCATCCTTGATGATGTAATCCTTTTGTTATGATGACTCATCATTCCTACAAGTGGAACAAAACATGGTTAGATAAGACAACTGGAATTCAAAAGAATTCCCTTTTATTTGAATTAGCCAAAAGAAGAGGTCAACCGCCATTGCTGGTTTTCAATTGACCTTTGAGAGAAATTTTTTATTTTTTTATTTTTTTTATTTTTTTTATTATTTATTTTTATTTTTATTTTTTTTGGGGGAAGAAAATGCCATTTACTGGTTTTCATTTTCTTCCCTTTATTCTGGATCTATCATCTGGTTATTTGATCATTTTGGAAGAACTGGGTTCTTCCATATGATCAAATTCTTTGTCTGCTTCAATCTTCCTCAAGAATTCATCCTTAGTGGGAGGCTTCCTATAGAGTTTCAGCCTATGTCCATTGACCAAGAGTGTTCTTCTACTGCCATCAATGGGAAGTAACTGAATAGAACCATTGTCAAATATCTGCTCAATCTGATAGGGTCCCAACCATCTGGTTCTCAATTTTCCCTTGAATTGTTGGTACTTAGAATCAAACAGCAATGCCCAGTCTCCTACTTTGAATTTCCTTCTCTTGATATGTGTGTCATGCCATTGCTTCCTTTGATCTTGGATTATCTCTGTCTGCTGAAGTGCTTCCATCCTCAATTCATCCAATTCATTGAGTTGAAGGATTCTTTCTTTTTGAGCTGCATCCAACTCAATTCCCACCTTAACTGTTGTCCTCAATGTCTGAAGTTCAAACTCTATGGGAAACAAGGGATTTTTCCCATAGACTAACTCATATGGTGAAAACCTGTTGTAGTTTTCCAAGTTGTATTATAAGCCCAAACAGCTTCAGGTAGTCTCTTTACCCAATCTTTTCTCCCAGCTTCAACTGTTTTGGTAAGGATGTTTTCCAATTCTCTGTTTGTTACTTCAGCTTGTCCATTTGACTGTGGGTGATAAGGAGATGACTTCCTATGATTGATTTGGTAATACATTGTGAAATCTTGGATCATATTAGACATAAATTGTGGTCCCTGATCTGAAACTATGCTCCTCGGTGCTCCAAACTTTACCATAATTTTGTTCCAAAGGAAATCAACAACTACTTCTTCAGTGGCATTTGTCAATGCCTGCACTTCTGCCCACTTTGTCACATAGTCAGTACACACAAGAATATATTCCTTTCCTTGTGAAGGAGGATTAAAGGGACCAACAAAATCCAATCCCCATCTCTCAAATGGTTCAATCACTACTTGAGGTTGAAGAGGCATTTCATTGGTGAAAGTTGGTTGTCCCATCCTTTGACAAGGATCACACCGCTTGATATATCTCTTCACATCCTTGTACAGAGATGGCCAATAATAACCAGTGCCAAGTATCTTATGAGTTGTTCTTTTCACTGAATAGTGTCCTCCACTTGGTTCATCATGACATGCTCTGAGGATGTCAAAGATTTCATCTTCTCTTACACACCTGCGCAAAACAAAATCAGGACCACATTTAAATAGCATTCCATTTAACCATTTGAATTGTGCACTAGTTTTGATTAACTTCTTTATTTGTTTCTTAGTGAAAGAAGGAGGAAACTTCCCTGTTGCAAGATAATTTTCCATATCAGCAAACCATGGTGTACTTGCTGAAATAGCAAACAATTGTTCATCTGGAAAGTTATCCTTGACTGGATCTTGCTCCCCTGTAGTGGTTAGTCTTGACAAAAAATCAGCTACCACATTAGATTTACCTGGATTGTCCACAATGGTAATATCAAATTCTTGCAAAAGTAATAACCATCTAATTATTCTTCCTCCAACCACTGGTTTGTTCATTAAATATTTAATTGTTGAATGATCTGTGTGTACAAATATCTTGTACCCTGTAATGTAATGTCTGAATTTATTGATTGCATAAATCACAACAAGAAATTCTTTTTCAGTGGTGGTGTAATTATTTTCAGTGGGAGTAAGATTCTTACTAAGATAATAAATAGCATACATTTTTCCTTCTTCATCTTTTTGTCCCAAAACTACACCAATGGAATTATTTGAAGCATCTGTTTGGATATGAAATGGATTTTCCCAATTAGGTCCTCTCAATATTGGGGCAGTGATTAATTTTTCTTTAATTTCTTCAAAAGCATGCTGACACTTTTCATCCCAAAGAAATTCACAGTCCTTGGTTAGCAAATTAAACATGGGGGCAGACAATTTTACTGAAATATTTTATAAAGCACCTATAGTACCCAGCATGTCCTAGAAATGACTTGATATCTATGGGGGTCTGAGGAATAGGTAAATCTGAAATGATCCTAATTTTGTTTTGATCAACCTGAATTCCTCTTTTTGAAATATGGTGTCCTAATACAATCCCCTCATCAACCATCATTAAACACTTTTCATCACTAAGAGATAGATTGTGTTGTTCACATCTTGTTAACACTCTGTCCAGATTTCTCAAAGCATCATCAAATGTATCTCCATGTGTACAGTGAAGTCATCCATATATACCTCAACACAATCATTTGTTAGATCAACAAAGATTGCAAGTACAACTCTCTGGAAAGTTACAGGAGCATTGCATAAGCCAAATGGTAACACCCTATAGGAAAAGGTACCCCATGGACATGTAAATGTAGTTTTGTCCTGATCTTCAGCAGCAACTCTGATTTGATTGTATCCACTAAAGCCATCCAAGAAGGAAAAGTATTGTTTACCTGAAAGGTTGTCTAGGACTTGATCTATGAATGGTAAGGGAAAATAATCTCTCAGTGTGGCTTTGTTCAGTTCCCTATAGTCAACACATATTCTCCATTTTCCATTCTTTTTAGGAACAATTACAAGAGGAGATACCCACTGACTATCTGAGATAGGGTAGATAAAACCTACTTGTAATAGTTTTTCAATTTCTTGTTTGACTATATCCCTTAAGGCTGGGTTAATCCTTCTCTGAGGCTGCCTAACTGGTTTAACATTTTTAGTATAGATGTGATGAGTGTAGATACTTGGGTGAATTCCCTTCATGTCTTTGTAATCCCAAGAAAAATCTTTAGTATGATTTTTTAAAACATCAAACAATTTAGCTTCTTCATCATCCTTCAACCAGCTGTTAATGTTCAAAGTTTTACCTGGTTGAATCTCAACATGCTTGGTTCCAATGTGTGATGAACTGATTTGTTGAAAGGGTTCCATTAAAGTATTTAGTGGACATGCATGTGGTAACAACATATGGTATGTAGCAACATCTCCAAAAGTTCCTTGAGACAGAATACTGGAAAAAGGACAGTAATGAGAATTATGATACTTATCTCTTTGTAGGTCAAACTCTTCATCACTGCTACTTTCCAGAAATTCTTCACCACTCCCTGATGTATTTGAAACTGAAGCTACTGATTCTTCCTCTCCCCATGAGAAATCTTGTTCCTCTGGAGTGAAATTATTTCCAATCACAGAGAACTGTTGTTGTCGTGGTTCCGGAACTAAATGTGGTGGTTCTGGAACTAAATTCACAGGTTTGGAACTAAGTTCGTAGGTTCTGGAACTATAG
This sequence comes from Taxus chinensis, assembly GCA_019776745.2. Classification (NCBI taxonomy): domain Eukaryota; kingdom Viridiplantae; phylum Streptophyta; class Pinopsida; order Cupressales; family Taxaceae; genus Taxus; species Taxus chinensis. The sequence goes on from CM034154.1 coordinate 729,320,440, forward strand.
TCACATAGGTTCCAGAACTATTTATGATTGCTTTGAGGATAACTGGTGCTCATCCAATGGTGGATTAATCATCTCTTCTACTTCTCTTACATGATCCTGCAATGTGATCATAGCCAAAGAAGACAAATTTTTCTTATTAGTATCAGGAGAATCAACCCACAATTGTTCTTGATTGTCAATAAAAGGTCATGCAGAAGGATATAAGGAAATTTTCTTAGAGTTCTTACCATTCGAGATTGTCATATCACCTGACCTGCAATCAATTAAGGCAACAACTGTAGCTAACCATGGTCTACCCAAAATAATGGGATAACCCAATGTTTTACCTTTTGGCTGCATAGTATAAGGAAGTCAACTGGATATTCCCATGACTCCACCATAACCGCCACATCTTCAATAATCCCTTCTGGTTTTGCAACAGACTGGTCTGCCATCTGCAATATGGTATTAGTAGGTTGTATACCCATTAATGGTAATGTTTTCAAAGTATCCACTGTCATTACATTGATAGCCACTCCCAAATCTACCAAAATGTTATGTATATCCTTATTTCCTATAGAGACAGAAATAACAGGACTTCCAGGATCTCCGTATTTGGGAAGTAAAAGTTTTCTTGCTAATAAATCAGCAAGTTTCCCATCTACTTTGATAGTCTTGGGGTACTGTTTCTTCCTTCCAGGATTTTTCAAACATAACATTTTGATTAATTTGTTCAATTCTGGAATGTCCTTAATTGCTTGTAATAGTGGTATTTCAATATTCAATTTCCTTAGTTCCTGTACCAATTCAGACTCCTTGGTTTCTATAGCTTCTTTAAATCTCTCTGGAAATGGAGTCTCAGTAGTGTCGCTATCTGGCTCCTTTTCTTTTCTTTCTATATCCTCTTTTGGAACAACAGTACTAGGGATTTCATTTTCTTCTGTCATTTCAGTGATTATAATAGGTGGACTGCTAATGATTTTCCCAGATCTAGTTTGAATATCCTTACAATCCATGGCATGTAAATCAACTGATTTTTCTGGTTCTGTTCCATAAACAGGAGTTGTTTGTTTGTTTCTTGGGTTTTCTACTGGATGTGTTGGTATTTTGTTTAGACTACATTCTCAGTTTGTGAATTCTATGCAGGGGATCCCATGATGGCCTGTTGATTCTGATTTGGATATGTTCTTCCTTGAGCATAATTACTAGGGTTCCATCTAGGTTGTGACCAAGCATAAGGATTTCCTTGACCAGCCCATGGTTGTTGATGTCCCTGAGCATACCAAGCTTGACTTGCCCAATCTTGAGGGTTCCATGTTGGTTGAGGTACCCAAGGTGGTTGTCCCCAATTTTTTGGTACTGTCTGAGCAGCCCATGGCATCGTCCAGGGATTAGGAACTGATCTTGGCATAAACTTACCCTTGGTTAGTTTGTCTCTGAAAAAAATTCAATTCTTCTGTTGTGGATGATGTACTGGTTTGTTTAAGCTGATTCTTTATGACTGGAAGTAGAGAACAAGCATCAGTATCATGTTCTTTAGATTCACAGATAAGACACATTTCTATTTTATCCAAAGGACAGTCTCTTATTGCATGCTTCTTCCTGCATCTAGGACAATACATAGCCAATGGTTCAGTTTTGGCATTTGCTTTAGCTTGTAATCCATCCATAGTAGAGGTTAATTGAACTAAAATGTCTATTTTAAAATTTTCTAACTCATCCATTAGTTTGTTCATATCTGGATTCAGACTTTTCACTAATTTTCCTTTTCTAGGTCCACCCCTTGTTCTGGAATAGCTTCTACAAATCTCCTTAATTTCATTCATCCTTAACTGATCAATGTCTCCACCTCCTATCAAGTTAAGGGCTTCCCTAGATTCTTCATCCAAACCTTTAAGAAAAATGGTTTTACTTAACTCCTCTTGAAGTACAAATCCACACCTTTTGCTCACAAAGAGGAATCTGTCTAAATAGTCTTCTATATTTTCATCTTCCTCCTGCTTGATTTTGAAGAATTCTTCCTTCCTATTTCTCCCTCTACAATAATCCTGGTATTTGTCTAGGAAGGCAGTCTCCATTTGTGCCCAAGTGGTAATAGAGTTGGATGGTAATCCCATGAACCACCTCATTGTTGCATCCTTCAGAGTGGATGGAAACAACTTGAGTTTTTGATTATCTATTTTATAGTCATAGGTCTGACATAGTACCTTGAACTCAAATAGAAATTGGTCAGGATCTTCAGATGACATCCCTCTAAATGTGGGTAAATGTGTAGGTGAGATATTTTTCATTGATGTATCATCATCTCCCAATTGGATTGGATAAGTAAAGGTCCTATCAGGTACTCTTTCAGCTTCTCATGCCATTTTTAAAATATTTTCTGAATTTTCCTCCCAATCAATGTGGTATGTGGTATGCCTTGGGGAAGGTGAAAAATCAGGAGTAGGAGGTTGACTACTCAATTGAGAATCAAAAACTCACCCTAAATGGATCTTGAGTAATAAGCCTTTTCCTAAAAGTTCTACTTCCTTCAGGTGACTGATCTAAGAATTCCAAAGGTGGCAATTCTGTTTCTTGTATGACAGGGGATGATGGTGCCTCCAATTCTTGATCAATTTCCTTATTTGGACTAGAGGATGTTATGAATTCTTGTGAAGATGTTCTTGGGAGGAATCTACCCTTTGAGTCTCTTGGTCTACTCATATATTTTATGATATAGTAGGGAAGATCCTTCAACTACTAGATGTATGATTGTTGCTCTTGCTAACACTTAATTAGAAAATTCCAACTAGTGTGTCCCCGGAAATGGTGCCAAAAATGATGGGTGTCATTATTCCCTTCATTTAATCAACTTCTTGTTGATGTCATATCAAACCAGGGGTGTGTCTAAAGCTATATGCAACAAGAGTAATCCTATTGATCTAGTAGTTGACTGTAGTTATTTTTGTATTTTCTGGGGGATCTTTTCAATGTCTTAAGGACTTCTTGGTAAAACCTTATTTAAATCATACTATGAAAACTTTGTTGAAAGGAAACACACTGAAAGCTTTGCTGAAAGGAAACACACTTTTCAGAATGGAAATAAACACACTTGCTTTTGGAAATAAACACACTTGCTTCTGAAAGTAAACACACTTGCTTTTGGAAATAAACACACACAACTTAGAATGCTTAAAAATGATTGCAAGAAAAATAAGAATCTATCTAGACACCTGCAGGAACAAGTATACAACAGAGTTTAACTAGAAGAATTAAAAGCGATACAGAATTAACAGATCTAAACTATTTTCTTAGGAAATATAAATACCAAATAGATGAATATCCTGGTCCTTGGGGGAGTGGGCCCTTGCTCCTCCTTGAATCAGGATTTAACAACTTAGAATTCTCTCAAACAGGAATGGCTATTTATTGATAAAACATTCGGTATTACAAAACGTACTGGATCTGTGTACTTAGTCTATATCTATCTTCTCTGTTCTATCTCTATTTTCTTATATATATTCTATCTACTGCAGGTCTGCTTATATATACATTTACAATCATAGTTGTCTCTACGATTCTGATGAAATCGAATCGTGCCCAGAATAGATGTTGAGTCAGATTGTGGCTGATCAGACAGCTGTAAGATAACTATCCCTGGATCTGCGTTCAGAAATCTTCTCATCCTTTCCTGATTGAAAGGGTCGTTGATGCAAAATCTCTGGATGTGGTTAGAATAGATAAACTTCCATCAGTTCCGGAACTTCAGAGAAGTTCCAGAACCATAGGAAATCGTTAAGGATCAAAACCGTGAGAGTTTTGGAGCTATACCCAGGAGTTCCGAAACTAAGTCTGAAAATTCTGGAACTAAATACTGGAGTTTCGGAACTAAGTCTGAAAGTTCCAGAACTAGATGATGACTATGTAATGGAGTTCCAGAACTAGCTTGGAAGTTCCGGAACTAAGCTGTGTTGGAACAGATGCTACCAAAAACATGTTGAATGCTACATACTTCATTTCTTTGACTGATTAGACCTGCTTTATTACAAAACTGAATTTCAAACACACACTTCGTCAGGAATTTTAGAGCTTTTAAACATTAGAATCACAATCAATCAAAAGATAGACAATTACATCCTAACTCATATCAGATCAAATAAAAGTCACAAAATGCAATCAAACTTAATAAAAAGGAGAGTAAGATGAGATCATATATTATACATTAATCAATATCAAGTTTCTTAACTAGTTTAGCTAGGATTGTCTTGCTTTTGTGCTCTTTGCAAGATCGAAGGAGGTAAAGTGCTGCCGAAACTGAACCAAATTGCTGAAATTTTGACATTTTTAAAGATTTTTTTGAAAAATCCCGTGTTTTTTTAGCCACCTACAAGGAAGGGCGCATGTACACCTTGCTGCTAGCGTAGGCGCTTTCTGACTGTCATTTTTTTTAGAGAGGCACACAGGCACCTAAAACCGCACGTAGGTACCCTAAGGATGGCGCGCACACCCAAACTGTAGCACATGCATCTCTCGGGTAGCGCAGGCACCCTACAGACCTAACCGATTGTCATTTTTCTCATAGGCGTGCACACGCATAAAAGGGCACGTATGCACCCCAACCCACGTGTAGGTGTCTCTGTAGGGAGGCACACACACTCATAAAAGGGCGCGCACATGCCCTGAGGGGCGCAGGTATGTCTGTTTGATCCAGTTTTGGTTACAATTTTTTAGTGCTCTTTGTTTTGATCATATCTTTTGACTCATTTACCCATTTTCAGAGTTTGAATAGGCGTCAAAAAGATAACGAAGCGTACTTTGTGAGAGGACTTATAAAAATACTACATCTTTGGTATAGTTACTTCTACCACAGAACTCCCAAAAGTGCCCCAGAGACCTCCAAAAATGCAAAATACTAAAACTGGTAAAAATAAAATTCTAGAATTTTATGATTTTTTTGGTTTTCTAACTTTTGCAGCATTCTAACGATGGTTTACAGGTTTCCTCTCCATTTAGTCCTTTTGTACTAACTTGTTTACAAATGTTTGCATCTTCATTTGTGAAAGTTTGAAACGCATATGCTCTTCTCTCACACCTTTCTAGGTGATCTTGGGAATCAAAAACGTTTCACCACTTTCTTCATACTTGCAAAATGGTTTAATTAGCTTTCAAAGTTGGTTAAAAGGAACTCCTTTTTGCATTGTACTTAGGAATTTTCCATTTATTACAAACTTGAGTGAGATACCTTGTTGCGTATGCTCTTTCCATGCATCTTAAGACGATCTGGGAAATCAAAAACAACATCTTATCTCCTTTATATGACATTTTAGAAAATTACTAAACTTGGTATGTAGGACCGAAATTGCTTGTCAAAGAAAGGCATCAAAACAAAACAAAACAAATCCTCTAATACACGTGTTTATATGCAGGTTGCCAAATGGTGTGCTACTTAAAACCACATTTAAGATAAGCAAGATAAAAAAACACACGACTTTCATCACACTATATTGCAGGTTTTAGAAAAGGGTACGTCCATATGCGCTTAACTGGAACATAACCCCTTTGGCATCACACCTTAAGCTACAACAATGGGGGTGGTTCCAGGAAGCCTAAAGTAGTCCACCGCTGTGTAACCTCGTGGATGAAACAGGAAGCGCTCCGCTTACCTATTTGACTAGTTTTCCTCGTGAGTTAGCGTTATCGGTTGTCCGTATGATGACACTATTGAGAATACATATGGACGCATTTATTGCCCACTATGCTTGAAGGGGGTAAAGTAAAGCCGAGATACTCCTGAATTAGTCATTGCGACTTTTTGGGTAAATCGTGCCTACTTAAGATAACTTTGTAACACCTAGGTGAGAGATCTTATTAGGGAGGCCATTATGTCTTGGAGCCCACTTTGCTAGTCCTTTGTCACGTCGAGCCGTCATGAAGTGGCAACTTACTTGGAGTCTGATGCTTGTTTATCGAACAAGGCAAAGAGTCCACTTAAGTTCAATCTAAGTGCTTTTCACCACGAAAATTAGACAACATCTCACTTACCTTAGCTTCTTTCTTGCCTTCAAACGAGGTGAAGCTCTACCCAAGTGGAACTTATTTTATTTTTCATCTTTTCGATCTATACCCATGCATTCCCACTTTCCACTTTTGGGGTGAGAAGGGGGCATACCTTGCGCGTTTATATCAGAGATAGTGCTCGCCACTTTTTTGTCCATTTATGCCCATCCATGTTTGCGGTTGGGTTGTTAAACATCTAAAGTGTGCAGGTACATTTTTCGTATCTTTGGTAAAAGTCCCTCAAAATCTTGATTTCAAGATCATCTTCACTACTGCGAGTTCGGTTCATCATTCGTCTCTTCTTGAGTTGATAGTTTTATTCACATTCTAGTCGCACAATCTGGGTACTTACGTTGTGTTCTCATTTTTTTGAGAACGTGATATAAGTCCCTTTATTACGTGGTTACACTGCTCGCACAATTAAAAAAGTCCTTATTATACTTATCACTTGGTTTCAGTTTCGACGTCATCTGAGTCTTTTGAAAAGTGTCGATATCGCCTTATATATTGCAATAACATTTTCATGATACTAACACCTTGCTTGCTCGGTTAATGTATCACGATAACGTTGTTACACTATATCTAGTCGCGACTTCCATTTTTCATAAGGCTTAGCTTTCATCGGCATTTAAACTAATTTTAAGTATACCTCATCAAGAGACTGCGTCAATACCGCTTTGATAGTTAGGTCTTTTTAGAAATCTAACTTTAACCTATGCATTTATACGATATTGTCACTATCTGTTTTAGGGTATAAGCTTGGTAGCAACAAAATTCGAGTGATCATTACATCTAGGTGTTCATATGAGTGTTCTTTGATAAAACAATTGCATAGCATTACATCTAGGACACACTGTGGCATTTTTCAAACATCACCTCAGACAAATTGTAAAAATCATACATTTTAGGATTCACGCTAGCTACATACAGATGTTGGCTAGTAATGCCTAAAATCACAAAGATGGCAACCAAATCAAATGAACATGACTTAGGAGAAAACCCTTTCGAAACCTTCCCATTTAGCGAAAACAACTTAGCGCCTCTCTTTTCTCAAGTTAAGGATGCAGAGCTATTAATTGACCATAGTGGAGAAGAGTCGGACTCTTCTGGAGAGCAATAAAGATTAGACCTAGGCAGATTTGATGAACTCCTATATTATAATAGAGATCAGGTACTCGCAAGAGTCATAGAATTAGGAGCAAAACTTCCACACGAGCGTGAAACATAAACTAAGGTCATCAACCCTAAACCAAGAGAACGAAGATTCCTCTTAGACATCGATAACCATTTTGATGTGGGATACGCTTCCACTTCTGGGCAACATCATGCCACTGTTAAAGGGGACCCATCACGAAGACCTCACTACAAAGATTCATGTAAAGTGAAAAATGAGCGTAAAGCTTCCCCTCCTCCCATTTTTGATGAAGTGGAAGACCCTCTAGTTGAAGAAGAGATCCTTCAAAAAAAGATCTTGAAATTGAGCCAGAAACTAGCAAACCTAGGATCTTCAAAAAGAAACACGTACAAAGAAAAAGATAAAACTAAACCTAGCGAGTTTCACTTTGATCCATACACTGACCATACCTTTAAGGCGACTCAAGTACAATGGACCGATGTCACCTACTAAAGAACAACTCATTCAGAACGCATTACAATCGATGAAAGACACACTTACTACCCTACAAGAGGGAAACATGCGCCATAACAGGAAATACTTGTATGAGGAGTTGTGCCCTTACCCATTTGACAAGGACATGCTATGGAAACCCTTCCCAAAGCACTTCAGCATTCCAAAATTTGACAAATATAAAAGCAAGGGTGATCCTCGAGATCACATCAAAACTTTTATATGGCTTGTCAAGAGGTTGCATATAGCGATAATTTCTTGATACGACTATTTCCTCGCAGTCTAGGGGCATTGGCAGTATAATGGTTCTTTAGCATACCTAAAGGAACTATTACAACGTGGCCCGTGCTAGTAGAGAAATTTGTTCGGCATTATTTGTTCAACATGGAAAATGACATCACAATGAATGACCTTTGTAATGCCAAACAAAAGCACCATGAAACCTTTGCAAGTTCCTTGCAATGATGGCGTGGGTTGGCAAGCCATTTCCCTTGTGTGTTACCAGAAAAATAGTTAGTGAGCATCTTTGTGCAGAAATAGCCTTCCATTTACAAATGCATTGCAGCTCTAACTTCGAAGAAGTCATAGAGAAAGGCGATCAAATTGAGAAGGCCCTCATTGCAAAGGGTACACTTAAAATGTTTGTTAAAGACAAACATGAAGCCAAATCCGTAGACAAACCAAAGTTCTTTAATAAGAACAAGCATGCCGTTGGTGATGGAATTACGGACTTCAAAAGAGTCCAAGTCATGCAGACAGGCCCGATTTCAAAGCTCTCACAAGGACCTCGTCCCAAGGCACCCACTAAACGTTTGTTTACATCGTTAACGGAATCCCTGTCAGCCATACTAAAGCAGTTAGATAATGTAAAAATGGTGGAATATTCAACTGTGATAGTGTCATACCCAGAGGATGCTCCAAAACCTATTTGGTTCAAAGATCATGAGTATTGTGACTTTCATCATGTTAAAGGACACAAGACAAATAGGTGTTTAAGACTGCATCACTACATACAAGGCCTCATTGAATAGGGTAAGATAGCTATAGATTCTCCCCCTGACTCAGGACAAGGTCCAAATGAGAAAATGGGTATTTACAAAGAGCCTTTTCCTAATCATGCAGATAAAAAAAAAGGAAGTCAGATCATAGGAAAACCTCTAACGACTATAGAATTGTCGCTTATGTTTACCCTACTAATGATAGTCCCTTTGATTCTCTCATAGGATGTATTCACTCCTCTAATGAGCAGGTCAACACTATCCAGATCTTAGAAAAGAGTTATGCAGTAGGGAAGAGACGGGATCGTTTAATAATAACAAATCCCATGCCTATCCCTCAGGAAGGTCAGTATAATTTGATAGATCAATTAGAGAAAACACCTACTAGGATATCCATTCTCGATCTCCTCAAAATCTCTACTGCCCATAAGAACATATTGTATAAAACATTGCAAAATTCGGGAGTCTCTACGGATGTAGATCCCACACACCTCCAAACCATGATTGTACACCTAGACCCTAGTGATCATGTTACTTTTGATCGCACCACGATCCCGCATAACAACCTACAACACAACTTGCCCTTATACTTAGAGGTGGTGGTTACTCGTCGCAAATTCAAGAGGGTACTTGTAGATGGTGGATCTGGTCTGAACATTTGCACTTTGAAGATGGTCAAGCAGCTAGGCTGTTCAGAAATAGATTTGGGAGTTAATACTATCACGATCACAACATATGACAATGAAGAACGAGAATCAACGGGTACCATATTAATTCCCATGAAAATAGGCCCGACTTTTCATGACACGATGTTCCATGTCCTTGACTTGGACCTTCCATACAACATGCTCCTGGGGCGCCCATGGATCTATGCCATGCAAGCTATTCCATCGAATTTTCATCAGTGCATCAAGTTATGTCATGAAGGTCAAGTAGTTACCATTTTGGGTGACCCGGAACCATTCACACATTGTAGGGATTTGCACAGCTTCCCTCGTGCGGCTTATGAATGTCCTTCGGTGGATGTTGTCATCCCCATACAAACGGAAGCTATTAAGAATCAAGTAGATCCAGAATCACTCACGCCTTGCAATCAATATTTTCCTTCGTTGGTCAACCCATTCTCTTCATGGGAGGAAACATAGGCAAAATATGGCCTAGGTGAGCCATTCACTCTTGAACAAGATTTGCTAATATCATATTTATCAGTATCTCCCAGAACACGGGGTAAGCCTTATTTTCAGTTCAAGAGCACTCAGGAGAAATGTCCTAAACCATTAAACAAATTCGTCTCTAGCAGTCTCCTATCTAAGGAGAAGATGTTAGAAGATCCTACTAACAGAGTGCCAGAAGGAACCATGGCTTCATGCCATCAAGCACCCCAGTATATCAAAGGTCACCGCATGATGTTTGTCATGGGCTATAGTGGGTTTGGATGTGGCATTAATGCACAAGGCCGGCTAGAGCCTATTCCCATCCCTTGTTTTAAGTCAGATAAGCATGGCCTGGGGATAAGGCCTCATAATACTCTACCCTCTGAGATTGATGCTACCTCTTCTGAACGTGAGGATGTTTCATCTCATTTTGATAGCGATACAGATTCCCAATGTAGCCTCTACGAGGATCTTGCTTCCACTAACCTATTCCCAGATTCAATGGTCCTTACCTTATCTAAATCCAACCCCCTTAACTAATCATCAAATAGCCCTTGTGTATCCTAAACTTATAGATTGGGATCAACAACTTCACATACCACTTGATTTCTTTGAAAATGATGAAGAATTTGCGGAGTTCATGGGACTCAAGGATTCTATTCTAGCTGGGGACCACAAGAAAGGATTTGCAATTCAACTAAACACCTGTGCATACTTCGGGGAAGAAGCAAAGATGTGTGGTACATTTGAATAAGAAGGTGGTAAGTAAGAATACAACCACTTTAGAGAAACCTTGCAAAAAGGATAAACGGAAATCTCACAGTGACAAACTTTTTGAGACACTCATAGATAAATAGAATGAAGAGTCTGTGGATGAAGTAGTTTATCCATTTAAAGATGATAATGAGCTACCTGCAGGAGGTTGATCTTACTCTTCCCCCTGATCCTACACGGATGGAAGATGCTTCTAAGATGCTTGTTGAGGAAACAATCAATGTCAACATTGGCTCAGAAGAGCAGCCTAGAATGATAAAGTTGGGGGCTTCACTCTCAGCTCAGGAACAAAAGATCTTTGTAGAGCTCTTAAGGGAATATGTGGACATATTCGACATGGACATATGTAGATATGCCTGGTTTGGACCCAGAAGTTAGTTGTGCACAACCTCATTATGCACCCAGATGCCAAACCCATCAAGCAAAAGTTGAGAAAGATGCACCCTAGGGTGGCACTCCTTGTCAAAGAAGAATTGGAAAAACTACTAGCTATTGACTTTATTAAACCTATCGACTATTCAGAGTGGATATCTAACATAGTCCCTATACAGAATAATCCTGTCGGCATAAGAATTTACACTAATTTCCGTGACATTAATAAGGCATGTCCTAAGGATGACTTTCCCCTGCCTAACATTGACATGATAGTTGATTCCACTACTGGTTATGAAATTTTGTCCTTAATGGATGGATTTTCGGGTTATAACTAGATATGGATTGCAGAAGAAGATCAACATAAAACAACCTTTCATCACCCCTTGGGGGACATTTTGCTATAAAGTCATGCCTTTCGGACTTAAGAATGTTGGGGCCACTTATCAATGAGCAATGACTGTCATCTTCCATGATATGATGAATGACATCATGGAAGATTATGTTGATGACATTTTAGCAAAATCCGAGAGATAGAGAAGAGCACCCTAGAGGTGCTTAGGCATATTTTTCAGTGTCTCAGAGATTATAAGGTACGCTTGAATCCCAAGAAATGTGTCTTTGGTGTTTTATTAGGAAAACTCTTGGGTTTCATAGTTTCACAGAGAGGGATAGAAGTGGACCCTACTAAGGTCACAACTATTACAGAAATGCCTCTACCTACAACTCTCAAGAAACTGAGGAGTTTACAAGGAAATATTCAGGCAATCTTTCGCTTCATTTCATAGCTTGCGGATAAGTGTCACCCATTTACTCATTTACTGAAGAAAGACGTTGCATTCAACTGGGGACCTGACTGTCAGAAGGCATTTGCACACTACTCAAGCAGTACCTTGGTCAATCCACTTGTACTCATGCCGCCTACCCCAGGTGAACCTCTCCTCTTATAGATTTCCGCTACCCTAGTTCGCTATTGGTGCACTGCTTGCCCAATATGATTTAAACCATAAAGAGAGAGTAGTTTACTATCTCAGTCACACCTTGATTGCGTACGAGTTGAATTATCCACAAATTGAAAAGGCCTATCTTGGCAGTTGTCTTTACCTTCCAAAATCTTCATCATTATCTCCTAAATAATAAAACCAAACTCATATCCAAAGTTGACCCTCTCAAATACCTTTTATCCAAACCTGCCCTCACAGGCCGAATGGCTAATTGGATCATTCTCCTGAGTGAATTTGATATTGAGTTTGTAAATTAAATCCTTGAAAGGACAGGTATTGGCTGATCAGTTGGCAGAAGCACCTCTACCAGGTATGAAACCTTTGTGTCTGGATCTTTCAGACGCATCTATGATGTACATTGAAGAATTTGTAGAGTGGCAGGTCCATTTTGATGGATCATTCACCTTCCATGGATCAGGAGCAGGAGTGGTGCTTATCACTCCCACAAGGTGATGTCATACCAAGAGCATTCCGGTTGGGATTTCCGTGCACTAATAACATTGTAGAGTACGAGGCACTCATCGCTGGCCTCAAGCTAGCTATTACTTGGAACATCAGACAACTATGAGTCATTGGAGACTCTTAACTTATCATTAAACAAGTTAATGATGAGTACAAGGTTAAAGATGAGAAACTCATTCCATATAAGAAAATGGTCGAAACTCTGAAGGAGTACTTTACACAGATCATATTTGAGAAAAATCCAAGGTCACATAATAGATCCACAGATGTTATGGCTACTATTGGGTCTCTCTTATGCATCCCACCTGAGGAGAGTAAAATGCCTTTCTTCATAGAGCATTTACAAATGCCCGCATATGATATGTCAGAGTCATGTTTGGCATGTGAAGTTGTTGGTCCATTATCCCCCTGGTATGATCCTATCTTTCGATACCTACAAGATGGCACTTTTCCACCAGACATTACTCATTCTAAAAAGAAATCCCTTATCCGTTGCATAGCCCATTATACCCTCCTAGGAGGCACCCTTTATCATCGTGGCTACGACGGGAATCTGCTTCATTGTTTGGATGTTACTGACTCAATCCACGCCATTAAGGAAGTACATGGTGGTATTTGTGGAGCACACACCAGCGGCATGGTCTTAGCTAAGAAGCTATTGAGAGTAGGCTATTATTGGCCTACCATGGAATCAGATTGCTGCAACTTTGTAAAGAAGTGTGAACTATGCCAGAAATATGGAAACTTAATACATGCGCCAGCACAGGCTTTGCAGCCTATAGCGACACCTTGGCCATTCTCTAAATGGGGCCTGGATCTCATAGGGAAGCTCCATCCTTCTTCTTCAAATGGCCACACTCACATTATCACTGCCACTGAGTATTTTACAAAATGGGTAGAGGTTGTCCCTCTTACTTATGTCACTGGTGTGCAAATTTCAAAATTCATCATGAACCATCTCATCTACCGTTACGGTATCCCTTCAGCCATTGTCACTGATAATGGTAAATCCTTCAAGAACAAAATGGTAAAGACATTATGTCAACGTTTCTATATCCAGCTTAAAGTGGTCTACCCCCTATTACCCCCAAGGTAATGGACAAGCAAAGGCTACTAATAAAACCCTTGTATGGATTATGGAGAAAATGGTCAGTAAAACCGGTCATAATTGGCACTTACAGATACATCCCACCCTCTGGGCCTATCGAACCTCCATTCGCACTCCTACTGGTGTGACCCCATATTCACTTGTCTATGGAACTGAAGCCATCATACCTTTGGAAGTGGAGCTTCCCTCCCTGAGAATATCTCTCAGAGACTATCTTGATAAAGACGAGGACTACAGAGTTGCTCGCCTGGCAGAGTTGGAACTATTAGATGAAAAGCATATCAGAGCGCTCAATCACCTGAAGGTCTATCAAAACAGAGTATCCAAGGGATATAAAAAATGCATCATTCATCAGGAATTTGATGTAGGTGATCTAGTCCTAAAGGAAAATCAAGAAGAACACCGTCAAGGATAGAGAAAAGAAAGGTAAGTTTGAAGCTAACTGGCTAGGCCCTTATGTGGTGGTTGCTAAGTATGGATCAGGAGCCTATAAACTTGCATACTCAGATGGTGAAGAGCTTCCAGAGCCTATGAATGCCATGCACCTCAAGTGGTTCTACGCTTAGGCATGACGAGAATATCATAGATAAGAACTAAAAAATAGAAAAACAAAGAAAAACAAACAAAAAAAATGGAAAATTGAGAAAACAGTAAAGAAAAAGCAGGTCATCCACATGTGAAAACCATGCAATTATGGTGCAGTGGGCAAGTCTTTGAGTGAAAACTGGTTTCCAACTCTCAAGGAGGATCCATCTTTCACAAGTTACTCTTGCCTCGGGATGGGTAATTCTCATCACTTTCTAGGGTTAGTTTCCCTTGCTAGGTCTAGGAACCCTACCAAGTCTACCTTGCACAGCCTGTGATCTGGCTTGTTTTACTCTTGTATCTATGTGAAGGATGTTGCCTTTGTATATTCCCATCCAATGCTAGGGGCACCTTCACATTCCACTGTCTCGTACATACACGCTGTGTGGCATTCTACCTTTTGTATATTCCCACATCACGTTGGGGGCATCCACGCTTCTTTGTTCTTGTACATTTCTTTCAGAACATGACCTTAGAAAATGTAAAAACATTCAGAAAAAAAACAAAAATTAAACAGAGAAAATCTCCCTTCTAGGGATGAAGCTTTTAGTTGTCTTTCAAGATAACCCAAAAACATCAGAAAATATATCAATGTTGTCCTGCAAAAACAAAGTAGTGGTTAAATTACTTTTAGTTGTCAGTTTGTATAGTTTTGGTTGTATATTTAGTTTTGTTAACTTTTTCTTGTGTGTTTCTTTACTACACATTTGTTTGTTATCACATCTATCATCTATCATTCATCACATATAACATCATTTACTACATCATATATACATAAATGCTAAGTATTACATCATGCATGTATGCTCAGCTAATCATCACATATCGTATCATCAATGGGGGCAAGAGGGGTTGCGCATGATCACAAATATATCCCCCCCAGCACCAATATCATCTAGTATCATCCCAAGTGCTAGCATCTACCAGAATATCTCATGTACAAGACATTTACACCATCCTGGGGCATTATTTGCCACCTAGCGCTTATCTCTGCACCACTGGGGCATGTTTAAATATTTTTGTTTCTTGTCTTCTATTTTCATTATCATCATGATTATTTTTTAATTGTTGTTGGCCCATTTGTAGGGGATTCTCCTATCTCTTAAATTCTTCTGATTGATCAAAAAAATTTAAAAATTATAAAACCATCCAAAAATCCAAAAAAATCGTAAACACTTTGAAAATGGACTAAAATTGGTAATCATCTCAGTTCGCAGCTGAAATTTGTGTCTCTCGCATGGCACTCATCTCGTATCTTGCTAGGCATTTTCATGTGTTTTGAAACAACGACTTGCAGATCACCTTGATCTACAACCATTTACAAAAGCTACGCTGCTTACTTCGTCTGTACTCTGGGGCACTATCAGTTGCCTGGTACTGTTTTCATCATGCACATTGCTTTTTAATCAGACCCAAGTGTCCTCCATCCTTTCCCTTGCATGTACAATTTTCTTGGGGCATCATTCCTACCCTTGTCGTTTATCAAAACATTTGGGATTGCAACTTGATAACAAAATATTTTTGCAACTATCTTGAACATTGTTGGTTTGAGTGTGTGTGATTGTACTTATTTCCCTGTTAAATGAGTTTGTTTACTTCCTCTTATTGCATTACTTTTTTGTATGTTGCATGGAGTTAGTGCTTTTAGCAATGGACATTTGTTTGTATATGGCTTTTCATGTCATATTACACTTTTGTTCATTCTTTTAATAAGGACCGATGATGAAGATCATTAGCAATATGATGAAAAATAAAGTTGTTTAAAAAGGCACTGGATGGATGTTAGCTCATTCCCTCTTCCTCATACTCCTTTTTCTTCTATATCCCCTTTCTTCTTCTTCACACTATTCTTTCTTTGTTCTCTTTCTATCATCTTTTCGATCGTCGATCAAGTTCTTCTATCACCCCATCAACAATCAAGGGGGCATCCTTCATTCTACTCTTTTTTTTCTTCTATCCCTTCAAAATTTTCTACTTGTTTATGCTTGTCTACTTTCTTTGAAGTGACGTTACTTACACCACCTCAAAGAGGGGCAAATGTAGACACCTAAAATATGCTTACACTTAGCATTTCCTCCAATTCAACCAATTAACGACA
Organism: Taxus chinensis; assembly: GCA_019776745.2. Classification (NCBI taxonomy): domain Eukaryota; kingdom Viridiplantae; phylum Streptophyta; class Pinopsida; order Cupressales; family Taxaceae; genus Taxus; species Taxus chinensis. The sequence goes on from CM034154.1 coordinate 729,336,637, forward strand.
CTTCGTTAATCAACCCTTCTTCACTCCATTCTCAAATTCCCATTTACGACACCTTCTCAGTCGTATTCTTCCTATAATCAACTTATTTGGCTAATATCTCTCTTATTAGCTAAACATTCCTCCTTTTGACCATTCAGAACCTCCCTAGTTCTCTCTAGACCACTTCTATTGGCTTTGTAGGCTATCTATCAATCACAATTGGTTATCCAGACCCCTCCCAACTCTCAATGAGTCTCTAATCACTTGCTAATCAAGTTTAACTAGCCTGAACCCTAGTTAACTAGCCTAAACCAAGCTTAACTAAGCCTAAAGCATGTTTATCCTAATCTAATCTAAAAGTGCTTTTTGAGCTTTAGTCCCACATGCACCCAAATTCCAAACTCTCTCATTTGGAAATCTATAAATAGAAGGGTCACCCCTCCCTTTCAAACTGACAACTTCACTCACAAGTCCTTCTCTCTCATATTTGGAGATATTGGCATTAGACCTCATTTGTGATTAGCCAAGCTAATAAAACATTTGGATCTTGGCCATCCTCCATTGTTAAGAGCTCTTCCATCTCACATCCATAACATTCCAAATAGTAGGTTAGTAGGAGGGAAGATCTAAACTTGGTCTTGTAGCCAATTTTAGAGAGACCTCTTCACCTCCATGTTTGAGAGCAAACAACACATCTAATTTGATTGCTTAGAATCTAACTAGGTTCATTTTTATTAAGCTTTCATGGAGTAGAGAGTAGTATATATGTTAGGGTTTGAATGTTTGTTTCAAATTTATATATGCATAGATAGTTTCTTGTTTAGCTCTAATCTTATGGTGCATGGTTGAGTTTAGTCAAGCTTGAGGTTCTTTAACCTCATCCCATAGCTTTGCAAACCTTTGAAGTCGACTTTGTACTACCCCATTTACACCTACACAATTTCTGCCGGTGAGAAATTTATAGATCTGTTTGTTGACTGTTGTTTATGATTCCGCTGCAATAGCACATAAAATCTTGCAATGAATTAGAGGGAAAATTTATACAGTATATTCGGCAGATCACAGGAGGTCTGGTGGTTCCTGTGGTGCCCTTCTTCCTCGCCCTTATCCTGTGAAACAGAACAGTCCTGAAGAATCAGAATATGAGTGCCTGAGATGGTTGGAAAGGCAAAGGCCTGCTTCTGTTGTTTATGTCTTGTTTGGAAGCGAATATTTTCTGTCGGAGGCGCAGATAGAGGAGATAGCCCAAGGATTGGAGGCCAATTTGCAGCCATTTCTGTGGATACTGTGTTTTCCAAACAACTTAGATGAAGACAAAAATGAAGTTCAAAGAAGGGTGTCAGCTTCATTTTCTAAGGGGTATGAATCTAGAGTCTGTAGAGAGAAATTGGAAATTCCCCCAAAAAATTTGTGCCATACCTTGTCCGCTTGATAGCCAATTTTGTTTCATCACTGGGAGTGCCACTGAAAACGGGAATCATCTCTCCACCCTTAAATTTCAATGTAAGTATGATAGACTGCTTTGCACCGTTGATTTGTTGAATTGTGTTAGTGTTGGCAAGTCTCAATTCAACTGTATACGCCTCTGGTGTAATAATTTAAAACGTATAAAATAATTTCTAACCGCTTGAGTTTAAAAACATTAAACATGCCTTATAATTTCTAACTGCTTGTGGTATTGAAATTTGGGCATGTTTGTATTGTCCTCTGTTGATAAGATAGACTTGTACTTTGCATGAAAATTAGTGTGGCTTGGTTGTTTTAATAACAAATATCTTTGCCTCAAACTTCTTTCAATGTTTTTTTTTACTATTTGACTTTGTTTTTTTAATTTGTGGATGGTTTTTTATCCCACATGGGGGAAGCAGAGGAATTGTTAAGGCTTTATAAGCCAAAGAGATAATAGCTGAGTTGTGGTTGCAACCCCACCTCGCGTTGATTTTGTTTAAAAGCCCATTGGGCCTGCCGCTTGTGTTGACTCAACTGAGTTGATATGTGAATAGCATAATCATGAGCTAAGTCTCCACAATTTTTATTATTATTATATTGTATTTTTATCAAATGCTTATTATTATTATTTTTAAAATTAAAATTATTTATTTAATATTAGAAAAATTTAAATTATTTGTTTTGATAATTAATGATTCCTTGTTTCTTTTTTAAGATAAGAAGTAATTGCACTTGTTTTTACAACAACTAGGTCAATAATTTTTCATAAACTAAAACAAACAACTATTTACATTTCAATTGAATATGTAAATTTTTGTAGTAAAATTAATATATTATGTGCAAGTATTCTTTTGCTAGGTCAACTTCAACGTGGAAGAGGGCGAAAAACACCGAAATACGACCCACATATTCACTTGAAAAACGACATGGGGACTTCCAAAAAATCTTTTACAAGAACCTAGTTTTTTTTCTCCTCATTTTTAATTGTTTGAAAACATAAAAATGGGGTATAATCATTTTACTATTGACAAAAACGTAGATGTTGAATGGATCAAATTACAACATCTAGAAGATCATATTGAAGGTAGAATTCATGACGTGCAAGCTCTAAATTGTCGTAAAGTGTACAGAGAAGGCTTTGATCAACAGACTGGTGACAACGGACAATGTATTCACATATCAATAGAAGGTGCAGGAAGTATTGTCCATCATATTGCAAAACGTGCAAGATGACTTCCTACTTCACATTGGGAATCGGTAAAATCTTAGTGAAGCTTGGATACAACTAGAATCAAAGCATGAAGGTATGCATTTATCAAAAATTATAAAATGGATTATTGAGTTAATGACGACTCTCATGAAGGGAGATGAAAAAGTAGTTAATTTTCTAGCAAAAATTAAAGACATTAGATGGATGTAACAATAACTTGATTCATGATAAATTGTTGTATTTTATTATCTAAATGAACATCCATGAGAGGTTTAAGAATTTTATTTCAATTTGAAATTCTAAATATCAAATTGAACAAGACATCCGCGACCTTTCTACTCTGAGTGCTCACCTGATTCGGGAAGAGGATGTCATGTCAAATTTTGATTCAAAGGAGAATGCCCCACAGACACTTATCACACCTATATATGAGAACAAGCCTTCTAGATTTAACAAAAATTAAAAGAGGAATAAACCAAATCAAAATCAAAACAAGAATTAAGAGAATAATCATAAATTTAATGTAGTTACCTTGTAAATTGCATTAGTCACTACCAAAGAAAATGAATGGATATTAGACAGTGGTGCATCTAGGCACATGTCATATAAATCTAATATTCTACCTGATACCAAAGAATATAATGAACAAATCTATCTAGGTGATCATTTCATTCTCGATATTCAGGGTCAAGGAAAAACAAATGTTTTTAACGGTTTTATAAATGATGTTTTGTATGTTCCTGAATTAAAAATGAATTTGTTTTCTTGTTCATAGCTAACTCAAAATAATTATGGTACAATTTTGTTAAAAGATGAATGGTTTATAAATGAGTTAAATGTTACTATTTACTTGAGGCATACAAAAGAATGGATTATATGTTTTTAAAGGTTTTTCTCGAGCTCCATGTTTATCTACTCAAAATATGAGTGATGTTCAATTGCGGCATGAAAAGTTAGGTCATGTGAACTTTAGAAGCATGCATGACATGTCTCGACCTAATCTTGTCGTTGGTCTACCACCTATCTCTCATGCTTTGAAAAATTTGTGAAGCGTGCTTACGTGGTAAGCAGTCAACAAAACCCTTCCTTAATCAGCATGAAGCAAACTCCTCACAACCTCTGGAACTTGTCCACAGTAATATTAGAGGACCTTAAAAAATTTAATCTCTAAATGGTTCAATGTATGTTGTTACTTTCATTATTGATTATTTTTGCATGATTTGGTCATTTTTTATTAAAAATAAATCAGATGTGTTATCTAAATTTAAAGTCGTAGTTAAAAATCAGTCTTATCACAAATTTAAAGGTTTAAAGTAGATAATTAAGTTATATATGTTAATAAAACATTTCTAAACTCTAAATTAGTATGTGATTACTAAAAATGTTGATATATATATGTCTTTGTGTTTGTATTGGAGACATCCAATGCTGATTGCATCTAATATATTTTCAAGATTGAAATGTTGAAATTGTTTTTTCAAAAAATCAATAAATTGGTAATATGACATGGTTAGTTTTTTAAGCATATTGTCATTTAAGTCATTATATAACTTGTTTTTTTAACTATTAATGTAAGATTTATAAATGGTTAAAAATGAATTTAATAATGATTTATATTATGTTTATTATGATAATGCATGTTTATATGGATATTGTGCTTGTAACCATGTTGGTGTTATGTTAGAAAATCTACAATTGGATATGTGTTCAAGTTTGGTACATATGCCACTACTTGGAGCAGTAAAAAACAACTGACAATGTCCATCTCTTCTCCTAAGGTAGAATATAAAAGTGCGATAGAAGTAGTGAAAGAAGTCATGTGGCTAAAACAATTATTGGAAGAGACTCACATGGGAGTGAAAGGAAGTACTCATCTTCTATGTGATAGTCAAAGTTGCATTGCTCTTACTAATAATTCAGTACAACATTAGAGAACGAAACATATAGATATTCATATGCATTTCATCTTAGCAAAAGTGCTCTACGGTGATATAGATCTCCAATACTGTCAAACTGAAGATCAAGTTGCAGATATGTTTACGAAATCATTGTGTTTTGTAAAGTTTTGCAAGTTTCGTGCAATATTCGACCTTTCAGAGTTGTCATTGAGGGGAAGTGTGCATGACAATGCCACCTCCTAATGGTTGGTTGTGTGTTTTCTCCTTCTCTATACTTCTGCTCCGATGTAAAACATTGTAAAAGATTTGTTTATGATCTTCGTAAACTTATAACTCTAAGTTTATTGTACAATCCAGTGGTGTTGGATATGTTGTAAAGGAGGTCCTTATTTTATAAAATGCTTCTAAAGATGTTGGTATGATAGTGTATAAATCATTCAAAAATGATATGCTAGTCTAAACCTTAACTATAATTTATGGATTTGTAAATCCTACTGTATAAAAAGGTAATTTTGGCATAGTTTATAATTAAATACATTAAAATATAAAATATTTTAATTTATTTAATATTAACTATGAGTTTATAATGTCAATTGGTTATTTAAAATCAATTATTGCTCTCGGGGTATTTCGTGAGAAGTCACACCTGGTATATTTAACTATATTGACTTGTGGGGTCAATTGAATTGACACATATCAAATGTAATTGTGATTTTATACAGTAAAATCATCAGAGTAGAGAAATGAGGGGAGGAGTTGTACTGGATTGGTTTCTCATATATGGAAAATATACTTCATAGTTTTTTACCCTTGGGTGTTTTCCACATTAAATTCTTGTGTTGTGTTATTTAAATTTTATTGCAAGTATATGTAATGTTTGTAAGTTTCTTTAATTAATAGTTAAATTGGTTAATGTGGTTAACTTTTTTGTACTCTATCCCTTCTTCCCAATGTGTGCCATTTAGAAGTGTCCTTTGATGTCCCTCTATATATCTCAAATCTAATGGCCAAGGGGAGCATTTAGAGAAATTGAACCCCCTTGCATGTTAGTTGTTGCCCAACTCCATCTTGTTGTCATTCTTCTAACATGCTTTAGAAAATCTTCCCATTCCTTCCATGTGCATCTTCATTGGATTAATCCATGATCTTCCACTTGTTACCTCTCATGTGGTTCTCAATCCCTTTGAACTACTTTTGCGGTCATTTGTTGGACATTATTATATTTATCTTATCTATACACCCTTTGTTGTGTGTTGATTTCTGTTTGAACCTTCATTGTTCCTACATGGGGCTTCCTTATCACCTTCGATTGGCATGTGCACCATACATGCGCAGCTCCATACTTTCCCAAATTACCAAGCTTTTTCCCCGGCTTACACAACCTTGGTGTGAACATTTGGTCTACCTATCTTCCTCTAGCAAACAGATCATACATGTCACTTCTAAAGGAAAGTTTATGTCAATAAAATCTCATAAGAGAATTGATACTTCGACTCTTAAGGCTGCTTGTGGTTAAACAACATTGGATTCTATCCATTGAACTCCTTTTTGGGCACATACTGTTGGTCCAAACCACACACCCATAGGTGACTACTAGCACTTGTGTGACAAGTACCTCGAGCAAGGCCTTTGTGGTCTCCCATGCCACATCTATATATATTTTTTATATCGCATTGAAGAATTCCCACCTTGATCGTATTCTTTTCAATACACATGGCGACCAGTGAGTTTGTGTAGTGCATAGAGTGCTTTACATCCTTGTTGATTTTAGTTTGCATGGCTCCCAATTGATTTTTTTGTGAAATTCAAGAGCAAGTTATTTGTATTACGACTCTCAATTCAAAACAAGCTATTGAGTAGATAAGTTGGGACTTTGTTCTCAATAGAGACGAGACCTAGACATTAGATTGTTGATGTTTAATATGTATGTGGTATACTTCATGTTATTAAAGCCTGCCCTAAGTATAAACCTCTCAATCAATAGACCAAATCCAAGTACATCTTAATTTCAATATATATAACCTCTTTCATATTGGGGCCCTTTTGTGGAAAAGGCGTCCTAGGTAAGTAAGTACCTCAAAAACCACCTTGGGCATTTTTAGATGTAAAAAGTGTTCATCCTCAACTTTCCACCATCATTACCTTGTTTTATGGTCACCAAGGAACTTAAGTTTGAGGAAGGACATTATACACATGCTCTATACCTTCCATACTTGTAAACCATACCTTCTTACATAACAAATAATAACCAAAATTGTTTTTATACATTAAATAAGCTAAAATATGCTTGGCTAGGATGGGACCATTAAAAAATCACCATTGCCTTAACCTTTTAAATCACACACTAAATTTCTTTCTACAAAATATTATAATAAGCTAAATATAACCAACATTTTTGTTATCTTTATCGCTTGCGAAGATGTAATAGTAGGGTTCACAACTCTAAAGATAATTCCAGTAAGTGTAGTTGCTTATGTTAGCATTCAAAATTACCAAAAATTCTCCAATAAGCGCAGCTGCTTATGAGAGCATTCAAAATTACCCAAAATTCTCTGATAATTGCAGCAATATATGAGAGCATTCAAAATTAACCAAAATTAACAAGGCATAATGGTCACTTCTGTAATTTTCCCATACGGGCGGCTATTTATATCTCCTGGTCTGTGTTTTGGTCTAAATGGCGAGTATCAGTTCTCCCAAATGGCTATCAACTCTTAAGGTGCACGGTTTGATTCTTGGTTATGTTCTTATGTGGCATTGAAGGTATATCTCTTTTTAATTACTAAAAATATATGTTTGATTTTGATGATAAAAAGAATAAGAACATTTACACCCCAGGAGTTAATTTCAAATTAACACCTTTTAACGGGAAAATTGTTTCAGAAGGGCATAATAGGCTCAAATGCTATACACAAACCCACAACGCATACATACATGTAAGTGCCGAGGAAGCATTGATGCCACAAAAACCCAACCATATTTTCCTTATGCAAATCAATATATTCTTCCTATTCCTATAAAACTACAAGTTGTGTAGCTTCATCAATTTCACCAGCTGATGGACAGCCCCCAATAAAAAAATGCTGCAAGGCCTTAAAAATGAACTCGGTTTGCAATAATGTATAAATAAATGCAAATAAAAACTTGGCTCGCACACAGATGATCACCGTTCCTTTCAGTGCCCATGACATGGTAAGAACTACAATGTATAAATATTACAAATTCAAAATCACGGTAACCTAAAAGTTCTACAAGCACAAACTGCATACACCAATGACTTGTGCCTGCCACTTAAGCATTGCATGCAAACGGTACCACGTCAATATCTGTCAGACGTTTCTGTGCAACATTAAACCAGAAGAACAGAGCAGTCCGAGCATATATAACTCTAACTTGCTGCAGAGTAAGACTCCCTTTGGTTCTAACCGCCCTCTCTCCACCTTCAATCCTCGTATGTATAACAGATACACAACTTTCACCCTTTATGCCAGAGGCCAAAGTACCATTGGCTGCAGCAGGTAAGGCCTCCACAGTGCTCATAATTGGTAAGGCTTCCGCAGTGCTCACAATTGGACAACACAAGTGCTCCAAAGGATGTTCCTCACACTGAAGCACACAACTTTCAACTGTAAGACGTCCATTCCTATGAAGCAAGCAGCTGCCAAGTTCTGCTTTTATTGTTAAATTAGTAATTTTTCCAGTGGTTAGAAACTCCAGGGCACTGCAGAAACAACAGTGAATGAAAGGCTTAATTACCAAGAATTTAAATCATTTTCTCAAATTACTTATCCAAACAAATGAAGCTATGATCTGTTAAAAGAAATAAAACCCAACAAAACAACACAGTGCTCATCTATTCTATTTGCCCAGGGTCCACGTAATCAGGAATACATGGTGAACGTGCATAATGCTATTTATCCTTCACATGAAAATAATTGATATTATGCACAAAGTGCACCATATGTAGGTCTATGATGGTAATAGGAAAACAGGGATAGAGCCTTTTATACAAAGTGAAAGATCATCTCCAAGGACTGAATGGTGTAACAAATCCTTGGTCAAAACTAATTTAATTCACTGTTTTTTAATAAAACAATTAACCATCCATATTTTTCCTACACTACCCCAATGGTGAAAAACATAGTTAGCAGGTCCAGAAATATGGATCTGTTTGTGAGGGGAAAAAAATCTGAAAATCCAGAACTCCTGAAAAACTTCGGAAAAATGTGATCCGGAATATATACATATTATATATTTATAAATATGCAAAAATTGACAAATACAGAGAAAAATCTTAATAATGTAATATAAAATATTAATATACTTGGTATTAAATAATATTAAAGAGTGTTGGGTGTCTTCTTATCGCAAAAAAACAGAAAACAAACAAAAAACATTTGAGAAAAAAACAGGGCTGACCCAGACCAGATTTATCTAGGCTGACTGAAAAATCCAGATCCAGACGGATTTTATGCAGATCCAGCCGGATCTGGTAACTATGCTAAATAGTAAAGACCCATTTCCTCTTCACAGCCAACAATATCGGCTAGACTGGGTTATTACAGAAGGGTCAAATTGGAAAATCTGATCAAAACTTGTAAGTATACACCTGTTCAATACGAGGATGATATTGAATAATGTTAGAATGATCCTTATGTAGGAACCATGAGGCAGGGAAGAGCTAACCTAGAGAATACTCCATTGAGTATTTCCATTGCGACGATGATGGAAAAATAGAGGGCAATGAAACTGATGAGTGTTATAGAAAACTGAATGTGCTGGTAAAAGAAGCCATTGATAGAGGGTGAAGCTTCAATTCAACTGTGGACATTTTTGTCTGGTTGTACCACATGACCTGCTGGAAGAAGCTCAAGATCCCATTTGATCCAGTTTTGACTGACAGTAGGCCAAATCGATCGGATCCAGATGTGGACGTTTTTTGTGTTTTACTCGAGGTAATGCGCCTAATGTCTCTGAAATTCCAGACATCACCATTCAACTTGGATATACCCTATGCATCTAGACTACTGCCAAAGTTCACAGATACTCTATCAAGTTAAACAATCACTTCTACAACAGGGTTTCAGAGAGATATGTCAAAGGTGAAAGGAAGTATTTATCGGTAGAACAGGAAGTTTAGCTTCAGCATAATGACGACAACCCTAGAGGTCTAGTGATGATGATGGCGACGGCGACCTCACAATAATTCGGACAGGAAAAGAAAGGATTTCAAACCATCGGATGGCTCTACACAACTTCTCAAGAGACCATCAAGAAGACATCACCAAGGCATCCTTATCTGGAGAAAAGAACATGTTTTAACAAGTTGCAAGTATAAATAATACAGATGATCCAGCTTTATCATCAGAAGATGCTGTTTCGTACGAACTTGCCTAAAAACAATGAAATAAAAAATGGGTGCATATACATAGAAGAATTAATGAGAATGGCACAGCAATGATGATGATGGACAAGGGAAACAGAATTATCATTTTTAAAAATGTATATTTATATTTTTTGTATCATAATAAATGTTATACAGGTACCAAATTCTGTGCTTTCAAAGCGCATTACTCAAGAGCACCAGAGAATAGATTATTGAACTTTCCTGCTCTCACTGGATGAGTTATTGGTAAAACCAAAAAGGCTTTTGGACGCGCAAGGACCTTAACATCTTAGCAGGACTTTGATAAAGAGACACTCTGATTACACAAAAAAACCGATCATGACTAAATCAGGATATAGAATAAAAGGTTATCAGAATTCAAAAGGATGATTATCCTATAGGTAGCGAGGAAGATTCTCCAGTCTCATAGAAAATTTTGCGGCAGCTGATAAAACTTTTCTACTCGACCGTCATGCTAGTATTACAAATGATCGATAGTCTTTCTGTCCTTAAGCATTGACTATAGGGCAGAAACAATCTCGTACAAGGGGAAGACACTCATGATAGCTGGATAATTTATCTATTAGGGGGCCCACAAACTTTCGTTTATGCAATGTGGCAACACTGATATTGAACTTAATACACCTCCACGTGGGCAGTTTCTGCAAATTTAGTTTATAATTACACATCAAAATATTGAATCCTTGAATGGATGGACAAATCCAGAGTTGACACATTTAAAATTGCTAGATTATCCATTAGTTGCATTGATCTCATCATCTTTGGTTTGAGACCCATACTTGATCATGTGAAAGGTTGTGGTTTGATGGCTTTTTAAACATTTTCAAGTAGTTCAGATCCTAATGCTCAGCACATATGATTGAGTGTTGTCATGTCAGGAATCACTGATAGCCTAGGAAGCCATTATGACAACTATTGGTTGTTTTGCCATATTGGTAGCTACACTGAGGTACATTTTCTGGAGTGCCCAACTTATTTTGTGTCATTTGTCCTATCAACGTAGTTTCTTAGTCAGTGAACAGTGAGTTATTGACATATTTCTAAAATAGGTTTATATAGAATAATACATGATTGAAAATCAATTACAACTTATTTTATGCAAATTTTGATAAAACATTGGAACCTTCAAAATCTTGTAAAGAACGTATACTGAAAGAGGAGTCATTAGAAAATATAAACCACAAGACTTTTTTAAAATGTAGTTAAATCAAATCAGAAAAGCTACCACAGTTTACACGCCCATCAAACTTTGGCTGCCAACAGTTCCAAGAAATGTGATAATATAGAATCATACGATCCTTTAGCCGTATCCCTGAGCGATATTTTTTCCACAAGTAGTCAATGTAATTTATTCACATGAGTAGATGATCGAAAATGCAATTATAGCTTACCAACGCTTTAAGTCCACTATCTAGGCGGGCTTGTTTTCTCATTTATTTATGAATAATTGGTCTTCTCCACAGTAATCAGAATATTTTGCGGCTCTTTGTTTGGCTATACATCTTAATTTTCTGAAAGTTCATGAATTCCAAATTAGGGGACTATAAGTTGACATTATTTAATGTCCATTTATCTTGTGATTTTAGGAACAGTATCTATGAAGATAACAAGTTTAATCTTCAACACGTATTTTTAGAAAGCTAATGATTTCTAGCTGTAACCACACTTAGAGAATGCTTTTAAGCATAATAAGAAGGCCATGGAGTGATATAATAGACGAGAGGAAATCTATTGGCCTACCATCCTCGAATAACATGTCCCTGGATATGTCTTTGGGTGTTACCATAGATAACTTGACAACATGTTACCAAAGTAGAATGTCGAAATTCGTAGACAAGTTTAGAATAGACTCATATATTCCAGTAAACTTGAGTTGATATTGGAGGGTACTAACTTGCCTTATTAAGTCATCAGGCAATATTTCGATGATCTATGGGCAAATAATGTTGGAAGGACTCATGCAACAAAGTATCTTAGCTGACAATGGATTAAAATAATTCAAATCCACATTCTTAACATACATAAATGTTGTTCTTATGACGACTCTAACACTCTGGATACTAATTCCCTTTCGTATATTAAAATGCAGAGTTATATTATGTTCCACATAATTTTTTGTAATGTCTCAGATGTATTATAGGGGTTTGATTTAAATAGAATTACCTGTATAGAGATTCATGATAGTAGAAGATTCAGTTATTCATAGGTCGCAACTTTGAAAACCAAGGTTTCTAATGTTGACATAGTTGAGTCTAAAAGTCTTTCCTTAACTTCATATTTACCTTGTCAGTTAGTGGCTTATTGATTGGAAAGTGCTAATCATGTGTCACACGCGTGTGCTATTCCAGGTCGTCTTGCTAAAGATCTTATGATTTCCCATTTTGAGCTGTGTGGACACAACACTGCTTCAAATTATTCGTGATAGTTTATTTATGGCATATGATTGCCAGCTAATTTGCTTTAGCCTGCTTTTTGCATCTGATATTTACAATACTGATACTTGAATGTTCATACATCCATTCTTCAAATTCTTATTGTTGCTTTTTATTAATCGAGACATGGAGTTGCATGTTTGTTGAATGCTTGATTTTGAGCAATGTTACTTAAAAATTAGAAAACCGGACTTGCTAACCTGCCGATTGCCTATACCGGAATCTTCTCAACCGGTTATCAACCCTTGTTTAACGACATTGTTTGAAGTTACAGTTTTGTGCATTTGTTATGCTTCATTTATCTCATAAACATAGTACAATTTTAATGTAAAGCTAGTACTAATCTATTATTTTAAAGGTCAGAGCATGAACTATGAGGATCATGAATTTTGTTGACAATGAGGATATGGATTGCAAGAGTTTGCTTCATGCATATACCATGACTAATGAGTTGCATATAGCATGAAAGGCATCGAGGGCATGGGATATCTGAGATCTATGATACATAAATTCATTATGTGGGCTCTAAGATGGTGTGTAGTGACTCCATGAAGCTGACATCATACGCTGGTAGCTGCTAGCATGTTTCCAATATCAATCATTCAGACTCAACTGAATCCATTTAATAAGATTTGGAATGGAACGGTCATTAAGATTCACATGTCAGTTATAAACTCCTATGATGGCTAATGATAAGAGGAGAAAATCAAATGTTCCTGAAGACATTCTACACTAACAGTTCTATAGTATGTCACAACTAGTTTAAGATAATACTAAATGGCTACTAGTGGCACTTAATCTGAAGAGCCATGTTGTCTGCCAAGTGAAGTTCCATTTGATCAAAAGCTCTGCTGAAGTGTGACATTTCATTAGATACCGATCATTTATTGAGGTTGGCAATCACAATGTCACCAGTAGACAATGAGATAGTTGTCATTAGGTTTCTAAGGGTTGTAGTAATTAGTGTGCCTTAGCCGGAAATGTTGTTTGCACAGAGACGAGATCCCTTAATTCGTCCATGTCCAAAGGTCCTGGTTCTTGAATGACTAAATCAAACTATAGCAGTTATGTTACACATAAAATTAAATGCTAAAATATGCTGAAAAAAATGTTTTAAACCAAAATTTGTAAACCCTAATTTATAGACTCACCCAGTATGGAACTGGCCAGTTTCTACCAGTTCAGTATGGAACCAGACTTGTTAGTACTAAGATATGGTTATTCCTATAGTACTGGTCATTGGTTCGGTTTTTAACGTGGGATTTGGTTCAATTTTTACCGCCATGATTTTATGTGGGATCTTAGTTGCGGGTCTGTGCCCGTCAATGTTCCAATAAAACTATCAATTCTTCGGTCGATCCCCACTAAGAAGTTTCGTAGATGTTGTGTCTATGGTGCTTATTTTTAGCCAATAGGCTGAATCTGTACTTCAGAAGTTTTCTTTTGTTCATATAAAATATGCTTTGATCAGACTATATTGTATTATCTATGTTGCCAGGATATGGATACGATACGCAGATATGTCAATTTTAAAAAACCCTTGGATACGATACGTCCTGGATACGTCTTGGTTATATGTAAAAAATAAATACTATATATATATATACACACATATATATATATATATATACATATATATATATATATATATATATTTATGTACATCTACTCATTTTACTCATTTTTTAGTCCATACAAAACTGAAATAGTAATACAAAACTTGAATCAATGTTCAAAACATTCAATATATATGTTTTAAGACTTTGCATTTTTATTGATCATGTGGCTGCCATACATATGATATATGAATATCATGTTAACACGAATATGAACAAAACTTGAAATTTGAAAAATATACTAGTTGTTCATAGATCCATGTTCAAAATTTTCAAAACAAACAATATACTTAAGATTTTACATTTCATATTTCATGTGCAGGATACATCTTTATCTTAAAAGGGAGATAAAACTTTAAAAAAATGAAATAAAACTTAAAAAAGACATTTTCTACCAGTAATTTACGTGTCTCATTCCATACGGTATTCGTCAATGATTATGGGATCTGTAAGGCATAGTCCGTGACGTATCTTGACAGTTTCAACGATCACTTCCCATCATGCACGTATCCGTGACCGTATCCGTAGTCCGATATTGTAGTCAATGTGTGACTAATTGCCTAAAAAAATCTATAAGCGTATCCAACTTGACCTTGGCTAGTTATTGCCTTTGATAATGTGATAAACCTATGGTACTTTCCCCACATATCGGTGATAGAGAATAATGTTTCATGTAATGTTGATAACTAATATTTTAATTTTTTTTGTCCATTTCTTTTGACAGTAAAGTGGTTTTGTATGTTCAAAGTGTTAGTGTATTTAATATTAATTTTCATACACTATATATGGATAATTCACCAATTGGTCCATACTTATCCACATCTATTAATAGAGAAGAGTATCAACCAAGTTATGGACTTGTTTGACTTCTGTTATTAATAGTCCTTTCTAAGCCTTTTTTGTGCAAGCAACTACTCTCCAAACCCTAACCCTAGCCTCTTATCTTTTCTTAGTGTTACGCGGGGACGCGTCCCCTAGATTTTGGTGACGTCCTGAACGTTTCGAGGACTTGGGTACTTGGAGGGGACGTCCCCAATTTTTTAAAAATCTTTCAAAAGACTTTTGATGTTTTTACTTTTAAAAAGACGTTATTTTTACCAAGAACATCAAATTATAATCTTGAAAGTACCTGAAATACATTAAATACAGTTTATATCCCTAGATGTCATTGAAAAAAGTTAAAATATTGAAATATTAATTTTTATGTAGTATTTTAAAAGTCGTCCCCCTGCCGCCCCCAAATTTTGGGAAATTTTTTGTTGTCCCAAAAACCCCATCCCTCCGTACCTCCTTCCCCGAGACTTAGGTAACTGTCTTTTCTTTATAAGAGCATAACATAGAGTTAGTGTGTGTGGTGATTAATAGTGGACGAGATTTATTCTTTCTCTGACGAATTCAAGCTAGAGCTTCTTAATAAAATTGTTGTAGTCATGTTACCCTTGATAAATTTGTGTTAACTAGTTGTTTTAAGCTTTCATTGGTTTATTATATATGCATGCATATGGTTGTTTTTCTTATGGTTGTTTACAATGATTAGGGAGAATACAACTAACTTTAATATGGTATCCAATCAATAAAAACTTCGCCTCATGCTCCATGTAAGTTTATAAATTGGATATGTAATTTTTCAGTCTTTTTCTGCAAGTACCAAGATCAAATATGTAGATTTCAGAGTTTTTTTTGGATTTGTTAAGACTTATCACAGTTTTTCAGTGCTTTTTCTGTAATTCCATTCAATCTAGTGGCCTAGTAGCCAATTTTATCCTCTCACCTTGCCCTTCGTGGGGTCTAGGTTGATCAGAAATTTGTGAAAGTGATGGGTTACTAAAGATTTAAATCTAGGTATTTTTATAGATCTCTCCTAGATAGAAACGTGTTTTGGTGGTTTAGAACCCTAGGAGTTGTTCTACGAAAAAACGGTTATCAGTTTTACCTGAGATGTGGCATGAGGGAACTACCCCAATAATCAAGCCATTAGATAGCACTGTGTATAGATTTTAGTTTCCACGTACCTCACGGCATATAAGAAGTGTCGTCTTTTTACCAACAGGAAGTCTTTTGGAATTTTGTTTTTGTGGTGCACCGATAAGCGATTAGCCTCGAGAAGTTATTCTCTACATACCTCAGAGACGAAACTATGTGGCTATGGGAACAGTGGAATTTCCCATAGTCAGTGCCCTGAAACATTGGTTTGGTTCACTATTTACAAATGGGATAAGAATATCAAAGAGTTTATAGAACAAACACACACTGATGTAGTGAATCCCTTAGGGTTTATCTAAAAGTTCAACATGGTATTGTTCAAGTTTGGTATTTCAATTGCAACCTTGGTTTAGCTTTTCTAGCATTTTTAGTACAAAACCCTAGTCAGATACAACAAATTCCCATAGTCAGTGCCCTGAAACATTGGTTTGGTTCACTATTTACAAATGGTATAAGAATATCAAATAGTTTATAGAACAAACACACATTGATGTAGTGAATCCCTTAGGGTTTATCTAAAAGTTCAACATGGTATTGTTCAAGTTTGGTATTTCAATTGTAACCTTGGTTTAGCTTTTCTAGCATTTTTAGTACAAAACCCTAGTCAGATATCAGTTTTACCTGAGATGTGGCATGAGGGAACTACCCCAATAATCAAGCCATTCGATAGCACTGTGTATAGATTTTAGTTTCCACGTACCTCATGGTATATAAGAAGTGTCGTCTTTTTACCAATAGGAAGTCTTTCGGATTTTTTTTTTTGTGGTGCACTGATAAGCGGTTAGCCTCGAGAAGTTATTATCTACATACCTCAGAGACGAAACTATGTGGCTTTGGGAACAGTGGAATTTCCCATAGTCAGTGCCCTAAAACATTGGTTTGGTTCACTATTTACAAATGGGGTAAGAATATCAAAGAGTTTATAAAACAAACACACACTGATGTAGTGAATCCCTTAGGGTTTATCTAAAAGTTCAACATGGTATTTGTTCAAGTTTGGTATTTCAATTGCAACCTTGGTTTAGCTTTTCTAGCATTTTTAGTACAAAACCCTAGTCAGATACAACAAATTCTATGTTTCAGATTTGGTTCAGATCCTCTATTCAATTACAAAAAAAATCTATCTCAATTTTGGTCTAAATTTTTTTAGGGGCATATTAGATCTTTGCTTTTTTTGGCAGAATCCTAGCTCTACAGGCAGTTGGAAAAACATTTTTGAGAATTACATAGCAGTGCACAAAAACATGTTTGGCAAACTAGAAAAAAGGGGCACATCTTTTGGATCAGATGGAATTTGTGCTTTTGATTGGATTTTGGACCCGCAGAGTTACAGAACTGCATTTCGACACAATTTCAAAGAACAAAGAATTAAAAAAAGTACAGAAATTTTGAAAAAAAATCTTGTTCAAGACCTGCACTATCATGATTTTCTCTTTGAGATGATCGTTTTAACCGCTACTTCGATTTCCATGAAACATTTCCCATACAAATCTTTTTTCTTTAAGTTATTTTTTTGAGGAAAAAAATCTATTAAAAAAAATCACCCATAAGCAAATTGCACCATTGTGATTTTCTCATTGAGACAATCATTTGAATTCTAATGTTCAAAAACACTTTTTCAAAGAAAAAAATTGGAGCTATTTTTTTAGTAGCAGAAGATGTCAAGTATTCACTATGGATGTCAAAAGGGTAATTCTCATAAAAATCTAATTATTTTAGTTGGAAAATCTACATAAATGATCTCCTCCTTAGCCATGGTCTTTACCACATTACAATGATTCAAGGAAAGCAACCTACGTAACCCTGCACAATTACCGAAATGGCAAAAAATATTTATGATGAAGCTAATGAAATTATTAGACACTCAGTGTCCCGGAGTTTGAAAGTTTTATTTTCACGGATGAAATGTCATCCTTATACAACTTAGACTATATTAGAAAAGTTTTTTGGAATAGCACAATAAGATGTGTAGCATGCCAATTGGAAAAAGAGTTTTCTAATCTTCGTTCCGCATAACTATCCTCGAATCAATGCTTTCATCACTTAAGTCAGACGTACTTGATGCTTGTCCTTTCTGATTCCAGCTAGAGAAACAAAGTAATGATTAAAAAATTTATTATGACTATTCTACCTTAATTTGGTCGTCCATACTCTGTTTTTGTCCCCAAATACTACACACAGCAGGTTTCTTTGGGCACAACATATGTGGAGCTAACTTTTGGTAAGTGTTGTGGGCAACTTTAGAGTGAATAGGAAATACTAATTTTTAGTGGTGATATATTACCTGGAAGTGCTAAGCAATAAGCATTTGTAGTCAATGACTTTAATGGGTGTCTACAACCTAATAACTGACAAGTAAATGTAAGGGCCTTGCCAAGGTAAACATGTAAAGCACCACCTAAGGGCTAAGGGAAATCAATTGGCAAAAGCAAAACTCTACACCTCAAGTCAAGACAAAGGCAAACAGGGAAACACAAACAGGAAAAGCTAACAAACGATGTTGTAACTATTGTTGTACATCTAGACATGTCGAACATCAATGTTTTAAGAAAATGGCATATTTGGAAGTAGGAGATAAAAAAAATGCAAATTCCTCCCTCCATGAGACAAGTGATGCTTCTTTGTACCACAACTAGAAAATCAACAGTAAATAAATGGATTATTGGATTCAGGGGCCCCAAACCACATGGGAAATCAGAGTACTATATATTAAACTCTCTTGGGCAGCATAGCACACCAGAATTTTTTGTGGGAAACAAAATTCCTCTAAATGTTGAAGACAAAAGGTTCGTTGTGATGGCGAATGAGCATGTTTAATAGTTCTCCATGTTCCAACCTTGTCTGCAAACTTACTATCATTTATCAGGATCATTCATTCTAGTGAGGGAAAATTTGTTGAGTTTACTACAAACAATTGTTGTTATCAAATTAAACTAAAAACAAATCTACTCTTGTAGCCACTAGCAAGGTTGATCCTTGAGTTAGATTGGTACAAACACCTCATGTCATTTCCCCATGTTACCTTGGTCAGAAGCATAAATATATGTTTATCTTCATTAATGATTTCTCTCACAAAATTTGGGTCCATTTCTTTCAGGAAAAACAAAATTGAGAGTCTTTGAGCACTTCAAAATTTTAAAGGCCCTTATTGCAAATAGTCTATTTGAACGTGAAAAGTAAAGCATCTTAGAACTAATAATGGAGTAGAGTTTACTAATAACCAAATGATTACCTTTAGCGAGCAAGCAAACATTCAACTTCAACATATTGTGTCGTACACCCCCCCAACATGAATGGTGTAGCTACAGCGCAACAATCGTACACTCAAGGAAATAGCTAATTGTATGCTACAATCAATTTCATTGTCTCCTCAGTTTTGGGCAAAAACTATTGTGTGCAAACTACATTCAAAATACGTACATTTCAAATATTTGCATCCTCTGGTTTTCGAAAGAAGCTAGTATGCATGTAAAATACTTTCAAAATCGCACTCCCCACTCATAAGTGTTCAATATTACACTGAAAATAAAAATGGTATGGTTTTAAGCATGATGCTTCTAACTTCAAGGTTTTTCGATGTAATGTGTGGCCACATTTCCTACATGATAAGTGAACAGGACAATCGCAAAGAAAAGCCCACCTTTGTAACTTTAATGGCCACTATGAAGATGTGAAGGCATTTCGTCTTATCAGTTCCAAGAACCATTAAGAACTCTTTATCGGTGGGATGTAGTGTTTGATAAACAATCTCAAGCTTATGGGGCATCACCTACACCTCCTCCATTGCCTTATGTCAAAGTCGGACATCACTTCTATGAACCTTCTTATGATGGACGTGATAGTTTTGAAGACTCTTTGTTTTGTGAGTTTCCTTACAATTGATATGATGAGCTGCATAAGGGGGGGACAATTGGTACCTCCACCACCAGTGTCAAAGGAAATTCTGAATACACCTTCTCAACCCACACAACCTGAATTAAAATGGTTCCGCACAATACATAATGAGGTTGGTGCCTTGGTAGGAGATCCTAGAGATCTAAGGAGAACTGAGATCACAACATCAGTATGGCATTGTATACATTTGACGATAATTGACTAAAAACACAAAATTCTAAGACTAATCATCACGATTTTAAACATCTTTATATGGCGGGCAAGCTATGGTAGAAGAACTTTATTTCTTTGAAAAATAACAACACTTGGGATATGGTTCCAGTTTCCAGAAGGAATTAATATAGTGAGGTGCAAGTGGGTACTAGCGAACAAAATATGCAACTGATGGATCCATTGACATATACAAAGCCCGACTTGTAGTAGAAGGTTTTTCACATGTTGAACGTGTTGATTAACCATGAAGCATTTGCTCCAGTCACTAAAATGAATTTTGTTCGGCTAATCCTCTCCTTAGTTAAGACACGAGGGATAGGTGATGTCCACTAACTGGATGATAAAAGTGCATTCTTGTATGGTAATTTGCAAGAAGAAATATACATGTCCCAACCTCAAAGGTTTTTTGATAGTGAGAACTCCAATTATGGGTGTAGAGTGTAAAGAAGTCCTTGTACAACATGAAATAGACTGTTCAGGCATGGCATCAAAAGATTCACATGTTTCTTATCAATTTTGGTTTTACACAATGTTTCTTCGACCTTACCATCTATACTAAGAAAGTAGACAAAAAGCTCCACATTCTGGTCCTCTGTGTCAACTTAATCATCACAAGAGCTTCCACACAACAAATTTATGATTTGAAAGCATGTTTGAAGAAGTCTTTTGAGATGATTGATTTGGGTTTTCTACATTTTTTCCTAGGTCTTCAAATTTCATAGTCTGATAAAGATATTTTCATCACCCTCACACCTGTATTAGAATAGAATAGAATATATGTGGGAGGTGGAGAAATATGACCAGTATCACACATCTTTGATCAGATGCGGACGAATCTAACACAGATTAAAATCTTTATGCCTCATGTTTTAAAAAGACAGATTTTGAAAACAAAAAATCTTTATATTGTGTTAAGATTAAACCTTAAGAATTGTAAAGTCCTTCAGTTTGAGCTCTGTTATTATATTTGAACAGAGAAAAATAGATTCCTAGCTGTAGTAGTCAATTTTTTGACAAATGATTTCTCAACAATGCATGCGCAACAGCCATTACATAGCTTTGCAAGGTGATTTGGGTGGTCCGAATGATGTCTTGTGCATATAATTATCATAGTTTGTCTTGTTGTGCATGACACCATTTTTTATTTTGAGGTTAAATTTGGTATGTTTGACGTATATTTCTAAACTAAGTTAAAACTTGAGTCTGAATCTGAGTGCCAATTGACCCTCCAAAAGGAAAAACCAAGTGCACTGAGTCTAGTGAAATGCTCCAATTACACAGATGTATGAAAAAAATATTTATACATAGATGCAATGTAGAACTTGAACAGCAGGACATAATGAGTCTCAGGTTGTCCAGAAGTTAAACATTGTCACCCAAGAAAATTGTTTCTTTGGTATATTATGCTATAATGTGAAAACAACTTACCAGCTTGATGCTGATAAAATAATGTACGCCTAATAGATTGGCACCCAACATATCAATTTCTAGTTATCACCTACTATGTGAGTCCCATATCACATTAGTCACCTTCTTTTCGATAAAAAGCTATAAAACTCCTAAGGACATGAGACCACTATTTACATCACAACATATGAGCTTATAATAAAATCATTCAAAAACATTAGACCACAACATATATTGTCTTTAGGAACACAACATTCCCTCTTGGCGTCGTCCCCAAAGCTAGAAGACCATGCCATGAAGAGTTTTAAGATCACCCTTTATTTGGGTTGAATTTATAATCCTAACATTAGTCTATGTTTGTAGGTATTTTTCTCATATGGATTTTAATTAATATATTAATAGAATATGTGAAGTATCTCACCTTTTCTTTTGTCCCTTTTGAAAGGAATCTTGGACTTTCATGTCATTTGTATCTCCGGCAACACTAGTTACACACTTCCCCCTCACATCATGAGGATAAGGGACGAAGGTTAGCCAAGGTAATGGAGTTATTGTGTGACTTTCTCGCTTCTTCACTCTATTTAAAGAGCTCCCTTCTCTACTCTCTAACACATTGAAATCTTTTCTTCTTATCTATTCTCTTATTTCTTCTAATCTTTTCATAAAGATTGTACTCATGAGAAAAGTGCTTCAAAGCTTTCTTAATACATGGCGTGCTTTCCCCTCTTGCCAATTTGTGTCTCAACATTTCCATGATTTGGCTTACATTGAGGTTAGTGTAGCATTTTTGTGCATTCATTTATTTATGCTTTGACATTATTTGTCAAGATCTTGCAGTTTATAAATAGCATAGAAATATAAGTGTGTAAAGTACTTGGGTGGAAAAACAAGAGAGATCTTGCCCTTGGTGCCACAAGAATTTTGACTGTTTTTAGCAAGAGCTTACACCTTGGAAACATTTTGTCTTTACACATTTTTTGTTTGACCTTGGTGTTAGTTTGAGGTTTTCTTGTTCTTGAATTTTTTTTGTTGTCACTAACCTTCATTTACAGTTTGGGTTATTTGAATTTTTTACCATCTTTCTAAGTTATGCCCAAAAAAAAGAGGTCTTTATTTTGTGTAGCCTTTGCCTCTTTTTTTTAAAAGGGAAAGAAAACAAGAGTTTTGGATATTAGATGTGTGTCCTATTTTATTAAGTTAACCCATATTGTAATAGAATTATTTTGTTTTTCAAAATCTCCTTTTTGTGCCTCTAAGTGGTTTGCTTTTCTTATGTGAAAATACAATAGAGGTTGTCATTCCTTTAAACACATCTTTTTTATCTCGTCATTATTTTATTCATTTATTTATTCTTCTAACATTTTTTGTTATCATTCTTTCATGGTAAAACAATATTTCTCGTCTCTTGAATTTTTATTTCTAAAAATAACGCTTTTGTTTCAACAGTTTTTAGGGAACAGCCATGTGCATTCACTGCTATCATTGTCTGTTTTTAGTATATACTCAGTTGTTTGGATTTTGTCACTCCATTGGTACCTTTTTTTTCTATTTATTTGTGCATTTTTCTGCAGTTTCAATTCAGCTTGAGCACATTTCTTCATCCTCTTTGTGTTGCCCCTTGGGTTTTTGACATAATTTTTTGGCCTCCTTTGCCATTCACATTCTTCTTGTGCTGTGTTTTTTGAGTGAAGCTTTTAACCCCATTTGGCATCTTCACAATCCTGTTTGGTTGAGAAGCGTTTGTAATGTTGTGGCTCTTTTCAATGGCTCTTCAGTGCAAAATTGTTTGTTTTGTATTGACTCTCCTCTTCGCGGCTGGTCTGTTGTTGACGTACAGGGTTTCTTTTCAGCACTGCTAGTTCTTTTCTTCACTTTTTTTCAGCAAATTTCTTATTTCTAGAAAGATGATTTAATAAAGATGATTTCTTTATATTTATAGAATTTTTTTCTAAATCTTGTCATGCTTTAGTTGCTTCCAACATTTTCAGATAAAGATCATTTGTTTAAATTTATAGAATTCTCTTCCAATTATTTTCATTCTTTAGTTGGTAGTTTATGGCATGAAAGATTAGATCATATCAATTACCAGAGCATTGCATTTACAAATAAATTAGATATGATGTGTGGCTTGCCTGAGATGTCTGCAACTGATTTTGTTTGTACCGAATGTATGGCTGGTAAACTCATAGAGAATATTTTCCAACAAAACAAATATTGGCGTGCAACTCAAAAACTCTTATCTTGCTTAAAGTGATCTTTTTGGCACAATGCAAACTCCTATTAAGTGTTCTAAATCTGCTCTTAACTTTTGTAGATGATTGCACTATGAGAATTTGGATTTATTTTTTGACATCTAAAGGTCAAGTTTTGGATACTTTCATTGGTTTTCATGCCTTTGTTGAAAGACGATGTGGTTGTTCTTTGTGTATCTTATGTATTGATAATGGTACTGGGCATGTCAATTATGAAATTATTGTGTGTTGTAAGCAACACGATATTAAGCATGAAAAGACTTTTCTTACACGCTTGAGCAAAATGGTGTTGTTGAATTTAAACATAGGACATTACTAAAATGGCTAGGTGTTAGTTACATGCTAAAAACATGCATACTAAGCATTGGGCTGAAGCTTGATAATATCCTTAATAGTACTCCCACTAAAGTTGTCTGAGATATTACTCTTGAAGAAGCTTGGAGTGGTAAAAAACCTAATTCAAAGCAATTGTATGTCTTTCGTTGTGGTGTTTTTGTTCATATTCCTGAAGAAAAATGTAAGAAGTTACACACATCATTGTAAGTTATGATGAGAAATATGTAAGGCTAATAAAGTATATGATCCTTGAACTAACAAAGTCAAAATTAAAAAAGATGTTAAGAGTTGCTAAAAATGGTGTGGTTGATTAATTTAATATTTTTGATTCGCTTGATATATTGTTTTTGTTTATGTTCATTGTGATTCAAGTAATGATCATGTAAATGTGCATAGAAATGTTCCTACCCCTTAGCCTCAGTCCATCTAAGCCTATGCCTCAGAGGAAAAAAACAGTTATAGAAGCATCCAAAGTTGATGTAGATGTTAATGCTTCTCGTAGAACTAGGAGACAATTTTGTAACTATACGTTGATGTCTAAACTTATGAATTACAATGATCCTTACATTTCAAACAAGCTACAGGTCACCCTCTTTGGGAAAATGCTATGCTTAATGAATATGATTACATAATCTCTAATCAAACTTGGGACTTAGTCCCTCTCCCTAAGGGTCCAAATTTGGTTAGTTGAAAATGGTTGTTCAAAACTAAATTTACTTTTGATAATGAAGTAGACAAATATAAAGCTAGATTAGTTAGAGGTTTTTCTCAAGTTGAAATTGATTATAATGAAACCTCTGCTCCTGTAGCTAAGATGCCCAAAAACAAATTTGTTCTAGCTCTAGCTGCTCATATCCATTGGCTTATTCATCAAATGGATGTTAAGAGTGATTTTTTGGATGGTGATTTGCATAAAAATAATTATATGTCTCAACCTCTTGGTCTCATTAAGAAATAAAATGAGAATCTTATTTGCAAATCAAAGAAAGCTATGTATGATTTGAAGCATAGCTAATAGGTGAGTTGGGGGTACAAGGATGGGGATGCCATTCAAATCAAAAAACGTGAGTAAATAAATAAGGTATGGCTATATTGTTAATAAATATAGTCATAAAAAAATGTGGGTACAAGGGCAAGGACGCGGTCCTAATCCCTATACTAGTGTTTCCTAGTAACCATGGTTTGAACCAATCACCTAGAGAATGGTATTCTAAAATCTATCGATTTTTTGTAGATCAAGGCTTTACTCCTGATTGCAATGATCCTCATCTTTTTTTCAAGAAAATTGTAGAGGGCATAATTATTATAGTCTTATATATTGATGATTTTATAATTATTGGTAGTAATAGGTCCATTGGTTTCTTCTACTAAAGATGCTTTAAATCACAAATTTATGTATTTTATGACATTTTTTATGCATGCAAGTTTGCCAAGAAAAAGATACCATTTCAATTTCTCAATCTAAGTATGCATAGGACTTATTAGCTAAATTCAATATGCTTGATTTCAAACCCATTGCTACTCCTTGTGAACATGGTGTAAAATTGCTTAATGATATGGAAACTAAACCTTTTGACCCTACTCTATGTAGACAATTAGCTGTAAGTTTGAATTATCTAACTTTTAAACCTCTTGACATTGTTTTTTTCGTTGGTTTGGTTTATTGGTTTATGTCAAAACCCTAAACTACTCACTTTAAAGTTGTGAAAAGAATACTTGATTAGATTAACCCTCAACATCAAGTATACCTTGAATAGAAACTTTTCTTTGGCAAGTTACACAAATTTTGATTGGGGTGGCGATCCCAATGATGATCCAAATGTGGCTACTATTCTTCATTAAGATTTGGCACAATTTTATAAAATAGTAAGAAGCAAAATATTGTATCATTGTCTTCCACAAAAGTTGAATATAAAGAATGTAATCATGTTATGAAGGAAGGACTTTGGCTTAAAAGAAAGCTATTTAGCACATTAAAATTCAACATCACTTTTGCATGAACTACTTTAAAGACAAGCAAATTCCTCTTTCTTTTTGCCGTATTGACGAGCAAGTGATAGATATTTTTACTAAAGCCATTATGTAAAGACAAATTTGTATTGTTTTGTAGTTTGTAAGGATTGAAGGAAGTTGTCATCAATGGGGAGTGTTAACTTATAGCATCTCCCTTCTTTGTTTAACTTCTTTGTAACCCCAAAATAAATTTTAAGGGGGAGTGTTAGGATTACCATTTATTTGGGTTAAGTTTATAATCCTAATGTTTGTCTATATGTAGGTATAATTTCCATATGAATTTTTAATCCTTATACTAAGGAAATATGTGAGGTGTCTCACCTTTTTTGGTCCCTTTTGAACAGAATCTTAGAGTTTCATGTCATATGTAACTCCTATGACACTTAGCTAACACTCCCCCTCACAATATGGGGTTTAGGGACACTAGGTACACACTAAGAAGGTTGGGCAAGGGAATGATGTAGTTATTTTGCAACATCTTTTGGTTTCTTCATTCTATTAAAAGAGCTCTCTCCTCTCTCCTCTCCTTCATGACACATTGAAGTCTATTCTACTTTTCTAATCTCTTCATAAAGATTGTCATCCAACGAATAGTGCTACTAAGCTTTCTTAAAAATGTGGGGTTTTCTTCCATTGCAACTGTTTCCCCACTTGTCAATTTGTGTCTTTAAGTTCTCATGGTTTGGCTTATATTATACCTTTATGTGCATTCATTTATCTATGCTTCAATGTTAATTGTAAATATCTTGCAATTTATTCTTTCAAAGAGACATACAAGAAATATATTTTTCGCAAAATAATTCCATTAGAGAGAGACAAGGTTTGAACCCCAAATGACTAGAACAATTTCATTAACATCGCCCTTTTCAGTCCTTTCTACTTGTGCAACCAATTCCATTAATAGCATCAACTCTTGATGCAGATTGAGAAGCCAAACACTCTCATATCAATATATGAGAAGTCTATCAAATACTTTAGATGGACAGGGGCTTTCAGCCCAAGGGCTTGTAATTTTTCCACTTTCTTGTACTCCAACATAACATCTTCTTCCATGCATTTTGAGTAGAATGGTAAAGAGTTTACTCCTAGTTTAGGATACTCTTCCGCATGATTATCCTCATTCCATACCACTAGTGCTTCATAGTCTTTCTGCAGATCTTCATCCCATACCATTTGTGCTTCATCTTCATGGAGATATTCATCCAATAGAAAGTGGCGATCCCTCTTCTTCAAGTTGATCTACTAGAGAAACCTCCATCAAACAATTTTTGTGTGGTTTGCAACAGCTCATATGTTAGTTTTATTAACACTTTCTTCCACCTCTAACCTGGTCACATAGCAAGATTGGATCCATGACATGTTCGAGACTTGCCCCTTCTTGGTAAGGGGAGGTTTGAGGATGAAATCAAATATCGACTTGTAGAGCTTCATTCTCTCTTAATACTTCTTTTAAAAAACTGCTCATTTGAAAGCTTAATGAGTCTAGTTTTAAACAAAAAATGGCACCTCAATAGGACACTTGAACTGAAAGTTACTACGCCAAATTATGATTACCAGAATTTGCATTTTATCAAGATGCTTCCAAGATAACTTATTGTGGCAGCAATATTTTCGTCAATATAGCTCCAACATTTGATGATTTTGAGCTTGTTGGACACTCCTTTAAACATCCTTTCAAACAAAAAGAAATTGTGCCAATCTGACACTTCAATAAAATGTTATGCTCTCTGGAATAGGTAATCTGTTTTGTTCCCTATGGAACGGAAGTAAGCTCTGATGTCACATGTAGTGTGCTTATAATACAAATGGGCACAACTACACCAATTGAACAAGGATGAGGGTGTTTTCATACCCAAGAATTGGACGGTACTCACCTACAAGCCTTAGGTGAAAGAAAATGCTCTTCCTTCAAGAGTTATGAAAGTACACATGGATTTGTATTGATATGAAGTCCTGATCACTCCCAACATACCATGTGGGTAGCAAATCAAATCGGTGGCCCTTAACGTGACAACCTATATAACTCGTAAGGATATAAGACTACTGATTAGTAATTACATTGTAAATCAGAAGCTTTGTAATTAAATAGCTCATTAAAAATTACAACACAAAACATGTGTATAGGACACTACTAAAGTGTTCAAGTAGACGTAAAATTTGGTCAGAGTTATGTTAAAAAATAGACTTGCGCAGTAATAAAAAAACGACAAATATAATAATCTTCAAATTGCAGTCATTCGGGATGTCTCATTCAACAATAGAGGTTACAATGTATAGGTGAATGATCTCCTTGATAGGGGGAGTCAACACCAATCTATATCCCTACTCTTTCTCCACCATAAATCACTCCCAATCCCAACAATATCTCACTCATATCAAATATTATCCTAACCTATATTATTAATAATGAGTTGTATGACAACTCGTATTAATAATATAACAATATAACACTATCATATATTCACCCTTGGAGCATTAACTAAACTAATATCTGTAACATTCCCCCGCTTAGTACGAACATGGTAGAAAACATTTTTACACATCCAACAGCAAAATGCCTGACTCTTGTGGCACGCCCATTCTCGTGGCTCATGATCTTGATCAAAACGAAAGGTACCTCTCCTCAACCTTCCATGGTTTTCCGCAAGTTTACCACAAACCTGGATATGAACAGGGTCCCATCAACTATTCACTTGTGTGGTTTTCTAGTTCACCACGAACATTTTCTAGATCCATGTTTGCATGTGCTTTTTGTTCCCCACACAACATTGTTACATCAAGGAAAAATACAAGAAATTTTGCTCGCTTATTACAAGTGCGAACATAAATGAATCATTTGTTTTTATTTACTACCACAAATCAACTGAAAAAACAAGCCACCACAACCGATAGGTGGCCTTGTTGTTGGTGACTGACGAGAGGTCGTTGGTTGACCTCCTTCCTTCATCAATGTTGTTAACTCAGTCGAATATGATCATTAGGTTCAATTGCATATTTTAAAAGAAAGTAACCCCCCCTTCACAATGTGAAATAGGACTAATTGACAAGATGTTGGTTACCACCGAAAATGCATCCATAAGGCAAATTGTTTTTCATTTTCTAACATTTTTACAGAACAAATTATTTGACGACACTTTTGGCAACTTTGACTCTTTTGACAGATAATAACGACTAATGCAATTTAATTATTGACTAAGTATGAAAAGACAGTTTTATTTGACACTTGTCTTTTGATTATTACGACATGACAACTTTAATTAACAAAAACAATAAAGACGACATAAAAAAGTAATATTTAATTACTTTTTATAACAACTATATAATGACAATTAACACCCAAATATCTTAGACTAACAATATAAGATCCCTAAATGGGACTCTTTGACCCCTAGTAGGATTTTAGGAAAATCCCCACCAAAACAACAAGGAAAAGATGGAAAAGTAAATTATTACTTTCAGATCTGACAATTAATATAGAAAATGTGATTGGGTTTTGATACGAAACTCCTGGCACATTCATCATTTGTCACCCTTCATCTTTCTTAAATAATATGCAAATTTTGATAAGTCAAATCAGGTCTAAAAGGATGAAATGGAGCATGCACAACCAGCTGAGTTTGCTGAAATAATTTGCAGGAAATGTCGACTAGGATATGAAGGGAAATCTCATGCAACATATACCCAAATAATCTTGAACCTTTCTTAATTGATGGCAATATTTTTAGCAGCTAGAATAGGAAGAAAACCAGAATTTTAAGAAACAAAAATGACAGAGAATCAGATTTGAAATCTGCAGATGGAAAGAGGTTAAAAGCATACATTAATCCCTTCAGAAATGATCTGGCAATGACGTACTTGAATCCCAAAAATCAGATCTGAAATCTAAATATTAAACTGGCTGAAATACCTCTGAAAAACCCTCTTAAAATTATGAAACTTCCTTGCTTCACTTCACAAAAATTTGTAGATGATTTGACAATAGAAATCAGATCTAAATACCTCAGAAAATATGCCAAAACAGTCCCTAACTGGGTCGATCCAATAGAAGAACTGCTGCAATTTATTCTCCAAAATACCCTCAAAATACATTGCTGGAAATCACTGAAAATCATATTACAATCAATGAGAAAACCTGAGTGGAAATCTTTCACAATACTCTTGGGTTTTTCGTCCGTAAGAGATATAATCCTATGGGGTTTTGTCCTTGGATTATTTGCACAAGCTCAGAGCTCACGTGCAAGAGAAAATATCATATCAAAAATCTGGAATACCTCTACATAGGTCGACCTCTTCTTTATATAAGAAATGGGAACCAAAGTGACCTTTGGACTTCTAAATGGAAGTGACCTTTGGACTTTCCATGAAAGTGACCTTTGGACTTTCAAATGGCATTTTCCATAGAAGGAATACAAGACATAAATAATATTTTATCCTTCCCAACTTCATTATTCCTCTTTGGCCCAAAAATAAAATATAATAACCCCTTCACAATGATATTTGCCCCTCGTATTGACCATAGGGATTATTATTTATTTTATTAAGCCAAATAAATTAATATAAGTGCTTTAATTATTTTATTTTATTTTTTTATAGCACCTTATATTTTTCCTTTGGTCGTCGGGTTGACAAAACAGGCCAAAGGTCTTCGATTGGGAAAAGGGGACATTACAAACAATGATTATACAGGACTGAAACACCTCAAGCTTAGATGTTAAAAATTAAAATGAAGCACTAAATCTGTTATAAATGATTGTATACAAACAACAATAAAATCTTAAAAAAGAAATTATTTAGTATGACTCGGCTATGACTTGACAACCTAATATATTGAAAAAATAAACTTGAAACCTTTATTGACTATATGACTGCACAAATTTGCACTGATGAGCATGGATGCATGTCATTGGAAGGACAACTATGTTGAGACCGAGGTGGGAAGTAACCAAATGCGTATCATGCCAAACCGTTGTCCAATGCGGAGATCAATGTAGAATTAGGCATATGAGCAGATCATAAAAAGTGCACGATATGACTACTTGAAATTCAGGTCCACAAACAATTTAACTTCTGGTCGCCGTTAATGATTTCATCATTTCTCCTTAACCCTAATCTGGGTTTTTGTAATTTTTTGATAGAATGGTCCAATATCGAAATAAACAAACCCAAAAAGTTTCATGACATTTGGAATATGGGTTTTTGAGAAACAATCAATTTATGGGTCATTTTTTTAAAGATCTAATTCTTTGATTTGCTTATAATTGCTACCATTGGTTGATCGCTTACCAGAAGGGACACTTACGATGAAATTTCAATGTCGCCTACAAATGCTCTTTTCTGCAATACATTTCTCTTGAGATGCCCTCTTCTAAAAAATTAACACTCCATTGTAATGAACCTACTCTAATACCAAATGTAAAATTTGGTCAGAGTTATGCTAAAAAACAAACTTGCACAATAATAAAAAACACCGAATATAAATAATGTTCAAATTGAATTCATTCGAGGTGTCTCATTCAACAATTGAGGTTATAATGTATAGGTGAATGATCTCCTTGATAGAAGGTGTCAACACCAATCTATATCCCTATTCTTTCTCCTCCATAAATTACTCTTAATCCCAACAATATCTCACTCATATCAAATATTATTCTAACCTATATTATTAATAATGAGTTGTATGACAACTCATATTAATAATATCACAATATAACACTATTATATATTCACCCATGGAACACTAACAAAACTAATATCCGTAACAGTAGAGGTGCACAAAAACAAGTGACCTGATTGTGTGCAATAGCTAAAGAATATGGTAGCTTGGATAATTTACCATGAAAAAAACAAGGTACCACAACAAGGATGGGAGATACATAGACTCAAGATTTGGACTCACGCATGTATGCCCTAGGTGAGAGAAAATACTTTTCCTCTAAGAGATGTGAAAAGAAATGAAAATAGGATGGATACATAATGATAGGGAGGAACCATAATCTATAATAAGAGGAGGAAATGAAGTCCTAATCACTCCCATCCTACTATGGATCCCATATCACAGTGTTCTCTAGTTCCATAATAAACTATTAAACTCCTAAGGACATAAGACAACTACTTCATTACAAAATGAGCTTTGTAATGTAACAGTTCATTATACATTACAGCAAAAAAATATGTTCTGTTTGTGAACACAACAGCAAAATGTTCAAGCACAAGGTAGATGAAAACAAGTAGCATGATGGCATTGCCCTACGAACATGGTAGCTTGGATAATAAGATGAGGAAAGAAAATTGTCAGTACAAAACAGCATGGTTGAACTTGGATGGCCTAACAAGCTTGCCTTAGTACCAACTACAATAGACCAATCATTATAACTAACCCATTCGGGAAAAATAAACAGAAAAAAAAACATCAGAAAGATTATTGCCATATAGATTATTGTTACAATTGAAATCCTATTAAAAGGTATGTTATTTTTAATATACAAAGGGTAAAGGTGAATATTATTTAAGTCACTGCCAAGCTACATGCCAACATATCAAAATAAATTGCTTATCTAAAATATTATTGACAACATTTGGATACTGTGATTAGGATATAAAAATGGTCAAAAGTACTCCTTAATAAGGTGTGAGTGGTAGTAAAAGGGAGGCCCTAGGGACCTAAATTACAAAATGTAGTATAACAATTTACAAGGTAAACTGCAGAAATGAGGCAGCATTTTCAAAATTCGTCAAAGCTTTGTGCAACATTTGTCCAAGAAGGGAGGTTTACCTAGACATTTTTCTTTACAATTCTAGTAAATAGTAGTGTGTTATAAAATCATGTTAAGGCAACCTTCTCTAGTAGTAGTGGCAAACATATTTGGTGTCCCGACATTTATCTGGTACAAAATGTATGAAGCAATAGCAGAGGCCATCATTGTCCCAACTTTCTCTTTTGATATCTTTTATGTAGCCACACTTTTCTATAGAAGCTACATTCCACAACAGTGTTTGATTACGAGGATAAAAGAAGTTATAAACTAGCTTTCGATTAGGTTATAAGTTTTACGTATGTATGAGAAATCGATCACATTGTTGCACTCATTGAGAAAGATCAGGACATGTCCAAGAAACATCTTCAAATCTCTGAAACTCCAGGGACGTCAAGTATAGAATGTTTCAGTAATCTAACAAGTTCAATTTGACCCCCCTTTTGGGCAGATGACAAAACCGCCAGCTAAAACAAGCGGTGGATGCGAAACTGCAGTCTATATTAACCAGCTGACAAATAACCAATAGTGTGCATTAACCAACTTTAACATAACCGCCAATCGGTATTAATCAACACCTACGTAACCACCAATTTGCAATAAGAAGCGGTGTCACCCGCATTGATTACAAAAAAAAAATAACAGCCCAAAATGATATATTTTGACATTTGGCTTGTTTACCAACAAGGGAACTCAAAGAGACGCTCCAAGATGGAGCGAAGAGTCGGAAGATATTCAAATAAGTTAGGGGGAGATAACTTTAGAGAGTAGAGTAAGAGTTAGAGTTGGGGAGAGAAGAGATCTTCAGTTGGAAATGGGAAAAAAAGACCACAAAGTGAGATCATAAGAGAGAAGTTAATAGTAAGAACCACAAAAAGTCCATTAAGGGATTGTGTGGGTGTTGTCTTCATCTTGATGTTACAATTCAAGTAATAATTCAAGTGTGTGCATGTTATCTCTAGGATATTGTCATATGGTTGCAATACAGTGTGGTTTGGTCTCAAATCTAACTGTTTTGTGTTCAAGTGTGTGTCCATTGAAGAGTGTTGAGTCTAGGTTGTGGGGAAAGGTTGCAATTAATTTGGTCCACTCTTACCAACCCTGCATCATTTGGTATCATAGCAAGTTGCAGCTAGGCCCCTCCTTGAGTATGGGGATGCTCCCATTTATTGAATGCAAGGACTAATTAGAACTATGGGGTGGCCATTAGGTTGAGGATCACACAGGAATACTCCAATAAACTTGTGGCAAAGTGCTTGTACATTGTACAAAGGAGGAATTTGCTTATGAAAGAGGTAAAGGGAAGTAGGAAAATAGAGAGAGGGGGTTAATATTGTGAGTAGACACTTACATATTCTCACCTATATTAACCAGAGTAGGTCCACATTCAATAGAAAGAAATCAACCATGTAAGCAATAACAAGACTAATAAATCAGAGACACAAAGTTCTATGGATTCATTAATCAAAGACACAAACTTTCCTTTTTGGTTGTATAAGATTACAATGCTTGCAAAGTTAGAAAGTAGAGAGTATGGAAGAACATATGAAAAGAGATAGAAGAATGTAGCTTATTGCTTGTAGTAGTAGTGAAATCCAACAACTTTTAACAACCAACAAATGCTAACCCCATTGGAATGGAGAAGCCATTCCAATTTATAGCTTAGAAAAATGTCTCTTCCTCTCCCCCCATGTGACTTTTCATCTCACCACCACTTGTGACCTTTCACATTCCCTAGGAATGAAATTAAGTCCTTTTCTTATTTTTGAAAAGGGACCTTTACAATACAACATTAAGTCACTTAAGTGAATAAGACAAAAGAGTGAAAAATTACATTCCCAATGAAGAAATAGAATGTTAGAGAGAGAGGGAGGGGGAGAAGAAGAAGAGAGATAAGTGAAAATATGGAGATGGGGAAGCCTTTGTTGATGAAGAATTTGTTTCTAATAGACTTTGAGGAAATGCTCTATGAATGAAATTCTTTGCCTTTGACCTTTTGTTGGATTGAAACATTGTGGTTACAATCTCCTTCTTCTGTGAGATGCGGACACACTCCAAAGCATTGAATAAGTGTTCAAAAACACTATTAAGTAATTTGCACCATGTGAACTTGAGATGATTTCCCATTATTGCAAACATGATGATCCTCTTTGAACACAAGGTCAGAGTTAGGATATGAAGATCATCACCTTACTCCTCTTGACTTCAAGATTCACCTCCATGACAAAGATGTCTCCTTTTTGAATGGAATCAACCTCAAGATGCTCAAACACTTCTTGCTCATTTGTTACTCATTGGAAAAGGTCTTCTTTTCCAGATAGAAGAATTACTCTCATTCTCAACTGAAAGTGTGTATTGTGAAACCTTGAGTCTTTCCAGTCACCATGATGTCCCACAACTATCTCAATCACATCCAGGTGCACTCTTTCATCAGCATAGGTGACTCAACATCCTTGTTTCTTGACCAATGTTTTGACACTTACTATTTTTAGTAAGCCTTAATGTAGGAAGTCTATTTTTAGTTACCAGTTTGCTCAATTTGACACTTTTGAGTTTTCTTGATGTGCAAGGAGCAATGACAACTTAGAGAATGCACTGTTTATGGTACTTACTATTTATAGATTGTGAAGCTTAGGAATAGCTTATTATTTTTAGAAGTGGGTCTTCCCAGTGTCAAAATGGAACGAAAATGGTCTCAAAAGTTTTGTTATTTCACAAGGAAGCTTTGCTCCAATTTTTAGAGGATTTCAATCGCCATAACTCCACAGATCTAAAAAATGAGTTTTTATAAAGGAAAATTTTTCTAGCCATTAAAAATAATGTAGACCCATTGGATGCAAGGTTGGAATCATTTGAAAGGATTTTTTGAGAAGTTGTTGGTAAAATCTTGTGGGGATAAGACAAGGGGTTTGGCAGATATGAGCAACTTTCCATTTTTAGTATATGAGGTCTCTGGCAGTACATAACAACAAGGGGAGTGAGCTTGGGAGGGAAAAAATGAAGCTTTGAAACTTAAAAATGGTTAATTTTTTGAACATGAAGCCTTTTTATCTTACTTTCACACCTTAACTCATGCTTGACTCAAACAAGCTTAACCAAGGTTGAATGAGGGTTGATGTGGAGTTGTACCATGAAAAATAGGGGAAAACAAAGGGGACAAGAAGGGCTCCCAAATTTTCTTTGCATCAGATCATGCCAAGTGTCAACTTGTGGTTTCATGAGAGTGAGATACAGGGGGCTGGAAACTATCTCTCGAGGCTTAACAGAGGTTTTTCATGTGTCAAGGGCTAGCTGATGAGAGAGGGGAGAACACTTTTTGTCCCTCATGTCCCTTTGCACCTTGGGAAAAGTGCAAGGGGACACACAACCTTGAAAAATGTGCCATGGGTCAGCCTGTCATGAGGAGGGGGATGATTTCAAGTCGAGTTTAAGTTTGCACCTCTAACACTCATAACACTTGAAGTTGATGTTTTTAAGTGACAAAAACTTGCAAATGGAAGGGGGAGCGCACTTTTGTGTCCCTCATGTCCCTTTTCACATTGGGAAAAGTGCAAGTTGATAAATTGACCTTGAAAAATGTGCCAAGGGGGGCCACAACATGAGGAGGGGGCTTATTTTTGCATTGGTTCACCTAACCACTCAAGTCACAAGTTTTAAGTGACGTAAAAGAAACATGCATAGGGGGAGTACATTTTGGTGTCCCTCATGTCCCTTTGCACCTTAATACAATTTCAAGGGGACACACTACCTTGAAAAAAGTGCGCTCAAGCCTTTAAGTGATGTTGATGTCATCATCCCAACGCGAAATTAGAAACATGCAACTTGCCTTTTCTGCCCTGAGAGTGAAAGTTGGAGTTCGAAGGTGAAATATTATATGATTTTGACTCCAAAGCATCTATTGAGTTCATTCCCACCACTTTTAATACTTTATTCATCTTGCAATTTGAGTTATGGCACCATTCACCCTTTTGGCATGAAGGAGCAGCAACAATGACTTGAGCTATCACAAGAGATCTTGAAGATTTAGACAAATATTGATGTGTCCATCATGTGGAGGATTCCAAGATATTTTCATTGACTATTTTTTGAGCTTCCAACTCCTCGTGGAACTCCCAAAATATTCAGAACAAGGTGACTTTCTACGTTGAAGCCTTCATTCTGTGTGCCCGTAGAGACCCAATTTTGCTTAAGTTGTTCCCAACATCAATTTCTTCCATATATTTTCCCTAAAATTCCTCATGGATAACTTCATTTATCTCTTTTATAACTCCCAAATGAGCTTGAGTCTTCCATGTCAACTTCTAGAATTATGTCCACATGTTGTAATATGGCTAAAAATAGCCAATTTAGTGCTTCGGAGAGCATTATTCCACTTTAGATCTTACTCTCATCATGAAATCAAATTGTATGTATTCACCTACACATTAAAAACACTTGAAAACCATGTTATAATGTTCCTCCCAGCTAGAATAAGGATGACACAGACCCGAGAGGGGACTATGTGGGTTGACGGGATGGATAGAAGAAGGGTTCATGATGATCGGGAAAGAGGTTTTCAAATGGTGGGCTTAGTTGTCGAACAACTAGCAAAGCGACCAACACAACCAAGAGAAAAATACACGAACACACAACAAAAAAGGGAAACACACACAGGAAGGGAAAGTTTTATGATAGTATACAAATTATCTCAGCACTCTGATTAAGATTTAATTTCAGTTAAATCAAGAGGTTTCCAAGCTAGATAAGATGTTATGGAGATTGCATAAATGTAATGTGCCACTTTCGAAATTAATCCGGAGAAAACCCTTAGCCTATTTATTTCCCGTAGGCGAAAAGGGGGTAGTAAGGGAAATAAATCACCGGTTTATTTTAAGTTGTAAAAGGTAACTTCATGTTATATTCATTTAAACACACAACTTACGTTCTATAGTTAGAAAAGTTATTTTTTGATAAAATAAAAACATAATATCAAAAGAAAAGTGGGTCGACCCATTTAGGGACCTTTCCTCATAATGTGTGTCACCAAAAAGCATAAAAGGGGTTGATGAGGTCATTTGGGGGGACTTTTTGCATACATTCTATTTTGTCAATGAGGTTTTGAGCTATTGCTTCAACTTCCTTCTGCAATTGGGGACGAAAAACCCTCCATTGCAACAAGATTTGAGGACAAAAACCCTTCAATCTTCAGACGCAACTCCATCCAGGAGTTACATTTGTGCTTTCAATTAAGGATTCTCAGTTCAGATCTAATTCGTCAACTAGGTCATGTTTCAGATCAGATCTCAGAATTTTTACGACTAGGGCATCATCTACTCTGCTGGAACGAGTTGGTGGGTTGTTTTTCCATTTTGGAGCCCTTTTAGAGGCTAACATCATCCTCTTAGAGTTGGACGACTTCATTGGAGGCTGCTATAGCATGTGGTATGGCTGCGACCAATGTTTAGGGCTCGCAAATAGCTAACTTCAGCCATAAAACGTCATCTTCAGTTAATTGTGAGTGATGATGAAAGAGAGAGGAGCACAAAAGATTCAAGTAGAATACATAGGAAATAGACTAGAGGATAGACTTTTGGGCGTTATCACAAAAATAGGAAGTAAGCCAAAGATGGATGCCTCGGTTCAGAAAAGCTTGAGCCCTGAGCATCTTATTGATTGGATCACAGAGCTGAAAAAGTATTTTGACTATCAATCAATAGAAGACTCAAAGAAGGTTAAGTTTGCTTGTAAAAAGTTGAAGGGGCGTGCATCCTTGTGGGGTCATGTGCAACTAGAAAGAGAAAGGAGAGAAAAGAACAAAATCAAAACATGGAATAGAATGGTTGGAAAACTTAGAGGTAAATTATTACCTAGGGATTATTAGAGTTTATTTAAAAATTTAAATAATTTGAGACAAAAAGAGATGAATGTAAACGATTACACAGAGGAGTTCTACCAACTCACTATTAGAATTGGTAATGTGGAGGACAATTAGGGGAAAATATCAAGGTATGCCATTGGAATGTTTACCTTGAAATTAATAGATTTGGCCTATCAATGTGCACTGAAGAAGAAAGATAATTTGTTGAGGAGACAATTGAATACCTCTAGAGGTGGAGGAAGATACTCACTAGGACGAGGATAGTCAAGCAATGGTAGAGGACAGCCTAGTCATGAAGGAGAAGCTAGCACTTCTCAAAGTCAAAATCAAACGTAAAGAGGAAGATGATATTTTGGTAGAGGAAGAGATAGACGTTTCTTGGGTAAGTGCTTTGAATGTGGAGGTTGTGTTTGACGTACAGAATTTAAATGTCCAACAACATTACAAAACAGCAAAAAGAGAGGCAATAATATTGCTTAGGTAAATGAGGATAGTGTTGGATCCCCAACACATAGGGAAGAACCAAAGACTGGTGTAGCTCTGATCATGAAGAGAGTGGTGTTAAAACCAGCTGAAGAGAAGGATGAGCCAGTACAAAGAAAGAATCTTTTCCAAACTATATGCAAAGAAGGAAGTAAGTATTGTAAGGTCAGTGATAGCACAGATAATCAAGTTTCTAATAAAATGGTCTATGTAACATCCTCGTTTTATTTTTTTGTGGTTATCAAGATCGTTAATTAAGCCCTCTTTAACTAATGTGTGTATAAGTAGGTTGCATCATTTCTTGTCTATTAGCGAGGTGCTTGTTGATGATATAATAAATTAATAATATATATATACACATATATATGTAATTAAAAATGATTTATAATAAATACATATAAAAATATTGATATATGTATACATTTATATGTATATAAATAAGCATGATTAATTTGAATGGGTCAGAAGTCCACCGTGGGTTAATGTTGTTTGGCATATAAGATGGTCATTAACCATTCGAACCTAAGCTAATTGTTGTGCACTTTGGCTTGGTTGTCGTGGCAATGTATACGGTTTTGTAATTTTAATAAACTTAAGTTATACTTAAGTAATGGCATATTGGATAAATATTGTGGTTTATGGTTTAAGCTTTGGATAGACACGAGCTGGCATGGGCAGTTAATACGAGTTGGTGGGAAATTAATATAGCTCCTTGGGAAGCAGAAGCTTCCTTGAGAAACTATTGCATGTACCGTGATTTGCATTGTTTCATTTTCATTGTTGTTTTGGAGCTCTACATGGAGCCGGGCATGTAGTTTTTGAGGGAAGTTTGTATAGGATGACTGTGCATGCAATTTAAGACTGTTATCTTCGGTTATCATGGCATTTTTGTTATTTAAATATGTTGTTGGAATATTTGATGATGCTTGGAAGCATTTGACTTGGAAGGTTTCAAAGAAGATTGGAAATAAACACAGGCATGGGTTTCATACTTTTACTCTCTATTGATTTTATGAAGAAATCACTGGATATGCTCTGGTATTGATCTCTTAAAAAGAAATTTGGTTACGTTTATTTGTTTTAATGTGAAATTTGGAAATAATGAGGAAGTTGTTTACGTTTTGATCTGGGATCATTATTAAGGAAATCTACATACTTTTTCTTGGGTTTTGATGGCGAAATCTAGAAAAATAAATGAGGAAACGGTCGATTACCAAATGGGTTTTTGATTGTTTGAGAGATTTTGCACTACATTTGTTTTGTCTGATTATTATGTGAAAATCTAGAAAGGAAACACGTTTTGGTTGGGGGTCAATTTATAAAACTCCGAATTCGTTTCCTTTGGTTTTTTATTGTGAAATCTAGATAAGATGAAGGAAAAAGTCAAAAACATTTTGGGTCATTGGTTGTGTGAGATTATGAATCTGCATATGTTTTTTTAATTATTTGGGTAACCTGGAAAATAAAAAACTTTTTGTTCCGAGTTATTATTTGGAACTGCAAAGGAATACGTCTTGGTGTTGGGTTATTTTGTAAATCTGGGCAATGCTAGAAAGATAGATACATCTCTTGTTTTTGTTTGGTTTCAGCTCATCTCTGAGCTTTGTTGGTATCATTGTTTTATAGCTCTTATCGAGCATGACTGTTATAACATCTCTCGCAACACGTTTTGCTTTCGTTTATTTGGTGAAATCCGAGCAAGGAAACAAGAATGTTACAGCTCTCTTATAGAGTATTATTGTTGCCATTTTCTCTCCCTCGACATGTTTTTGGTTGAAAAAATAAAATAGAGATAGTTCATAGCTCCAATTTTGAGCTTGCTACTATCATTTCTTATTTCGACATGAAAAAAGGTTCGGATCCTGAGATGATTAAGCAAGATTGATTAGGTTATGTCTGCTTCTATTGCTTATTTTAAGTTATGTAATATAATAGTTGATTACTTGCATATTAACAATGGATTCTCTTTCCCATCTAGGGACTAGACATTGTGGTTAATTACTTTTTCAAATGAACGAGTTATTGCATGGAATTAATGAAGTTTTGGTAATTAACGAGTATATCTACAGTCATCTAGTAAGGTTCTCTAAAACAGAAAATACTTCTTTAGTTTGCAGTATTTAAGGTACTAGTTGAGCTTGAATGATTGTCATAACTTTGTGAAGTTTTACTCTGGTGACTAAGAGTTACATAGCTGTAATTATTGACCGCATGCATTAGGAACTTTCTTGATGAATTCTTAATGTAAACTAGGAAGTTTACTATCATAACTTATTAATTAAGAATGATCTTAGCTATATCTTATTTTGTTATTTCATTATAGTTATAGCATAGATTAAGAGTATGAGGAATCATGCCATTTCATATCAATTGACCCATATCCATCTCTCTCCTATAGTTTTGCAAGAAAGGCCGACATACTTGAAGTGACTATTTGGATTTGATTTATGATTGTTTTACGTCTTAAGTTATTCTGATATAAATACAAAAGGATTCTTGTAATTAATTGATTAATGCGATTGAAATATCATCGCATCATATAAAGGGCATTGATGGCCCAATGTAATATTCTTATTTGATTGTTGTAAATCATTATTAATGAAGATTAAG
Source organism: Taxus chinensis (assembly GCA_019776745.2). Lineage (NCBI taxonomy): Eukaryota > Viridiplantae > Streptophyta > Pinopsida > Cupressales > Taxaceae > Taxus > Taxus chinensis. The sequence continues at coordinate 729,378,428 of CM034154.1, forward strand.
GTTTAGTCCTTATTGGAATCAGGTTTATGACTTATTTGGTTTATGATTATCTTATTTGAGTAGAAAATATAGATAAACTACTTATAAAACTTATTTAATAAGAAAGTCTTATTGTTCTTAAGTTATGTGATTAATTTTGATTTCATTAATTCAGATTGAGTAAATCAAAACAAATTGAATAATGACATATAAGTCAAAAGGATAACAATGAAAATGAAATAAAGATGTTTATGTACTTCATAGTTATAATGGGTTAATCATGACAAGTAAATGAATTTAAATGACTTGGTGTGTAAAACAAATGACTAACCTACACCCAACGACAATGACTAAGTTGTAAAAGTACGATCAAGAGGAACTAATTCTAGATAGGTAACTAATGTTGAATATTATGACCCTCTTATGAGGAACCTAAATACTAGTTGAGTTACTAAGATCCTCTTATAAAATCTTATTAAATATTTGAAAGAATACTTTTAAAAGTTACTTTTATCTATACTAAGGTAACCTATGAGTATAAGAAGTGTAGGGCATGTAATACCTTCATCTTCTCACTAATATCTTGCTTTGTACCAACTTAGGATGGCTATGGGAAGGGTAGTGAGGACGTAATGATGGTAATCATTATGTGGTCCCTATCTTTCCCATAGGGATCCTAAGATGGTATGGATGGGATATTTCATTTAAGGAAATAAGCCAATAATGGACTCTCCTTCTTCTTAACTAAATCACCTTCTTAAACAATAAAAAGGAATCCAAATAATTGTATGGAGATGGTTGTATGGTGACAGAAGATGAGTTTTGTAGACTTGTGTGGGGTCTCGGAACTAAGCTTGCAAAGCAAAGCTTGAAACTTTGGCCAAAGTAATGTAATAGTGACTACATTATCTTGTTCACCAATCCCCTAATTTATTGTATCAGATACTAGATGGAATGCAACATAGGAATGTCTTTCAGGTAGGCACTTAGGAGATGCACATAGTTCTCATAACATGTAAAAGGTTTAACCAAGTATACATAGTATACACACTTGGTAGAGTGATTTAAGGGAGATGTGGAGATGTGGATATACCCTTACAACTGCACATGGTTATCATATGTTATCGGATGGATTATGAATATTTAATAATGTTGGATTATTTAGCAACAAGCTAAATAATAATGTTAATCATTAATAGCATTAATTGTACGTTAAGGTGTATGTTTTTAAAAAAAATTCCCTTAATTTGGATGATCATAACATGGGTGTTACAGTTTGGTATCAATTTTGTAGGTTTATCAGCTCTTGGACTTAATGGGTTCATAATGACTAACAAACATCTTATCCTTTTATTAACAGGATATGATGGTTAGAAGAAGGGAAACCATGATGTTGGAACCAGTTCAGCTAATGTTGAAGGTTCAACAAGATGAGAAGTTAGATGAAATTCTAACAGTCCTTCAGGACACCCAAAACTAGATAGCTTGCCTTGAGAGCAGCATGTAGTGGGTGAAAATGAACAAAGAACAGCAAGAGGAAGAACAACCTGAACAGAGGAAGAACAACTTGAACAATAATAATAAAAATGAGTGAGGGGATAAAAGAGATCGCTTGGCTATTGAATTATCAAGGGACATAAAATGGATCAGCCCACCCAAATTTTATGGAACTACTTTGGGGGATGGTGTTGAAAATTGGTTAAGTGAGATGGAGAAGTACTTCGAAATAAGGGACTTTTTAGAGGAAACTAAAGCAGTTTGGGGTGCTTTCCAACTCTCCAACGAGGCATCTTCTTGGTGGGATAACTATAAGATGGAGTTAGGAGTAGATACTACCTCCATCACTTGGGAGTAATTCAAGGTATATTTTGTCAACATTGGTTGCCTCAGCTTTACTTTGATCAGAAAATTTCTGAATTTCAGAACTTAACTCAGGTAAATTGATGTTGTGGAGTATTGGGAACATTTTACTAAGTTGTTAAAATATGTGCCTCAATACCAAAAAGATGAAAAGTTTAGGATCCGTAAGTTTATTATGGGATTAAACCCAAACATAGGAGGTGAGGTAGATGTTCATGGACCATCTACAATGGAAGCAGTGTTCGAAAAATCTATAAGGCAGGAACAAAATTGCAAGCAATTTCAGCCTTCAGGGATGAGAAATGTAAGAAGAGTGTTAGCTCACCTACACCACTTGCTCCTAGGAAAACTTGGTGGAAGAAAGAGGGCAACAAAATGAATACTACTAGGAAAAATGTAGCAGTTAAACCTGTTGTAAATACAAGAAAGAATGAGTAGAATAGTGTTGCTTTTGGTGAAAATAAATTTGAGAGGAAAGGACCTATTAGGGGATGTTTTAAATGTTGAGGTGATCATTATGCAAACAATTATACCCCAAAATAATTAGGGAATAACCAGCAACAAATAATTCATGTTGCAATGGGTAATCACCAAGAAGAAAAATAGGCTACCCCAATAGAAGTGTCAGGTAAGCTTTATGGTTTTCTGTTACTGTTTTGTTTGACACCAGTGCTACCAAGTGTTTTATTCTAGTAAGTTAGCTATAAAATTGTCTAAGAAATATGGATTTATGGAAAACACTTGGACTGTTCCAATACAGGAATGATGTTATTCATACGGTGGACCAATGTATGTTTAAAGAAGCATTGGAATTACCTAGTTTTACCACTGAACTTAACCTTTATGTGACTCCCTTAGGGTCTTATGACATCATAATAGGAGTAAAATGGTTGTCCAAACACAAGGCAATAGTGGACTACTTTGAGAAACGTATATAGAATGTCTTGATGACATGCAAAAAACAACCATCATTCAGGGCATTAAGAGATATTTTGAAGTTAGAAAAATCTCTGCAATGCAACTAAAGAAATCCAAAAACAAAGGTTGCATGTTGTATGCTATTAAAATATCATATTTTAGTGAGGAAGGTAAGACTTCTTTGGAAGATTTTCCACTTTTACATGAGTTTAGGGATGTATTTACGGAAGAATTTCCTATGACTTCCTCCTAAAAGAGAGTTTGATTTCACAATTGACATTAAACCTAGAACAAAACCAATATCAAAAGCACCTTATAAAATGACAACAACAGAGCTAGTAGAACTGAAAGCACAACTACATGAAATCTTGTCAAAAGGTTTGATCCAACCTAGTGTGTCTCCTTGGGGAGCACCAGTCATTTTTGTTAAAAAGAAAGATGGAACGTTAAGGTTATGCATTGACTATCACATGCTTAACAAAGCAACGATAAATAATAGATATCCTTTTCCAAGGATTGATGACCTCTTCGATCAGATGAGAGATGCATTTGTTTACTCTAAGATTGATTTATGATCTGGTTATCATCAGTTAAGGATAAAAGATGAGGATATTCACAAAACAACATTCAGAACACGTTATGGGCATTATGAGTTTATTGTTTTGCCATTTGGAACTCACTAATGCACCAACAACATTTATGAACCTTATGAATAATATTTTTCAAGAATACTTAGATAAGTTTGTTCTAGTTTTTCTTGATGATATTCTAATTTACTCAAAGAACATTGATGAACACAATGAACACTTAAGAATAGTGTTAGAAGTTTTGAGAAAAAGGAAACTCTATGGTAAGATTTCAAAATGTTATTTTTATCAAAGTGAAGTACAATATCTTGGCCATATCATAAACAAGGATGGAATTTTATGTTGACCCATCGAAAATCAAAGCTATTACTGAGTGGCCAACACCTAAAAATGTACATGAGGTAAGAAGTTTTATGGACTGGTTGGGTATTACAAAAAATTTGTTAAGGACTTTTCAAGAGTGGCTAGACCAATTACTTCATTGCAAAAAAGGATAAAGAAGTTTGTATGGACTGAAAAATGTGAGAGTGCATTTAACTTGCTGAAAAAAAAATTACAACTTCACAATATTAAAAGGTTTGGATCCCAATGGAAACTTTATTGTGGTAACTGATGCCTCAGGTGAAGGATTGGGTGGAATACTTCTTCAAAATGATCACGTAATTTCTTATGAAAGTAGAAAATTGAAGGTGCATGAGCAAAACTATGCTTCCCATGACTTAGAGCTTACTGCCATAGTTCATGCCTTACAAATCTGGAGGCATTATTTGTTAGGAAATCCATTTGAACTGAAAACAGATCATTTGGGGTTAAAATACATTTTTATGCATCCCAATTTAAATGCAAGACAATGTAGGTGGATGGAATTTCTATCCAATATGACTTTGATATTAATTACATCAAAGGAAAAGAAAATCGAGTGGCTGATGTACTGAGTCGCAGGAAGCATATTTCCACAATTGTGACCCTCAAAATCTATTTAAGGAAGAAGTTAAGAAACAACTTCAAGTTGATTCGTACTATCAACAAGTGAAGACTGTGTTAGAAACAAATTCGAATGATAAAAGGTACAAGGGTTTTAAGTTTGACAATGAAGGATTTTATGATTTAACAACAGGGTATATGTGCCCTTGGGTAGTGATCTTAGAGTGAAAGTCTTGAAATAATTTCATGATGCACCATATTACGGGCATCCTAGAGGTAACAAAGTTGTTGGTTGATGTTAAACAACAATATTTTTGGAAAGGAATGAAGAAGGATATGATAAATTATGTTGCACATTATTTGGAATTCCAATGAGTAAAGGTGGAACACTTGCATCCCACAGGTATGTTATATCCTCACAGTATTCCATAATATAAATGGCAGGTAATCAACATGGATTTTGTGCAAGGAATGTCACTATCCAAAAATAAACATGACATGATTTTGGTAGTAGTGGATAAACTAACCAAAGTAGCTCATTTCATACCGGGAAATCTTAAGGATGATTCCCTAATACTTGCAAAATGGTTTGTGCATGAGATTTTTTGATTGCATGGAATTCAAGAACTAATCATTTTAGACAGGGATCCAAGGATGACCTCTCAGTTTTGGAAAACATTGAACTTGCGTTGGGAACAAAATTAATTTTAGTTCAACCTACCATCTTGAAACATATGGACAAACAGAAAGAGTGAACCAAGTTATGGAAGATATGCTCAAAATGTATTGCATGGATCAACAATACAAATGGGAGGAATATCTACCATTGGTTGAATTTTCTTATAATAAAACTTACCATTCCTCGCTGAAAATGTCTCCATTTGAAGTGTTGTATGACAGAAAGTGTAGAACTCCTATTAGCTGGGATAATGGAGGACAGAGAGGTGGTGGATCTAGAAATGTTGACTGAAATGGAAGAGCAAGTTAAGCTCATTCATGAGAAGTTGAAAGAAGTACTGATAGGCAGAAAACTACGTTGATTTAAAAATAATTGACAGAAAAATTGAGCAAGGAGACAAGGTCTTTTTTTAGGGTAAAACCCAAAAAGATCTCTATTTCATTTGGTAAAGGCTTCCAAGTTATCACCTAGATATGTAGGACCCTTTGAAGTCCTTATAAGTTATAAGTTCTGGTGGCTTACCAATTAGCTTTACCTCCCACATTGTCTAGGATGCATAATGTTTTTCATATATCTTTCTTTAAAAGTATGTTTATGATATATCACATATTATCAATTGGAACTCATTACAGGTTCAGGACCCAAGAATCATCGTAGTTGAACCAATAAGAGTGTTGGAAACTTGCAAATTATGTCTCAGAAATTGTGAAGTTCTCAATGTAAGGTCTATGGGACCAATATTCTGAGAACAACACAACTTGGGAGAACATGGATGAAATGATGACTACTTTTCCTTTCTTGTTTAAGTGATCAGAACAGTTATTTTTTGATAATTTTTTATGGATTCATTTTACACTATTTGATACTTATTATGAATGGGATGGAAATTTAAGCCATACTGATTTTTTTTTTTAGGAAATTAACTTGTTGGGATAAGGCTGATACAGCTAAGTTTTAGAATTATGATTGGTTAAATTCTGGAAATTTCCAATTTATGAGAAAGTTAAATTAAATTATTCAGTGTTATTTTTTATGTTGCTTATGATTGATATGTTAGAAATGGTTATAATTGAATCATCGGATGATGATTCTTTTTAGAGGGGAAGTATGTAACATCCTCTTAATTTTTCTTGTGGTTATCAAGATCGTTAATTATTCCACCTTTAGCTAAATGTGTGTTTGAGCAGGCTTTGCGTTATTATCTTGTATAATAGTAAGTGTGATTGTTGATGATATAATAAATTATGATAATATATATATATAATATATATGTATAGTTGATAATGATTTAATGTATACATAAATGTATATATATTAGCATGTTTTGCTTGAATTGGTTATTAGACCATTGTGGAGTTAATGTTGTTTGGCATTAAGAAGGTCATTGTTTGAACCTAAGGTAATTAAGGTGGATTTTCGACCAACCATGGCAAGTGTTATTGATTTTATAAGTTTTAAATGGAACTTAAGTTAAACTTAAGTTGTAATGGCAAATTGGAACATTTAGTTTATTGTGGTTTATGGTTTTGGGCCTTTGATTAGCCATGACATGGCATGGGCAATTAAGGAAGAAGTTGGTGGGTTAATATGGAACATCCTTGGGAAGACATTGAAGCTTCTGTGAGAAGCTAAGACATGCCTTGTTTCATCTGCATTGTTTCATTTTCATTTGTTTATTTTGGGAGCTTGTTATGGAGCTGTGCATGGATTTTTTGTGGGAAATTTGTTTTGGAATGATTGTGCATGTAATTTATGACTATTATCTCAAGTTATCATGGCATTTTTTTATTTAATATGATGTTGGAAGATTTGATGGTGTTTTGGAAGCATTCGAACTTGGAAGATTTCAGAGAAGATTGGAGGCAAGAAATACAGGCATGGGTTTTCATACTTTTACTCTCTGTTGTTTTTATGATGAAATCACTAGGATATGTTTTTTGGTTTTGATCTATTAAAATTAAAATCTGGTTATGCATTTTCTTTGGTCTTTGACTTAAGAATTATAGTAAATTTGTATTTGTTTTGCGGGTTTAATATGAGAGATCCGGGTAAATAAAATAAGGTGAAATTTGTATGGAATAAAAATGTTTTGATAATTTTATATCTCTTTTAAGGGCATTGACGTTATCAATCATTCCTTGAACATGTTTGGTTTTTGGGATATTACGAGAAATCTGGAAACATAAATTTTTTGGTTTTTGGGTTGATTTTATAAATCTAGATAAAGAGATTAGTAGATACAGCTCCGTCTTGAGCATTAGTGTTATCATTCTGCATATGTATTGGGTTTATTATTATTATTTATGGCTAGAAAGGATAACTACATACATCCTTGGTTTGGGTATAAGAAATTTGGAAAAAGACTGATGGGGTTAGAGAGTAATAAAAAAGAAATTGTTATTGTTGCAACTCTTTCTTTTAGCTTGTCTAATAACAGGTTGCATATATTTTTATTGAAGTATGTCATGTTTTAGTACTTAGGTTCTGGGATCTGCAAAAAGATATCTAACATATTGGGTTTATAGATCCTTTTGGACCATTATGAAATTTCATACCTTCTCTAAACTTGTATTTTGGATATGGGTTATGATGATTTGGGGAAATAGATAAAAAGGAGATATTTTTGTATGGCTTGATCTAGAGCATTGTTGTTTTAATTAGTTTTAATAATCTCCTTTTTGGAGCATGATTGTTATCATACCCTCTCATAACTCATGTTTTGGGTTAAGGTTTTTATGATTTGTAAAATGGAATAAGTATTAGTTTTAAATCTCCTTCTTGAGCATTGTGGTTAATATGCTTATTATTATACGATCTTTTAGAGCATTGTTGTTGGAAAATGAAAGGGATATAGTTCATAGCTCATTTTATGAGCATAGTTGTTATCATTTTGTTGATCAGCTCCTTCTGGAAGTGTTGTTTTTATTATTTGGGAAACCATTGAATACGTTTTGTTTTGGAGTTTGCAAGAAATGGAACAAATCCTTCTTTGAGCATGGTCTTGGTAACATGTTGCATTAGTTTTTGAGGTTATTGGATGATAATACTGTGGAAAGTTGTTAACATAAGATTTTTTAGCTCTTCCTTTGATCTTTGTTACTACCATTCTGCTTGTTGAGTTTATAGAAAGTAATTTCTGAATTTGTTTGTTGTTTGAAAACTTGAAAAGAACTAAGGTTTATAAACGTGTTGTTCTTCTTTTTAGTTGAATGATGCTTCTTTTTAGTAGAAAATATGCTTTGAAATTTGCAGTAATATGGAAACTTGAAAAGCGTTGAAGCGTTCAATTCCATTACTTGTTGAATTTTTAGTAATGAAAATGACCTAAGAGTTTCATCGCTGTTTATTGGAATTAAGATGGGACATTCTTTGGATTACCATTGTTAATATATATGCACAATCATTTGATTTTTTCATAATCCATGTATGACTGTTTGAAGTTAGTTGGAAAAACATTGTTTGAGTTATTACATTTGTAAATGTTGATTGGTGATGCAGAATATGTTCCTTTATTATCTGAATGGATAAGCTTATTACTAGGCCAATTGCATGTTGTGATAGTGAGCATATGTGTTTTTATGTAATTATGAAGTTCATTATTATATCTGTTAATGAGATATATCTCTTAAGTAAACTAAGGAGTTTATACAATTATAAATTATGATTAAGAATAATCTTAGCCGATATCTTATTTTGTTAATTCATTATAATTACATCATAGATTAAGAGTATGCGGACTAACATTCCAGTTCATATGAACTTGCCCATATCTATCTCTCTCCTAAAATTTTGTAAGAAAGGTCTTACATACTCGGAGTAACTACTTGGATTAAATTCTTGATTGTTTTTGCATCTGGAGTTTATTGTGATATAAATCTAAAAAGGATTATTGCAATAAAATTGATAATTCAATTGAAATATCATCGCAACATATAAATGGCATTGAGACCCAATGTATTATTCTTACTTATTCTAGTAAATCATTATAAATAAATATTAAGGTTTATCCTTGGCTTAGACATCATATGTATTATATGAGATGCAAATCAAAGCATGGTGTAAAATACTAAGGTAAGAGGTGCACTCTTTTTATAGGTTTTCCTTTGGGAGAAACTTATATTTTGGTGCATGTGGGACTAAAATCCCCAAATTAGATTAGAATTACTAATCATGATTAGGCCTTATTAATCATAATTAGTGAATTACCAAGTGATTAAGAGGTATGAATGCCTTAATCATACCGCTTAGGCTCAACTAGGAGGCTAGGATAAGATTTGGAAGCTTGTTGAGATGAATTTTGGAAGTGAATAGAGTGATTTTTAGTGGTCATAAGAGGGGTTTGAGTCAACATTAGGGCATATTGACCAAATCAAGGGCAAATTATGCTTAATTAGCTAATAAATGCTAATTATCTATTTTGAAGAGGATTTTGACTTATGATTCATCGTATAGTGGCATCCTGAATGCAAAAGATGTTTGGTGATCAACGAAGTGCTTCTTAACTGACCAAAGTGGGAAGAAATGTTAGTTAATTAGTAAAGATCATTAATTATAACAGAATTGCTGAGAATGAGAGTGATTTGTGTGTGTTTTGGCAATAAGATTGCAAAAGCGTAATTTAGGTGTCTACAATAACTTACTGATTAAAAATAATCTTAGCAAGATCTTATTTTTGTTATTCCAGTTATAATTACATACATATACTAAGAGTATGTGGACTCAATGCCAGTTCTTATGAGCTGACCCATGTCTATTCATCTCTCCTACATAGGGTTGCAACGAAAGGACGACATACTTGAACTAGTTGTTGTAGATTTGATTGTGATTATATGGACTAATCTTGACAGTTTAGTGTGATATAAATGGTGAGAAAGGATTATTGTAATCAGGATTTTTTCACCTAATGATTGAAATATCATCACAGTCATAAAAGGGCAATAAGAGGACCCAATAATAGTTAGTAACTTGTCTGATTTTGTGTGATCATCTAATAATGAAGATTTTATCCTTATTTGAAATCAAATTATGTCACTTATACTAGTTTATGAATTAACTTGTTTGAATTAAGAATATGGACTATAGTTGCTTTATCATAAGTTGACCTATGAATATAAGTAAGTGTGATTGTAATGTCCCTTAAGTCGTGAGATTAATATCCTGCTTCATTGCCAACTTAGGATGGCATATGGGAAGAGTAATCAGGACGTAATGATGACAATAATGACATGGTAAACAAAAAGGATAACATATGAAAACTAAAATAAATACGGATGGGATTGTACCTCGTATGGTATTAAATGGACCAATCTTGAAAAGTCCCTTTTATTAACTAAATCCCCTGGTTAGATAGAACAAATGAATGATGAATCCTACACATAATTGCATGAAAATACCATGTGTTGTGACGGAAGACGTGATTCATAAACTTGTTTGAATTCTAATAACTAAGTTTGCATCAGCTATGGTTGTGAAGACTTTGGCCAATGTAAAGTATTAGTTGAGTTCCTTGTCTATTCACCAATCTCCTAATTTATTTGTGTCAGATAACAACACATGGAATGCATACATGTAAAATGTCTTCTAAGTAGATCACTTAAGAAGGAGACATAGGTTCTCATAACCTGATAGAAGGTTTACCCAAGTGTATGGAATATCCCTTTGGTGCGTGAGATATTTTTCTAATATATTATTATTTACTTGCGAAAACAAACAACTTAGAAGATAAACCCTTCTAGGGTTACCTCAACTAACCCTAGTGTCAGCTACAATACAACCCAAATGGAGTTGGAGTGAGTCAAAGTGAGGGTTTAGATGGACAATTCAGTCGGTATTTATACTCAATTTTTCCAATATACTTTTCTCAGAAATAAAATAATAAATGAAACTGCTGAAAATCAATCTAAAACTTTGAAAATCCATAACTTTAAAAATATTAACTCTTTTGAAATGAAACCAAGTGCATTGTGGAAAGGGAAAATTATGAGCTTCAATCCCAAATTCCAAAATCAGATCTATTCACACTATGAAACCCCTCAAAACAACTCCCAAAATCCTAAACCAGTCTCTAGGGTTAGAGTAAAATCTGCAATCCACAATTTCTGCACTTTTCTTTCACTTACAAGAGTCAATAATGGCAGTTGTCAGATCTGCAATTGAATAAATCCCCAAAACAGATTTATAAATACTGGAAAATCACTCCAAAACACTCTAACACATGCCCAAACAAGTCGACTTCATTAGATAAAAACAAGCAGCATGTAATGAACTAGATAGATCATCAAATCAAATCACACTTCAAACCCTCAAAGCAAGCTCATATCATTCTCTCCAAAAATGGCACCTTGTATTTATGTAATTGAGAAATGATTGTAAAACTTATTACTTCAAGCTTTGAATGGGCCCCACACACTTTACAAATGGTAGTGTTAATAAACACCTTTTATTTTTTATCACTAAGTGGGCATACATCCCTTCTTCAAGCATGAAGCATAAGTCCCTTTTTTATAAACCGTCAACATGCCAATTTAAAAGGAGTAGCCACATCTTCTTTTATAGCTTTTGCTTGCACATCCTCCAATGGTTCTTCTCCATCTTTGGCGCCATCATCTAGGAGGAAATGATCATTAAAAAATGTGCTTGAAAGTCACCAACAACAAATATTAAATGCATAGGGATATTAAAAAAAAGATGCTCATATGGGTTCGACCCATGCTTAGGAATAAGCATTTTATGGTCCAACATTAATTATTAAATGCTTCCAGGAAAATGCGACTTGCCTAGTCACTTGATTTACCTTTAAAATACATGTATTTTATTATCTCAAGGTGAAGTCGAACAATCCCCTTTTATTTCGATTTGCATAATTTATAAAATTTCATTTTAAAATTATATGTGCAAATCAGGATTTTACCTTCTTTTTAATTTTTAATAAAAAGGGGGACATTACAGTATACAAACTCAGGTAGAGTGATTTATGGGAGATCATGGAGATCTGGATATACCCTCACAGCTGCACATGGTTATCATATATTATCAAATGGATTATGAATATTTAATTATGCTGGATTATTTTGCAGTAAGCTAAATAAATAATGTTAATCATTAATAGTATTAATTGTACGTTAAGGGTATGTTTAAAAAAAATCCCCTTAGTTTGGATAATCATAACATGGGTGTTACATGCATCCCAATCCATACAAGGTGTCTTAGTTTCTTAAGGGACATCAAGTGTTGGTGAATGAGCAACGTGTGGTGAAATTTCAGATTGGGCATTACAAGGAAGAAGTATCATGTGACATAATGTTGATGGATGTATCTCATGTGTTGTTGGGAAGACAAGATAATGTTGATGGGTATACGTCATGTGTTGTTGGAAGACCGTGGCAATTTGATAGAAAGGTCATGAATAATGGGAGAGAGAACATTTCCAATCATGAAATAGAAAGTTCACATTGATCGCATTGAAGGAAAGAGGAGGCAAGGTAGACATCAGTCCTAGAGTTTGTATGGTTTTTACTTTTAGCTATGTCACAGAATTCACCAAATATCATACGAAATATTTGGATTCAAGCAATTTTCAACAAAACTGAAAAATTCATTAAAAATGCCCTAAAAACAATAAAGTATGGCACAAAAAATGGATTTCAACCTCGTTTTCAATGTCGGCTACGGTCTGTAAGGGGGTTTAGTTGTTATTTAAGAGGCTCCATCTGTTATTCTTTAATCAAAAACAGTTCTCTGTTTGTTCTTGTTATTTGCTACAAGTTGTAGGTTGTAGCCATCCTTCCTAAGTCTATAACCTCTTTCTTTTCTGTTGAAGCATGAGGGATGGCAGAACAGAAATGAGGCATTATTGAATCATTGCATTGAAGCATTCAGCTAGGCCAAAGGGTTCACAACTTCGTTGTCTTCCACCAGAGATCAGGGAACAGTTCGGCCTGTAATATACCATCAACCAAGCCCCATGGTTGGCACTTTGCATGGATGGGTTTGTTTTTATAAAGTTTAATACTCTTTCGTATATTTTAGCTTTAAGTTTAGTTTTTGTTTTAGTTTTATAATTCAAATTGTTTCGTGGAGTTTAGGTTTAAGTTTACTTTGGGTTTTGTTTTAGTTTTGTTTTTCATTTTTTAGTTTTGGGTTTAATTTTAGTTTAGTTTTTAATTTTTTAAAAGTTTGATTACAAGTTATAATAATGTGTATTTTTAAAATTAAAGATTTAGTTTAAGCTTTAGATTAAATGTTTTTAATTGTTTAAAACACAATATTTAGTTTTGGCTTTGTACATTATTTATTATTTTGGTCTTCTTTTAAATTAATTTATGTTAAATTCAAGGTTTTTAAGAGCAATTTAATTACATAAATGTATTTTTGTGGGATTATTATTTTTAATATTTAACTGTATTAGATTTAAATAGGTTTTATTTTTTATTTTAATTAATTTATAATATCTAATTTTAGATTCTTGTTTTTTACTTTTACTCAACTTTTTAAATTAATCTAATAATATTTTTATTCTAGTTTTATAAGCTATTTAGTTATATTTATATATCTTGACATTCTTGTACATGTATTATTTATTTTTTAAAATAAAAATAAAAATATGTAGATTTCTATAATTCAAACTTAATGACAAATTTTTTTCCTGAAATTTTATCAAGTGACGAACTTGTTTCAAATTTTATCCTTGTCGAACACGAACCTAGTGACACTGGTTTCTAGTAAGTGCAATTTTTGAAGGAGATAAAAAAGGGAAAATGTGTTTAGCTTTCATTCCAATACTCCAATAGGTTGGAATAGCATAGAGGGTGAATGAAATTTCACATGAGGCAAGTACTTTGTGAATGAATATGTTGATATTATTTATAAAGATTTTTCAGATGGATTGCCACTTATGAGAAGCATTAGTCATCACGTGGATCTAGTGCTTGGATTGGTCTTTCCAAAGAAGGTAACATATAGACTGACTCTCGTGGAGATAAGATAAGATAAGATAATTATATTAATGTCCAACGAATGACGACAAAAACTAGGTCAATGTGACTATACAATATAATGCAAAAGGTGCCAGAAGGGAGAAAGAAGAAAAGAGCGGAAAGGAGGAGAAGCAAGAGCCGTTGTGGCCGGGAGAGTGTAAATGGATGGAGCTGAAGAGGAGGACGAGAGAATCCCACCACTGACACTGTCACCTAGCATTTGAGATCGACTGAAAGTGGATGAGTTGTTCATTAAGGGTTTAATAAGAGAGAGTTTGAGCATGTGTGCAATTCCAGCATTATTGGCACCTAAAAAGGTTGGAGAGTGGTGGTTATGTTAAGATCCACAAGCAATAAAAAAACCAACATTATGTACAAATTTCCATTGCCAACGATGGATGATTTGAAGGACTGTTTGAGTGGAAGAAAATACATCAGCAAGTTAGATTTCAAGAGTGTGTACCATCAAATTTGGATAAGGGAATGTGATGAATGGAAAATCACATTCAAGATGAAGGATGGGTTGCATGAGTGGTTCGTCATGTCATTCACATTGTCAAATGCTCCACGTACATTTATGAGACTCGTGAATGAAGTGTTGAAACATTACCTAGATAAGTTTGTAATTGTGAATCTCAGTGATAAACTGCTGGATAGAGTGGACAGGATGGAAAGAGGTACTTCGATGCAAGATAGATGACGAATGCCAGTCAGGTTCACACATTGGTTTGCACTGCTAAACCGTTGATAAAATGCATGAAGGGTGGACAGCATCCAAGATGAATGATGGGTTGTACACCACATGAGTCCATTGTCATGCCATTCGTTTTGACAAATGCTCCAAGTAAATAGATGAGACTCATGAATGACAACGCTGAAACGGGGTTGCACGTGGTCTGCACTGCTGTACCCATTGCCTTAGTCTACTTGACAAAACCAAAAATGAGCGGAATAGAAGGTCAGAGAAGGCCTACTTCACGAAGACTTGTTTTAATACCAACTGTGAGGTTTCCTCCATATCTAGAGATAAGTTGAGATGTCAAAAAGGGTTCAATAACCACATTCAATTATTCAAAGGAACACTTAGAAAGAGTAGTTAGTCATGACCTAATCATATCTGTCACAAACCTCTAACTCTACATCTATGAGACTCGTGGATGAAGTGTTCAACAACCTATATTTGGGTAAGTTTCCTATTTTCTCTCATAAATCTCTGCGTGAATTATTTTAACTTTTAACTGACGATATTCCACAAACACTTGTTATCTCACAGATATAATATGGCAATGACTGAAGGTAGAAAACTTCACGCATGGTCAACTACTAACTCACTGTATTTTCCTGAACAAAGAGTCAACACTTCTATTATGGACAAGTTTCTGAATCAAATTGTTCCCCATGTATTGTGAACCATTCACAATAGTGTAAAGGATAAATGAGTCAGCTTAAGAAAATTATGATATGGAAACTTGCAGCCAGTTTTTCACCTAAACCTATTTTTGCGGCTAAGAAACTTTTAATCAAGATATCAATAAGAATCCTTCCTACATAAGTGGGTGTCAGAGAAGTTGAACAAATATACTGCACATCACAGTATTCAAAAAACTATGAGAGGACAAAGAAGTATAACTGGATATAGTTGCCTAACAAACCTTTAGAAGATGTCACTTAAGAATCAGCATGACATTTATACAGAATCAGCCATGCCATTTAGCATTGTGGGATTTCAACAGTCTCACAATGTTGATTTGTAATTTGCTAGTGCCACACCTATGCATGGCGATAGTTATATTAAGAAAACGTAATGTGCAATTGAGCATACTCGCAGTAACAAGATGAATGAAGCTTAGACAATTATATAATGTCCTTCAATCCTATCACCGAGAATTTCATATGTCTATTCAACCTGTCAAGAAGTTCCTCTGCAACTATCATTGTGTACTGATCATCACAGCGACAAGAGCCTACATACAGCTCTGATACTGTGTTGATGTTACATGGTATAGTTGCCTCAAAAAGAGGAGTTGAATTTCTTCATTAAGTAAATAATTTGTACTCATAAAACTTCTTGGCTAGTAGTCAGTGATACCAGCGCAATGAATCAAACCTGCTTTTACTAGATGCAGTTCTTCTGATGG
Source organism: Taxus chinensis (assembly GCA_019776745.2). Classification (NCBI taxonomy): domain Eukaryota; kingdom Viridiplantae; phylum Streptophyta; class Pinopsida; order Cupressales; family Taxaceae; genus Taxus; species Taxus chinensis. The sequence continues at coordinate 729,394,488 of CM034154.1, forward strand.
ATGAAATCTAGCAGTTGAACCATACAAGAGATTGACCACAATGAACACCACTTGGAGTGATTCCATTATGCCTTTGCTTATATTTGTATTTATTAACACAGTCAAATTTGTGAGGGATCCTATTTCCTAATGGTCTGCAACATTATTACATTAGAATGGACTATCACAATATATTGATTGAAAAAGTTGGAGCAGCTGAATGTATCGCCCCCCACCCTCACCACTTGAAGAGAATTGACGACTCTGAAGTGGCAACTGCAACCAAAAGTATATTTACTTAAGAAAAGAATCAAAGAGGATAGAACTAGAACGTCCAAAATAATCTCGAATTTCTCACCTCAAGCTTTAACAATAGGCTCTGTTGAATTCCACTAGATGAGATGGGCAAACCGTCTCTGCAGCCTCAATTCAGTTATAATAAATGAAAAGAAAATACGTCCAAGTACATCCCGGGTACATTTTGATGTACCTAAGATGTACCCGGGAGAGCATCCTTTCCCAGAAACTATCAAGGCACAACATTGACTCTTTCACGCATCCTTAAGGAGAATTAGAAGTTGATTTTGGATAATATGAATGCAAGAACCAACCATTGGACTGACCTCTTTAGTTATCATTGACAGGTTAGAGTCCCCTTAGGAGCTCCCCATATACATCTTTTATGGCCACTATTGCAACACAAAAATTAATCTCAAAGCAAATGGATGAAACACAAAGGAATACAATATTCGTATATCATAGAAAATGTAAAATCTTAAGTATATTGAATGTTTTGAACATTGATCATACTATATTTTTCAAGTCTTGTATTTCTTATTGACTAAGAAATGAATATATATATATATATATATATATATATATATATATATATATATATATATATATTATTTGGTATTGCAAGATTCAAACATAACAGAAATTGATTCGATATTCTATATTCAACATAGATTACAAATAATACTGAGGCTAATAAATAGCCATGGAAATAGAAAACTGACTTCCTACAAACCAGGAAGTCACACAACAAAACAACCCTCTAGTTTATTGAAAAGAAAATATTCAAGGATATCTTCAACCAAGCAGCATGCCGCTCTATAGCCAGCACATGGGCTCGATCCTCAACACTGACTGTGGGAACTACACCATCCATGAATAGGGGCCCATTAACCTATCCAGGTGAATACATGAATTGGGACTGTTCAACCAATTCACATCAACCATCAAGCCAATCTGATCAAGAACACTTCCTGCTATAGTATCAATGGTATAAATCTCCACATCATCATCATAGGGGAAACACAAACATTGTATTGCACACATGAACATGGATGCTCATCTGTTCTTATTCATCACACAAACAAAAGGTGTCACTAAAGCAGTTTGCGGCCTCTGAGGTAGTGATGAACCTGAGGATGCTGATTGTCCTCTTGCCTCCATTGCCTCCATCCTCTAGTGCATGAGCTGCTTACTCAGCGGATGAAGATCATGATGCTCAATGATTGCCAAATTGTGTTTATCCCCCCTGCACTGTGAAAACATTGATTTTTCAGGACGTCAGTTTCAACCGAAAATGTGCTCGTGAGGATTTTTATTTTCACTTCGACGCTTACAATGATGACATGTAACACAATACTATTTGACTCAAACAATTAAAAAAGTAATATTTAATTACTTTTTCAATTTAGCAACTTTTTAGCAATATTAACACAGACCATTTGATGACATAAAATTATTTAGAAGTTGGTGACTTAATAACATGGAGAAAAAGACTCTTCAACCTGGTAAGTGTGACAATTTTTAATAGTGGGACAAAAGAGTATTTAAAACAACATTCACAAAGATACTACTTTATGAATAATACTAGGGAGACCTGTTATGTGTGACAATTTTTAATGACAAAAGAGTATTTTAAAAAACAATCACAAAGATACTACTTTATGAATAATGCTAGGGAGACTTGGATGTTTTGGACATTAAAGCATATCCCGCTCAATAAAATAACCTTTAACATACAAACGTATATGAATGCCTACATAAAGATTTTAACAAGGGGCAAGTTTTTAAACTACAAAATCTAAAACTATAAGCTACAACAATGACATATGATAGACGTCTTGACCATAACAATTAAAGGAGATTTCAAACGGATTTGACTAGAACCAAACAAACCGACCTGCGTTTAAAAAAAAAAACACCTCTATTGTGGGGCGATGGAAGTGGTTGGAGGGCACCACTGAGATAAGGAGGTCTTCTCATGTGGAACCAAATCCATTTGAAGCTAACCGAATCATGCATGGACGATTAAAATGATGTGCTATATGTCAGTTTTACGAAGGAGAGCCAAGGTAGGATCCACAATTTCTTGATTGAAAAACATGTTCTGCACTTCTTCCAATGTGAGATCTCTCTGGTGGATGACTTTAAATACGCTGGCAAATATAATCTATTTCACAGATCAAAGAATTTCATACTCTTAACAACGAGAAATGAGCTATGAAAATCTTTGATGCGTTGGACGACGGATTTATAATTGAATACACTGCCCACACATGTCCACGGATCTTTTTGTGCAGGCTGTTCACAAAACATTTCTACAGATCATGGCCTGGGGAAGATCACCCTTGCAAGCTTTCCAAGGAGTTTGAGTGCCTCTGCTTTTGCTAATAGAACACTGGGACTGCTAAATACAACGCAGTAAAAAAATGCAATAGATAACTCAATCCCATGATGGTTGATTGAGGAGGCAATCCATTAATCAATAATTATGCTCAGGAACGACACAGCTCTGATACCAAATCTGGTCAATTATTATGCATAGGAACGACACAGCTCTGATACCAAATCTGAAGATTTGGACAGCTGAAGGCAAATATAAAGTAATAATAATCACTGTATTTACATTGCATGATACATGGCTATTATATAGCCAATTACATAGCCGAACCACCTCCTAATAAATAGGGAGGTGTTATAACAAATAACCTGGAATACTATTCACGGGTAACAATATGGAGCACTAAGAATTCCTAACATATATATATATATTCTAATTTTTAATATGTGTACGGACGTATCCAAGACATATCGTACCCAAGGGTTTTTAAAAATCGGCGTACCCACGTATCAAACCTGTACCCGAACACATACTCATACCCATCTCTTGGCAACATAGAATGACAATAGTTGTGCATACCCCAAGGTCACAAAAGGGAGAACTTTATGTGTTAATAGAGGCCTTGCAGATCATTTTGGTGTTGATAGAACACTAGCATAGCTTAAGTGTGGATATGAATAAATTCATGCAAGAATGTAGAGTTTGCCAACATGCTATGGGAAAAAGTCAGAATACCGATTTCCAAAAGCCTTTACCAACTATGGCGAGGCCATGGGAAGAAATAAGCATGGACTTTGTTCTTGGGCTTCCAAAAACTCAAAAAGGTAATGATTCTACCTTCGTGATTATAGATAGTTTTTTTTCTAGGATGGCACACTTTGTAGCATGTAAGAAGACAAGGGATGCCACAAATATTGCATATTTGTTCTTCAAGGAAGTGGTGATGTTGCATGGTGTAAACCATGGAAATTACAATAAACGAGGAAAATCAATACAAAGCAAATGCAAACCTTCCATTGTATATCCCAAAGCAACCTCAGATTAGATCTGACTGAAAGAGCAAGGTTTAGTGATGTTTTTTTTGTTGGATTTGTTTTGATTTGTGAACTTTAGTTGATTTGTGGATGCTCCATGATACTCTGAATGGACATTGAATCAAGCTACGAGCATGATTGATTGATTTGACATTATGTGGGCAGCATAATGGTATGAAATGACTAATTTAATTCACCAAACAAATGCACAAAATGACAGCATGAACTCTCAAGCTTTTGATGGATAATTTGCAAAAGAAGGATCATTGATTTATAGCTAAGGAAAGTGAATCCACAAGCTAAGTTTAGACTGAGTTGATTTGGAGATAACTAAACATGAATGGAGTTGTTTAGTTGAGTTTCCGGATTGATTGGAGAGTTAGACTATTGTTCTAGATTTGCATGAGTGAGTCATCACTGAGTTGGCAAGGGGTTGCACATGTTTTTTATTTTTAATTTCATATCTGCTATTTTATTCACCCAAAAAGTGTAGTGAATAGTTGGCTTTTCGCAAAAGGTGGATTGATTTTGGATTGCCATGACTTGGGAGATAGCTTCAATTAACTCAAATGCATGAATTGAGTCAATTTGAACACATCCTCGTGATTATAATAATGGTTTTTAGCTTCAGTCATTATTTGAGTTAATGAGGTGGATGAGATATGAGAATATTTAATTAATTTAATTATGAATGTGGATATGTGTGAATTTATGTAATTGATTTGATATTAAAATTTGCTAATAAAATTAGTTGAGAGGGGTGATAGGGTGCAAATAGAATTAAATAAATTAATTCTAGATAGGAACAATGGATTTAATAAGGTTTTGAATGATTACGATGCGTGATGGTTATTTTAGGGTGTCTGCACATGGTTTTTCCAAGAAGCATAGTCTCAAATAGATATGGAAGATTTATTGTGCACTTTTGGAGAACATTGTGGTGAAATCTGGGAACAAGAATAGACTTTAGTTAAGTGTATCATGAATAGTCAGAAACAAGGTAGTGGACCAAAGCCTTTGTAATTTGATAAGATTCTTAGTGTGAGATAGGCCTAAACAATGGGATATGACACTAGCACAAGCAAAATCTGAGTACAACTACTTAATCAATAGATTTACAGCAATGAGTTCCTTTCAAGTAATGCATGGTTGGAGCCCTCATGGTGCTTGTGAGTTGATAAGCACAAGTACAACAGCTATGAGAATAAGAAGTGTTGAAGCAAAGGATTTTGCAGCGTGTATGCGTGATGAGCATAGCAAAGTGAAAAGGAAGTTGGAGGAGAGTAGCATGAAGTGTTGCTACAAACAAGATTTCTAAATAGGTGACCTGTTTTGCACATTTGCTGAAGGAGAGGTTCTCAAGTAACGTATAACAACAAGATTTCGAGTAGATTTTAAATAGGTGACCAAATGGGGGTGGTTTTGGCACATTTGCAAGAGTGTGGCGAAGAGGAAGATTTTACACGTATAGAGGTTGCCTAAAAGGCAAAAGAAGAGTTGAACAATATTAGATACACGGATTCGTAAAAACAAGCTCAAGTGGAGCTGAAGAACTTGGGCATTCAAACTTGCAAATCCGAAACAATCATTTTACAAGAACAGGGATAAGATTCAAACTTATCCGCTTGCCTCAACCAAAAACAATGCACATGTGTTTGTGTTTTTTATGGCAAAAAGATTGCACGCGTGGAGGAAGAGCTACAGCAAATGGGGTGGACATTGTTTCGGCCATCACAAATAGCCCCTTTTTGGGACGGTGGCGAAATTGCCGCTTTACACCAGCAGCTGCTGCACAATCGTCGTTCTATCTATACTAACAGTTTCACCCACAGCATAAGTGAAACAAGATTAAGCCCAAAACTTCCGAATTTTGACACATACCAAGAACTTACTCTATGAGGGACAAGATTCAAAGTCAGAGGAAGCAAAAGAGTTGGCGAAGAGGAAATCTCCAATTCAGAACTCCAATTTTAGAGCACCATGAGAGTTTAGATTTGGTTGGGAGGTTTTTGTATTGTAGGGTTGAGAGCAGTGTTGGAAACTGGGGACGCGGGGGATAGTTCCCCCACGTTTCCTTTTTTGGCGGGAGTGGGCGAAAAGGCTGGGGAAGGAGGAAAAACGTTGGGGGAGAAGAAGCTTCTTGTTTTTTAAAAAAAAAACATACTTTTTAGACATTAAAACACATATGTCTATAACATAAAAGTGATACACCCTAAAAGTGGATTAACAATATGGGTAAGCAAAGCAAGAGCAAGAGTGAGAGCAAGAGCAAGAGCAAGAAGAAGAGCAAGGTGAGAGCAAGGGCAAGAGGAAGAGCAAGAGCAAGAGAAGGGAGCATAAATTTGCTTACAATACATGAGTACTTATTTGCATTTGTTAAGTGGATGCATAAACAGTTTGTAGGATTTTTAAAAATGCAGCTGAAGGGTTTGGTTATACAAACTACAATGTAAATGACTTGGATAGCAGTCTACATTCAAAGTCATGCCAAAGGCCCTAGAGGCTAGGGTTTGGTTGTAAAATTTAAAATTTTAAATTTTAAATGGCTGCGAAATCATATAGTTATGGTTGTTTTTAATCATTGACCATGAGCTCATGAATCAGAAGAGAGGGTTGAACGGGAAGTTGAGATAGGTGGCCGTGGAAGAGTTGGGATGCCACAATGGGGGAGAGTGAAGAAGGGGCACAAAATGTAGTGACAACGGCAACTGGTAGTTCAGCTGGTAGTGCTACCAATTGCCCATCTCAAATGTTGTCCAAATTTGCCATTGGACCATTTGATAAGAAGAAGCCATTGCAACAATCAAATAATTGATAACCCCAAGTCTGGAGGGGGGAGCAAAGTATGGAAATGCAACATATGTGCAATCTTGCCAATCAACCAAACTTGTAACATGGGAGCTGAGATGGTTCTTGGAAATGTGTGCTTGTGCACTCATGACTGGCAAACTTACTAATACTCTTGGTTCTGTTTTGAAGTGTGATTTGTCGTTATTGACTTTCAAAGGCAAGGGAAAGGCAATGATGCTATTGGGAAATTTTTCTATGCATTCCATTTAATGTTGCTCGCTCTCCTTATTGGAGGAAGGTCAAAATGCAGGTACAAGTTATGGAGACACAAAACTATCTTGGATAGAAACATTCCAAGGTTAATGTATTGATGGAGGAGATGAAAAGGTCCATGCAGCATTATCATGGATGGGTGGAGATATTAGACACCGTCCTCTCATCAATATCATTATCTCTTGCAAAAAGGCTTGAGAAAGGTTCTGGGAAGCGAAGGTTTCAGTTTCAGATTTTGAAAGATTGTTGGACCTTCAAATGTTGTACAGGTTATCCATCTCCAGCAGGCAAGCTAGTCGGGAATATAGGCATATTTATTGGACTCCCTGCCATGAACAATTTGGGACAGTGGGTTAATCAGTGGCGAAATGTGCCATATGCAATCACCACACTTTACGAAATTTTTCGAAGAAGGAATTTTTGAAACCAATTGACAGCTTTGCATCCTATTTTATTTTGTTGAAGAGGATGTCCGAGTTGCAGGAGCCCCTGCAAATTATGATTATGACACAGGATTGACTAGGTGGCGTGAGTCCAAGACAGATCAAGGGAAAAGAGTGAAGGAATGCGGGAAACATTTTGGGTGATATGAAATACATCATATCAATTATAGCTCCTAGTGTCATCAAATATGGGGATTCTAAAGCCCCAATCTTGGTGAGTTACGAGTGCATTGATAGCACAAATGAAGGCCATTCGGGTGAGGGACCCCACTTTGGAGTTCTATAATGAACATATACAGCCCATTATTCAGCAGTTGAACACTCCTCTTCATATGGCTGCGTATGCACTAAATCCCAAATGGTATGTGCAGAGGCCAAACAAGAGGCTTTTAATGCCCACAAACTTCCAAAATTTTGACACATGAGTACAAAACATCAGCAAAGACAGACAGGGTTTCCAGGAGAACTTGTGGGACTCTATTGCTACGACCAGCATTCGCCTCCTTTCCTAGGAGCTCCTCTGCCTTTCAGGAACTGTCTACGTAGATACACCTAAGAGGAATAGGCTTACCTTCAAAGTGTAGAGGAAGCAAGAACCTGAGTACAAACAGACTCCAGCATTACGGTGATGTAGATCCCGAGAGCCGAGGCTGAGGAAAACTGTGCAGCGAGGATTGATTGGGCTTCCAATTACCAGCGAGGAGGAGTTCAGAACTCAGATGGAGATTCTGATTTTTAGGCTAATACTTGTAGTTGTCCTCTTTTTTTGTAATAGACAAAACAATTGTTGGTGTATTTGGCTATGATTAAGATATGTTTAGCTATTGTCACTTGATCAATCGTATTTTAGAATGGATGTTTTCAGCTTGTATTGTAATCAAATAGGAATTTTCAATTTTGAGAGTTTATGAGTTCAAGTTTCACCTTATTTAAATTCAAATGGTTTTATTTCAGCTTATTTATATAATTTAGTCACTATTCTTTTTATTTTAAATATTTATATATTTTTTTATCAGCCGTCCCCAAAATTTAGTCCCAGGTAACACTGGTTGAGAGTGAGTAGTTTAGAGGAGTAGGGGAGTGTGTGTATGTAAGAATCTATAGCTTTCATGAATTTCAATAAAGAGAAGTGGGTGTTGTGTTCTTGAAGTGTCTCTATGTGTCCATTAAGTGTTGGTTGTGAGTCTATAGTTGGGTAGTCATGCCGCCATTCAATTGGCCCCTTCATTCCCTTATGCATCAATGACGAACCGCCGGTTAAAATAGGCTACGGTTGCAAAACAGCCGGTCTTCATTAACTGGCGGTTATGTAACCACCCCTTGAATGAGTATGTCCAAGATTGTCAGATTTAAAAAGAAGTTAAGAGGAGCTCACACAAGGTTCATGAGCAGAAGCTCATGGATCATTTTATTTACCCAAGGACCAAGGTGTATGGTGTTGGGGCATTTGGGAACAATGAGCAATCTTGCATTTCCCAAAAATATATGTTGTGTCGACATGTGTGGGCAACTTGTCGGCTGCGTCGATGTGTGTGTGCAACTTGTCAAGGACGATCAAAACAGGTCCAAGAAACATCACCAAAGTTTCAACACTCCAATAACATAAGTGTAGAAGGTTTCAGTCATTGGACAGTGTTCAATTTGACCCCTTTTGGGTGTTTGGACAAAACTGCTGATCACAATTGGGGGTCATTGCAAAACCATCAGTCTGCATTAACCGACAGTTACATAACTGCCTCGGCACTTTTGAAACAGCCAGTTTGAAGTAAGTGGCAATTTCACCCACATTGGTTACAAATAAGAAGAGTAACAGGCCAAAATGATAGATTTTAAAATTTGGCTCATTTTCCAAGAATAGGAGAACTCGAAGAGGCTCTCCAAGATGCAGTGAAGTATTAAAAGAGATTTGAATAAGTTAGTATGATCGAGCTTCATAGGGCAGAGTAAGAGTTAAAAGAGTTGGGGAGAGTAGAGTGAGCTTCAGTTGGAAGTGAAAAAAGAGAGAACAAAGAGTCGTTATAAGAGAGTAGGGAATAGCAAGAACCACAAAAATTCCATTGAGGGATTGTGCGGGTGTTGTCTTCATTTTCATGTTGTAATTCAAGTAATAAGTCAAATCTATGTATATTATCTTTGCGATATTGTCATATGCTTGCAATAAAATGTGGGTTTGGTCTGAAATCTGAGTGTGTTGTGTTCAAGCGTGTGTGTCCATTGGAGAGTGTCAAGTCTAGGCTGTGGGGAAAGGCTGCCATTAATTTGGTCCCCTCTTAGCTGTCCTGCATCAGATGTCTATTGATAAGTCATAACGACTGAAAGTGGAGGCTAACTTTATTAGCATTCCCAAACAAACTTTATGTGCAAACAATCTTAAGTACAACCAGCAGTGATAGGTATAAATCACAATAAACATCCTCCCCTTGGTAGGTTCTGTAAAGTTGTTAGATGAAAATTCCAAGATTTTTGGGGCAGATTTGATGAATGTGTATAGAAACTTTGAACAGTATGTACTGAGGACAAGAGCTTCATAAAAGTGTTTATTAAACTCCTACTGATGAAGACGATAAGAATCATCTGGCTAAATAGCTATAACATTTTTGTATCTAATATAAAATTCCAGCTACAGCCTGAATCTCTCTAGCACAAGAAATGTTCAGATTTTACCTAGCCTTGCTGAGAAAACCTAATGGAACTATGAAAGGAAGATGTATTAGAAAAACTCTTAACTAATGCTCCAGAGAGTGTAGACTAGCCTGAGAGGTCAAAGAATGCCCAATAGACAGTCAAACTCTACTGTAAATTATAGTAGGATTTTTGGGGATATGATATTGGTATCCAATTGTGTTTAGTCATCTATATGAACTGCTAAGCACTTTTGTATTTTTAGAATATTAATGCATTGTAGTATACAGTGATAAGCTAGAGGCTAAAATCTGTACCCTAGTCCATTCAAAAAAATAGATGTCAGTCCAATTTTCAGCCTAGAAATCAACAAAGACATGTTCTACTCCAGTGCGATAACCTCAAGGGATGGGATCGTATAGCTATTTACCTACCACATATAAATAAAAACACTAGCATACACATATCCAGAAATACCACATTGTTCAACATGCAACGCCCTTAGGCAGGTATAGAAAGGTTTGTATAAGTTAAAGAAGATATATGTGTCTCCGGATTACTCAGCTCTAGAGCACACTTTGCAATCTGACAGCTAATGTAGTTCACAGCAGTGAAATTTCCCTATAACCTTTATTCAATAATTTCGAATTAGATTTGGAGTACATCTGTCGTTGATTGATTTACTTGGCTAATCCATGGAAAAGTACATACTCTTTTACATATCATATAACATATTAGTTGATTGACTTGGCTGATCCATGGGCATTGAAAAAAAAACCAAGTATCCTTTAAAGAGGCAAGTTCGGAATTTAAAGAAGCTTACCTATCATAACCCCTTGGGCAAACAAGCACAGTATCATCTGGCGAAGAACCTCCGCCAACCTGAGGACAAAATATATCCAGATGCCCATGTAACAGACAAAGTCCATTCACTATCAAGTCATTGATAAATAGCCAGACCACCACATACCAGGCAAAGGGGCTTGTTTATTTCAATATTACAGGCCAAATGAACTGCTCCAGCAGCAATTAATATGGTATCTCCAGGCCTACAAAATAAAAAGTCAGACAGCCATTAAATTGGGCAAGGTAAAAAACTATTCACCCACTATTATTGGTTTACACCACGCCTCTAGTTGTATGAAAATCCCATTATACTTCCATCCTTATTCTCATCTTTCTAAGTTGTCTTCAGTTTCCTTTCGGTTATCCGAGTTCAAAGAAAATGATAAAAGGTAAATATAATCAAGTGACCTTGCAGCACTAACTGCGTCTTCAATTGTTGAGAACACGCCTGGCTCAAACACAGCACTTGCAGACTTATTCACACACAACCACATGCGAGGGTCTGAAGCTAGATGTCTCCACCTACAACAAACCCGTGCAGCATTATATCGATCTGCAATTTCATATAAGATTTTCCTCAGTTCTGGAAGAGTATTAGCAACACTTGCAGAGTATTCATCCTGAAACTGAAGAGGAATTAACTAATCATTCTTTTAGGTTTGCTCCTAAGAAAGTAACATCATGCTGTAACTTCAAATATAACTTTTTGTATTATAACAAATCTAAAATGACTATATGTGCATGTAACAACAGAAGCAATTCGGACTGTGGCATTATGAAACAAATGTTACACGAAATCGAGAATCATATAAGTTGTCGGAACACATCCAGGCTTGCAAAGTGACTACCGAATTAATGATTTTGGTCTTATCATTTAACTAAAAATGGGTTCCCCAATTATATTTGAGTCAAATTATTTAGAATTTTAACTATCATTAACTTTAAAAGTTATAGAAATTTAGCTGAACACTTTGTTGGCATGGTACAGTGTACACTATAGTTTCAGATGTTTAAGCAAACAACTAATTTTCATCCCAAAAAAGCAAACCCCTGGAAGATTTGGAGAAACTCACAATCATGGATTTCAGAAGGATATTGATCTAGGTACCATACTGAACTGAATCTCTCCAACTGCCCTGTGGTTTAAAGGTTAGGATAGGGCAACCTATAGTAAACAATGGAGATTATTCTGCTAACCAGAATTGTTTATCAGTGCCAAATATTTGGCCATCTTACTCCTAGCAAATAGATGATTAACGACCAAGGAATTTTTTTCATTGATGCTAAGTAATAGATTCTGCAGGGTGAGCTCCCTCCAATACATAGCTTTTTATATACATTCAAAAACACTCTGCACCTTAACTAGGAAATATTAATAACATGCATTTGTCAAAGAGTAAAACCAAGTCCATACCTGAAGACCAAGTAGAGACCACGTTTAGGGTAGGATCCTGAACAAGAGATACTCACCTCCCATGTACTGCACTTCAATTGACAGACACCTTAACTATGTTTTAATATTTTGTGTCTTCAAGCACAATTACAAAACAGTTGAAAAAATAACATTATTGGATGATGGATATAGTCTTAATGAATATTCAATCAGATTTACATAATATTGAATAAATAGAAGAGTTATAATGCAGGATCATCTCTGCCAGGATCCCAAAAAATTGATGCTTCAGGGTTCTCGTCAGAACCTCACTTGGATGCATAGTCACCAAGGAAGGACTTGCCAACTACAGTTGCCAGAAACCAGCCACCACAAAGCAGCTTATAAGGACTTAGGGTCATTCCATGATCATCTCAGGCTTATCAATATATACTAGAAGATTTCCCTTTCCTTGAACGCAGTGGACAGGAAACTAACAGAATGGCTCTGAATGCGAAAATGAAGAGCAACAATCAATGATATCTGTAAAAGACAGTCCATCTCCAGAGTATGCAGTCCCTTGATTGGGAAAGATGATTAACCTTCTTCTGATTTCTAGTGATGTTGTGTGTGTAGGCCAACTAGACAAAGGCAATATCAACCAAAAGAGCACAATATTATCTTTATCACTCAAGCCATGTTTTATATTGCATAATAGCTGCTATCTATGTCACAAGGTTCGAGTTTGAGTTTAAGTTCGACAAGGATAAAATTCGGTTCAAGTTCGCCCAATGGATAAAATTCGAAAAAAAATTCGACAATAAGTTCGATTAATAGAAAAACATTAAAACATTAAAATTAAATAACGAATAAAAATAAAAAGTTCTAAACCAATTTAAAATCTATATAATAAATTTTAAAAAGATTAAAACGTTTGAAAGAAAATACGACAAAATAATTAAAAATTTAGAAATAATAATTATTATTATAAACCAAAAATAAAACAAAACCTAAAAAAAATAATATAATAAAAAGTAAACTAAAACAAAACCTATACCCATATTGCATTGAAAGTTAATATGCATCGTGAAGAAAAATATGTGTGAGGAAGCTGGACGAACTCGACCGTCAGTGCAGCGTGAAGAATTGAGGCTCCATTATTCCAGTGTGACGAAGACTCCATGAAGACTTGACCAATAGTGACGCACTGCTATTCCAGTGACGAAGACTCGACCAATAATGGAAGACTCCGCCAATTGTCCATGACTCTACCCACACAGCAGCAAGTACAACCTAAACCAATGCCCACAGTGTTGGTGCCAATATCAGTGTATTGTTTGTAGTTCAACCTAAAAAATATTTGATATGTTTAGCAGAGTGCGAACTGCACGAATTTCACCGAACTTTTTAGGGCACTAGACAAGTTTGACGAATTTCGAATTTTTGGCCAAAAGTTTGGCGAACCTTGTGACTTAGGCTGCTATATATAAGCTTGCAGCTCAATAACAAACTCCACACCCGGATAACAAATACAAAACGAGCCAAAGATAACATGCTTCGAATGGATGAACTAATTTACCTAATTTAAGAAAACGTAACTATTATTTTTCCTAGCTAAATGCATATTTATCTAGTACCCCAGCCCCCTTAATAAATTAATCAAATACAATCCCAACTTAATCTCTATATTTGACGGATTTACCTCTGCCAAGGGGTTTAGTCAATATATCAGCTATCTGCTCCTCTGTAAGACAATAATAAAGACAAATGTCTTCATTATCGACCAACTGTCAAATGTAATGAAGAATTATTATCGACCAACTGTCAAATATAATGATGAATTCTTCAATATGTTTGGTTCTAGCATGACAAACTAGATTCTTCACCATCTTGAGAACACTACTTGTTGCAGAGAAGTATGATCAATGATGTTTGCTCAAGTTGAAGAACAACCAAAATCCTCCGTAACCACACTGCCTCGAAACATGTACTGACAGTTGCCTTATATTCTCAGCCAAGGAGTTTGGTCATTATATCAGCAATTGGCTCATCTATAGGACAACAATGAAGACAAATGTCTTTGTTATTGAACAACAGTCAAATGTAATGATGTGATGATGATGAGCTTCAATATGTTCAGTTCTGGCAATGTTAAACTGGCTTCTTCGCCATCTTGAGAACACTTTAATTGTTACCTATTGAATTAAATAGGCCCCACTCCCAGCGATGGCAAGATCATTGAGATAAACAATTAGGATCACCCTGTCATCACCACTGATTTTTATGTAAAGATTGGAATCTAATAAACTTCTTCTAAATCACAAACCTCTAAGATTTTGATCAGTTTTAAGACACCATGCTCTAGGAGCCTACTTATGTCCATATAAGGACTTAACCAACCTACAAACCAAATGTTCTTTCTCAAAAACATGGAATCCTTGCAGCTTAACCGTGTAGACCTCCTCTGCCAAGTCTTTGTTCAAGAAGGCACTTTTAACATCCATTTGGCATACCTTGCAGCCAGATTGAGCAGCAATGGAGGGGCAAATGTATCTCCATAGTCTACCCCTTTCTATTCTGCATATTCTTTAACAACAATTCTAGCTCTGTACTTGTTCAAAGAATCATTTGATTTACTTTTGATTTTACTAACCCATTTACAGCCAAGGACTTCTTCCCTTGGGATCTTGCAGACAACACCCAAGCCTTGTTTTAAGTCAAGGCTTCAAATTCTACCTTCATGGCAGTTTCCCATTCAAGCTTTCTTTTGGCCTCTCCAAATGTACTAGGTTCAAATACCTATGAAACCCAAAAAGTAAGAGCAAATTTTACCTGCTCTCCACCTTGCACCATTTGTTTCCCCAATCATGCAGATTGACTTTCCATTGCTTGCGGCAATTTACCCTCCAAAACATTCTTCACCATGGCATATACCACATTGATTTTTGTCGCTAGTTTCCCTTATCAAGCTATGAAGATTGGGTATTGCTTTGTGTTTCATCAAATTCCTCCTAAAACTTAACTCCTCTGATGTTTCATGCAGCTAAGGTACATGAGCAAAGAGGCCATATTCATGGTATTTGTTGCATGTGAACGGGTAACTGCTTATAGTTTAGCTCCTGCAGATATGACCATCCATCAAAATTTAACAGAAATACATCAAGCAGACCATTCTCCAAACCAACTTCTACAAATATTCAAGCATATGCAAAACTGTCCTTAGGATCACCACTATCAATAAAGTGGCCAAAAGCATTACCAATTGCAGTTGGGGATTCTTTATCCCAAAACATATGAGGAAGGTGTGGAAGCTTTACCACATAGGGAATACATAGGGAATACCTTAGGGCCTTAAGCATAACTTCAACTGGATTAAAATCAATGGACCGGCGATTTAGATATAGCCTTCTTGAGCCCATAAAATAAGGACCACTTCTGAAAACTTCCTTACTTGAAGATAACAGGCATAAATCCTCTACCACAAAACCAACTGCTCAACATTCCTTTCAATAGAGGTTTCCAATGGATCTCCATCCATTCATCAATGATATTAGGTCTTGACCAAAGACCCATAAATTTCCTAATCAAAACCCTTTCTTGAAAACCCAAAGTTTTCTTGGAGCATCACGGCCAAAAACCACGTCTGGGAACGTATTTAATTTTTTCACAAAATGTGCTTGAAGAGAAAAGGCCTTAGCCGTGCCAGCCACCGCTGCTGTTAAATCTTAAAATGCAGAAGCCTCTGCAGCAAAAACAGTATCCTCTGAATGAAAAATGGCTTGCTTCAGACCGGCAGGAGGATCCTCTGGTTCCTGATTTTCACTTCCGCCAGAGGCAGCATCAGCCCAGCACTGCCCTAACCTGCACATTTTTCTTTGCCAGATCTGTGTTTTGCTTTTCCTCCCAAAATAGAGCTCAAAGTTAAAAAGAAATGACAGCTTTTGAAAGAGCACAATTTGTTTACTTTTTTGTTGCTCCACAAAATTTTTCATGCTACAAAATAAGAAAAATAGTCTGACTTAATTTTCAAAAAAAATAGACCCACATTTTCCTAACCAACAGTAAGATATACTTTTCTCTAGACACTGTGGGTGTCTTCCATGAACCATGTAGATCAACATGTACTAGATCCAAGACTCCTTTGGTGAGCCATGTTTTATCAAATATCGAATGGGTGTTGACTCTTTTTTCCTGTTTGACATCTTGTATGATGAATTTGGTAGAGCTTATCACAATAAAACACTCCTTAATTTACTTCTCAACAAGATTACATGTATACAAATAAGTGGATTCCTATAAACAAGGAATCTACACTTACCAACAACCAACTTAATATGCCTAAAATCACTCAGCCCTAGAATATCTCTCACACCCCTATTCTAATGTGAGTTCACACAACTCAAGTACATTATTTTCTCACACGTATATTAGATTTACCTATAACAAATATACTCACCTATTAATGTGAGTACTAACCAATATAGAGTATCCAACATTCCCCCTTTGTACGAACATGGAGAGAGAGAAACCACACCACGCGAACCAGAAATAGAAATGCATGTCAATACATACTCTAGGCATGCACTCATGCCACTCATGACATCTTCTACACGTGATCACCTACATATGTAAGCACAATTGCTTACGCTTTCACTTCCAATGAGTGTTGGGCTTATCACCGGCCAACCACATACTTTTGGCGATAACCTACATATGAGAACCCACTTGTTCATGCTTTCACTTCCAGTAGTGTTGGGTTATTCACTGGCCTATCACTGAAAAGTACTCAACAAAGGATGCATAGTAGTCATCTGCTCTCCTATACATTTGTTTGCAGTAGTTTTACATCACACCACACATAAAAGACAAGAAAAAGAAGATTTGAGGACTAGGTCCTCATTGTCTTCGATTGTAACATATGTTCTTGACTATTGTCACTCGATCATAAACAACACAAATAATCACCATTGTCAGTGGAGACCACCCTTGGCTTTAATCGCTTTTGCACCAACGTTTGGTTTGCCACTATTACAACATGTGGCCCCTGAGTTACTGACTGACTCAAGGTTGTTGATCAGCCTCCCTCCTCCCTCCAGCATACGGCTTAACTACCCAGATGGATTTTGCAACTCAATTGTTTTCAATTTCATATCCCCCACACAAAATGTACATTGGGTTCGCCAAATAATGTCCTTACAATGAGGAATTTGACTTTGAATCTAAACCTTGATTGACATGACAACACACACTTTAACAACAGACAATATAGACTTCTAACAAACACAATTTTGACAATAGTATTATAAAGACCTAGGATACTGGTACAGCAGGATAGAGGGCTTGGAAACCGGTACGAAACATATTTGGTACAGATACAGCATGGAAACATGCTTGGGAGCGGACAGGGTACGGTCGGATACACCCAGGTACATCCCGGTACATCCCGGGGGTCCCAGCCGTACCTTGGCCGTTCCCAGGCATGTTTCTGTGCCAAAACCGCTTTTGTTTTGTTTTTTTAACATCTTTTTTAACACATTTAATATTAAAAAATATAAGTTTCTTTTATTTAAAACCCTAAAAGTTAAATAGAAACAATAAAACAAAAGTAAAACACAAAAACAAGACATAAAAGCAAATAAACTTACCTCTCCTTCCTCATTTCATCTTTGCCTCTCTAAACTTTCATTTTGTTTGTCTAGGGTTTGATACTTCATCAACAAGCATTGCAAGTATTTTCCTAAGCTAATAGGAGTGTGTATTCGTTGTCAAGGCCATTGAGAAGCTTCAAAGGAGGAGGATTTGTGGATTATTGAGTGAAGGTAAGGTTTTAAGTTTTATTATTTAACTTTTAAGTTTGTTTTTCATTTTTTTTGTTTTGTTATTTAATCTTTCACATATTTCATATTTTTGCTTATGTTCATTATTTTATTTTTTCCCAATTGAAATTTTAATTTTTAAACCGTTTTTTCTTTTTAATTTTTGAAATTTTCAATACATGCTATCATGCTATGCCCTAGGGCAAAGGGTTTAATTTTTAAGTTTTATTTTTAACCATTGTTGTCTTTGCTTATGTTGTTGGTTTTGAACCTTGTAGGTATAAGTACAATGGCAACAAGTTCCACCTCTTCTGGGCAATTTTTGATCAAGGAATTTGACCCAAATTCACCATTATGGAGGCATGTCACAATAGTTCAACAACTTTCAGGTGGTGGTTGTTTTGAATAGAAATGCAATGATTGTGATGGACTATTCAAAGGCTCTTACAAGAGGGTGAAAAGCCACTTGTGTGCCATATCGGGTCATGCTATAAGAACATGCAAGGAGAAAAATAATGTAGGGGTGTCAAAAGTACAAGTTTTGGCATATATCAAAGAACAAGAAGATGCAGAGGCAGCTTTGGCTTCGAAAGTGGGTCATCCATTGTTCAAAAGAAGAAGTTTATCTCGATCAGCAAGGCCTCCTGTTGCCCCATCAAGTATTGGATCCCCAATTGTGACCATGTCGCATCCATTTGTGACGCCTACCTCCATGCATGATGAGGATTCACCTCTTTCACGAAAGAGAAGTAAGACAAAAGGACCATTAGAAAAGGCCTTTCAAAATGAGAGCAGGGATATTGTTGAGGTTACCTTATTAGCAAGAGATGGTGAAAGCAATCAATGAGACCCCAAAAGGGTACAAATCACCAAGGTATGAGAAGATCTGCACCACCCTATTGGATAAACAAAAAAAAAAATGTGGAAACCTCCTTGCAACCAATTAGAGACTCATGTGCCAAAACAAGTGTGTCCATCGTTTCTAATGGATGGAAAGATGCAAGAAACCGCCCTTTGATCAATGTGGTTGCAGTATGCCCTAAAGGGGCAATGTTTTTTAAAGCAGTTGATTGCGAGGGGCAAGTGAAGGATGCCCAATTCATTGCCAACACTAAAGGGCAATGTTTTTTAAAGCAGTTGATTGCAAGGGGCAAGTGAAGGATGCCCAATTCATTGCCAACATCCTCTTTGAATCCATTGAGGCAGTGGGGCCTCAAAATGTTGTCCAAGTCATAACGGACAACACCAAGAATTGCAAAGCCGGAATGTTAGTTGAGGAAAGGTATGGGCATATTTTTTGGACATCATGTGCTGTGCATTCACTCAATTTAATGCTAAAAAAATCGCCAACAAAATAGAGTGGATTCAACAAGTGTATGCAGAGTGTTAAGAGATCCAAATGTTTGTGACCAACCATCATCAGTCGCAAGGCATCTTTAGATCCTTCTCGCATTTGGAACTGTTGAAGGTAAAGCGAGCTACCTTTCTTTAATTTGTAATTTAAATATAAGTTTCTTATTTATAAAATATAGTATAATTAGAATTGAAAAGTTTTCAATTTTCTTTTTAATTTTTGTTTCTCATTCTTATTAGGTTGCTGAGACTCAGTTCGCATCACACACAATTGTCTTGAGACGATTTGTGAAGGTGCGAGCGACACTCAGCAAGATGGTAATTTCCAACCTATGGACTGTATGGAGGCAATCAAACATTATACGGGCTCAAAAAGTGAAGACCATAATCTTAAATGACACTTGGTGGTATCGAGTAGAATATTTGTTGAGTTTTTACTGAGCCCACTATTAGCATGATCCGATTTACTGACATAAATCGGCCATGTTAGGAGAGATATGTGATGGTATCGACTCAATGATTGAGAAGATAAAAATCATCATAAATGCAAAAGAAAATAATCCCGAGGAACAAAAATTCAAAGAAGTACACAATCAATCCTCATTGAGCGGTGGAACAAAATGATCACCCCGCTACATCTACTTGCTTTTTCATTGACTCCTAGATTCTACAGCACAGAGATCTTTTCCTTGCCGGGGAGGATGGCACCATACAAGGATGTGGAAGTTAGTGAGGGATATATAGCAGCATTGTCTAGGCTCTTCCCTGATCCTGAGGCCGAGGACATGGTTATGATAGAGTTTGTCAATTTCATAGCAAAAATAGGTCATAGCCTTCTCGCTTTTCAAAGCAAATACAAGATGGATGCTCATATGTGGTGGTACCTCCATGGCCATGCATCAGTTTACTTGCAACCTCTTGCAATCAAGGTCTTAGCATAGGTCATTTTTTTATTCTTTTTTTTTGTTGTAACTTTTAGTTTTTTAAAATTTAAGTTTGAGTGTTTAAGTTTTGAGTTTTGCATTGACTTTGTGTTGCCTCAATAGGTTGCAAGTTTATCTTCCTCTGAGCGCAACTGGAGTAGATATAGCTTCATCCACTAAGTTGGGGGCTAAAAAGGCTGAAGATTTGATATGCATACATTCCAACTTGCGCCTTTTATCCCACAAGCAGTCGGAGTACAAGTAAGAGTCAACAAAACATTGGGATATTGATCCAGAGATAGTTGACTTGGATGCTTCCATTTTCCACCTACCATTAGATGATGAGGGATTAGAGACTTCTTTGGCACCGCGAGATCTACATGCATAAGGGGGTGCAACTAGCAGTGGCCCTAGTGGGAGTGGTTTGAGTCCATGTGGTTCTAATGAACCTTATAATAATGATGATGATGTTGATGTTGATGTTGATGTTGATGTTGATGTCGATGCTCTTAATGAAGAGGAATATGATGAATATTGAAAGACAGTTTGAACTTTGATCATTGGAATTTGGTGTAAGAAATTTAATTTAATATATCATGACATTCACATTGTGTTTAATTTAAATATTTAACTTTTAAGCTTTTAAGTTTCTAAATTTTAACAAATTATGACTTGTTTATTTATTTAGCTTCTAACTTATAAGTTATCTACTTATCTTGTCTTTCATATGCATGATATGTGGTTAATAACTTAATTCCTTTTTAGTAGGCTGAAATTTATATATTTTTTAATTTTTATATATTTTTTGTGCTGCTGTATCCAATGCCGTATCTGAGGCAAAAAAAAATTCCATATCCGCGTATCAGATACTCCGTACCCATAGCCGTATCCAAAACGTATCGGCTACTTAGATAAAGACTTACTAGGAAACAATAATGTCCGACCAAACTTTTTTCTAATGAAATAAGTTTTCATGACTTTATTGGACAGACATTACAAGACAATATTTAATTAAAAATTATCACCTATAACCTTACTACTAAAACTAACACATATAAAATTGACACTATTGTAACTGATAAGCTCAGACTTTAATCATCCTAGCCTATAAAATAAATCATTATGACCTACTTATAAAAACTAATAAACTATTAAAATGTCAAAGGCTTTTATGGCTCGAGACACCTCACTACACATCCATCCATTCCTTTTTCCCAAATCCAATAGCTGGTCACTGTTATAAACCAAAACAGATGTCACAGCCGCCGCCGCCGTCCTTCATTGATTTCGAATAGGATTCTCCTAACCATTCAATGATTCTTGGTTCAGTGGTGATCTCCTCAACGCTCAGGCTTAGATATCGCCGCTTTAACACCCAGAGGGGTTTCCTCCCCTTCCTCAATGCTGAAACTTTTACTTTCTTCATGTGCCTACATTCAACGCAAATGCAGCAAACTGTACACAGCCAAATAAATACTTATTTTCTCTCCAATTCAATCAGATCTGCAGACACGTCCACAGGATGAAGGAATCAATCAGCTTCAGCTGGGTGAATGGATAGATCTATTGCACACGAGAATCTCAAAAATCCTACAGAGAGGTCCAAGAATCGTTGAGCCACATTTCTGATACGTTCGTTGTTACATGACAAAATCATTTGAAACTTGTTCCTATGGGCCATTGACATCTTCTGCAGCCATTCCTCACAAAACATCTTCGCAGAGTCATCACACATTAATAAAAAAGATATATGTACACGGTAGTACAGCTTGAGTCTAATGTTGAAAGATGATTTGTACGGGGAGAGATCCGATCTGAATCATACTTAGACTGATCTACAGCACGTTGCTAACGAAGGCACACAACAATTAATGGCACCACTGGCAGTATGCTTTTTGATCATTGAAGGACAGCACAACACACTCAGATCATGTATTCAAACATGGAGATGGGAGACAAAAATGCAGATGTGGACCAACAGAGACACTTGCTTGCAGATCAGATCTTGTTGGCTACGTGTGAGGGTGAATTGTGAGTTGACGAAGGATGAACCAATTATTAACCCCTATGTAGAGGTTTACACGGCCTTTAAAAACATAGAAACCATGTGTGCAGTGCTACATTGCTCTTATACGAACTCTAATGCTAAGTAGATAAATAAATAATCACTTGCATTTTACAACTTATATTGCACGCAGTGAACTACCATTCATAGGGGCAATGTAGAAGAAAAGTTGCCCCTCGGCTATTCTCAAAGCTCCATTACACACAGGGAAGAATACTACCTGCTTTGATACCAAATGATGAACTTGGTAGAGCTTATCATAATAAAACACTCCTTAATTTACTTCTCAACAAGATTACATGTATACAAATAAGTGGATTCCTATAAACAAGGAATCTACACTTACCAACAACCAACTTAATATGCCTAAAATCACTCAGCCCTAGAATATCTCTCACACCCCTATTCTAATGTGAGTTCACACAACTCAAGTACATTATTTTCTCACACGTATATTAGATTTACCTATAACAAATATACTCACCTATTAATGTGAGTACTAACCAATATAGAGTATCCAACATTCCCCCTTTGTACGAACATGGAGAGAGAGAAACCACACCACGCGAACCAGAAATAGAAATGCATGTCAATACATACTCTAGGCATGCACTCATGCCACTCATGACATCTTCTACACGTGATCACCTACATATGTAAGCACAATTGCTTACGCTTTCACTTCCAATGAGTGTTGGGCTTATCACCGGCCAACCACATACTTTTGGCGATAACCTACATATGAGAACCCACTTGTTCATGCTTTCACTTCCAGTAGTGTTGGGTTATTCACTGGCCTATCACTGAAAAGTACTCAACAAAGGATGCATAGTAGTCATCTGCTCTCCTATACATTTGTTTGCAGTAGTTTTACATCACACCACACATAAAAGACAAGAAAAAGAAGATTTGAGGACTAGGTCCTCATTGTCTTCGATTGTAACATATGTTCTTGACTATTGTCACTCGATCATAAACAACACAAATAATCACCATTGTCAGTGGAGACCACCCTTGGCTTTAATCGCTTTTGCACCAACGTTTGGTTTGCCACTATTACAACATGTGGCCCCTGAGTTACTGACTGACTCAAGGTTGTTGATCAGCCTCCCTCCTCCCTCCAGCATACGGCTTAACTACCCAGATGGATTTTGCAACTCAATTGTTTTCAATTTCATATCCCCCACACAAAATGTACATTGGGTTCGCCAAATAATGTCCTTACAATGAGGAATTTGACTTTGAATCTAAACCTTGATTGACATGACAACACACACTTTAACAACAGACAATATAGACTTCTAACAAACACAATTTTGACAATAGTATTATAAAGACCTAGGATACTGGTACAGCAGGATAGAGGGCTTGGAAACCGGTACGAAACATATTTGGTACAGATACAGCATGGAAACATGCTTGGGAGCGGACAGGGTACGGTCGGATACACCCAGGTACATCCCGGTACATCCCGGGGGTCCCAGCCGTACCTTGGCCGTTCCCAGGCATGTTTCTGTGCCAAAACCGCTTTTGTTTTGTTTTTTTAACATCTTTTTTAACACATTTAATATTAAAAAATATAAGTTTCTTTTATTTAAAACCCTAAAAGTTAAATAGAAACAATAAAACAAAAGTAAAACACAAAAACAAGACATAAAAGCAAATAAACTTACCTCTCCTTCCTCAAATTTCATCTTTGCCTCTCTAAACTTTCATTTTGTTTGTCTAGGGTTTGATACTTCATCAACAAGCATTGCAAGTATTTTCCTAAGCTAATAGGAGTGTGTATTCGTTGTCAAGGCCATTGAGAAGCTTCAAAGGAGGAGGATTTGTGGATTATTGAGTGAAGGTAAGGTTTTAAGTTTTATTATTTAACTTTTAAGTTTGTTTTTCATTTTTTTTGTTTTGTTATTTAATCTTTCACATATTTCATATTTTTGCTTATGTTCATTATTTTATTTTTTCCCAATTGAAATTTTAATTTTTAAACCGTTTTTTCTTTTTAATTTTTGAAATTTTCAATACATGCTATCATGCTATGCCCTAGGGCAAAGGGTTTAATTTTTAAGTTTTATTTTTAACCATTGTTGTCTTTGCTTATGTTGTTGGTTTTGAACCTTGTAGGTATAAGTACAATGGCAACAAGTTCCACCTCTTCTGGGCAATTTTTGATCAAGGAATTTGACCCAAATTCACCATTTTGGAGGCATGTCACAAATTTTTACAACCCTGGCATAGATATTTTCATCTTGCTTACAATTGTTACAGCCTATTTACAATCAGGGTTTAGTAAGACGTCACCCCCTATCCTAGACTTAGGCTTTGGAAACCTACAACTTTGATAGAGAATGGACAATCATCTTCTAGATTCACGGCTTTAGCACGTTACAACCCACCTGTGTGTGGCCCTAGAATACTAGTAAGATGCCACCCCTTATCCTAGACTTAGGCTTTGGAACCCTTTGGATTTGACAGAGAATGGACTATCGTCTTCTAGATTCACGACTTTAACACGTTACAACCCTCTTGTGTGTGGCCCTATAATACTAGTAAGACAACACCCCCTATCCTAGACTTAGGCTTTGGAACCCTATGGCTTTGATAGAGAATGGACTACCATCTTCTAGATTCACAGCTTTAGCACGTTACAACCCACTTTTGGGTGGCCCTAGTATGGGGAATACAAATCATTTTAGCCTACAAACAAGATGAAGGTGAATTACCAAGAGGGTTGTGGGGAAGGCAATGAGAGCTCCATAGAAGAAAAGACTTTGAATGGGACAACACCAAAACCATATTTCAAGAATGAAGCTTAGGTAGAAACATCATTCAAGATGGAAGTTAAGCTAGAAAATAACAGCATGTGGGGGTCAATGTGATGTTGACATTCTCAATAGTTGTCTAAAACATTTTGAGATCAACTTCAACATTCACAAAGCAAGTGAAGGAAAAAATTACTTTTGCTGACTTGAAGATGTCCGACCATGCCTTGATATAGTGGGAGAGCCATGTCAATCCCTTGTGGTTTACCAATAATCACAAAGTGACTACATGGGAGTGATAAAATGAGTTAGTTAAATTACACTTCTACCTAACAGGTTGTGAGGAAGAGTAGCTCATGAAGTGGCAATACTTCCAGAAATGGCATGGACAATATATTCAAGACCCTACCTTTGAATTTCAAAGCCACGCCGTTTTATTCAAAATTTATCCTAATGAATCAAGGGTGGTGATGACATATAGTGGCAACTTACAAAGTCATATTTGAAATTTTGAAGGCAGCTGCAGTCCTTTGATGTAAAGACTCAAGAGTAGAGAAGCGTCGAGTAATAAGGCTCTTGACGTCGAAATGGACAAAAAAGAGCAACTAAAAGAAGATAAAGATCAAAAGACTCAAGAAAAGACATCCTCAAACAAAAGCAAAAAATTGCGGCAATTACCCTTAACAAGAAGAAGCATTACAACAATTGTGTAGTGGAAGGTCATTCTAATGAGAAGTATAGGAAGTTGCAACCAGCAATGAAGCCGACAGACAATTTAGGGCAAAGAATTGGAAAGTAATTCTGTTATAGAAGACATCATAGCATGCTCTTCGGTTAAGGGCAGCGGATGTAAACATTAATTGATTAAAAATTAGTTTAATGTGCTTTAGCTATACAACACATAACTACCTCACCTGAATGTAACTACTTTATAATTAATAAAATGGACATGCACATATCTTACTGTGCCTTCCAATTTCTCTTCATTCTTTCAATGTTTGCATTTTCTAGCATTGGTATTAGAGACACTGTTCAAGGAAGCCCTAGGAGAAGGGTACAAGCAACAAGCTTGGTGTTTGGAGAAGCCCTGAGAAGAGGGTATGAACCACAGAAAGTAAGAGAAAAGGTTGAAGAAGCAAGAAATCGAAGATCAGCACACTCGCACTAGCACCAGGCAGAAGGAATGACGATTTGCAAGGAGGTCTAGGCAAGACAGACCTGAAATCATGGTTTGACATCGTACAAACCAGGAAAAATCAGAACAGCGGTGAGGTCACAATTTGAGGCGGCTTTGAAGTCAATATAGTTGCATGCTCCTGCCGCCTAAAGTTACCTAGGTTGCAAGACGTAAGATGCTGCAAGGTAGATTAACAAAGACTGTGGGCATGGAAGAAAGACAACCCAAGTCATTCAACAAGTTGAACATGTAAAAATCGCAAAATTGATAGTCTTTGGAGGTTTTACACGACGATGAAAATAAAAAAAACCAGATCGCAACACCAGATTGTTGTTTTTTAAATTATGAGAGATTACTAGGCTTGGGAACGCAAACCAATAGAACGGCAGCAAAAGTTTATAGAATGTTTGTATGAACGATTTCCAGTTTGTTGTAGGTGATGCTTGGTGCCCACATTGTGCCTGTGAGGACCAAAGACGTGATTAGACATAGCATAGAGGACGAAGTACGAAAGTGTCCAAAGAAAACACAAGTGCAAACTAGGAGGGTCGCATTTTTCACGAGGAGCCCTTTGTAGTCGTCTAGGACACAACTGAATCGTGCTAGCGTACAGCAATAAGCAATCGACCCAAGCAAAAGAAGAAATTTGTATAAAGCTTTGGTGCAAACAGCTAAGGCATATTTCATAATCTTTACAACCTTCCAAGATAGACTAGAAAATACTCACAGTTTTAATTTTCAATATTTTCAACTTTTTTGCTTCAATGTGAAGATCAATTTGCAGTTCATGGGCATTATTTGGACAAAATTCGGTGCAATGTGGCCAATATTCAAACCTTGGTTCTATAAGAAGCAAAAAAGTTAGTTAGCCAGAATTACAATGTCTAGGAGTCACAAAAAATTGACAATCGCAGGGTATCGAAATTGCAATAAAATCATTCTTGGTACTGAGGGAAGGCCTATTGCTAATTGTAAGGATTATGACAAGCGCCATAAGGCCTTGTTGTTGGTGAAGCTATCTATGTCAGATGATTTAATACTCAAAGTCTAGAATGCCATTGAGGCAAGTGTTGTTTGGACCAGTCTAAAGAACAAGTATCAAACTTCAACGAAAAGTCAGGTCTCGTACTTGAAGAATTTGTTGTTTCAGCAAAGCTGCATGAGGGTATATCCTTCTTAGAACATCTTCTACAAATGAAAGATCTTCGAGACCAACTTGATGCCATAAACAAAATGGTGGGTGATGACGAATTGGTTGCGCTTGCTCTAAATAGTTTGGTGCCCTCCTATGAAACATTTTGGAGGCTCTACATTTATGGCAGAAAACCAGACCCTGACGTTTTGATCAGGTCAGTTATTATTTGTTACCGAAAGAACGTAGGTAAACACAAGCAATTGAATCCAATTTTGGACAAATAGAGAGTGCAATAACTACTCAATCAAGGGGAAGTGGAAACATTGCCGTGGTGAATCTTCTAAAAACTAGGTGAACTGCCATTACTATCATAAGGTTAAGCATATCAAAAAGGATTGCCAGAAGCGTAAGTATTATCTTTCCCAACACAACAAAACGCCACAGGATGAGGCAAATATCGCGTAATTGCAGATGAACGAGATACTAAGGAAGAGTATGCTCTCATGGCATCATGCTCAATTGATAGTGCTACAAATTATTAGTTCATTGATTTTGACGCATCGAGACATTATTCATGTCATAGGGATCGGTGTGTTAAAAACTGGCCAAACCGGAATTAGAACCAGCAAGTTCGACCGATTCAATAATAAAGGGAAAAAAACGGTAGAAAAACCAGCTCAAGTATCAGTTCCGTACTGAACTAGTACCAAACCAGTCAGTTTGATACAAAACTGGTCAATTTTGTACCAAACCAATCCAAACCGGTCTGCGCCAAAAAAAACAACTTGACATATAGAACACTTTTTTTTAAATCCAACTTTCTAGTTGGCTTTATTCTAGTTTGATGATTGATGATTTGATCATTGATATTAGACACGTAGTAACTTGTAGCACATTGTTTTTGGGATTCTTAGAGTCTAGAGGTCATTTAGAGGCTCAATGTTTATGTATTTTTATTTCGGATATGTATTGCATTTCATGCCATTTTGCTATATTTTAGCCTTACATGGTATATACATGAGAAAAAATTGCATATTTTGTCTCTAATTGTATGGAATCATGGTTTGGAATCTTTAAAAATATATTGTTTTTCATTAAAAGCTGCAATATTTTATGCATTTTTGAATAAACCGGTTCATAAATTTAAAACCAGCCCAATTCTGATCAAACCCTCGACTAGTTCCAGTTCCGATTTCGACTATTAAAACATTGATAGGGACTAGTATGTAACAATATCAGTGTAATGCAGGGACATATCCCCTAGATTTTGGTGACATCCCAAACATTTAAAGGACATGTGGACTTGGAGGGGACGCCCCCCCTATTTTAAATTTTTTTAATTTTTTCAATAAGTTTTTTGATGTTTTCACTTTTACAAAGCTGTTTTTTTACCAAAAACATTGAATTCTAATAACAAAGGTACTACCTAAAACACATTAAATACGGTTGAAATCCCTAAATTTCATTGAATAAAGTTAACATGTTTAAGTAATTATTTTTATATATTATATTAATAGATGTCCCCTGTCGTCCCCAAAATTTGGGAAATTCTTTGCCATCCTGGAAACCCTCATCTGTCAATCCTCTGGTCCTCGAGACTTAGGTAACGCATAAGATTTATTGCAATTTTTTATTCTCTTATATTAGTTGATGGTGAGTCACTTATAGTAGAGGGGATGGGAGGTATTCATACAGTAACAAATAATGTAAACTTCATTGTAAGGAATGTTAGATATGATCCTAGCGTGTTGTTGGCAAAATATGGCACTTTGACAACAATGTGTGGGACAAAGTCCTTCCTCTATTGAAAGGGAGGGCACCCTTTATTGAAAGCCAAAACAAGAAAAGAAAGAATATGCACGATATTTATATTAACTAACTTGTGGGGGTGGGATTTTACTCCCACAAAAAGGAATATCAGTTGAAATGCAGGAAGAAAGGAAAGGAGAAATGAGAGAAAGAGAGAAGAAAAAGAAAAATTCCATTTCAAATAAGTAATTTCAGAGCCTATTCAAGTTTGCAAGGAGATCATTTAATATAAGAAATGCTTATGGTTGGAATCTTGCATTACACGAAAAAATAAGAAAGAAAAACATATGACATAAGAACACATGCTATCACCAAAGAGACCATGATACAGTTTAGAAAATCTCATTGTATTCCTTCATGAGGATGAATACAAAGATTAATACACTCATTTCTTCTCAAATAAAATCTTCAAAATTTTGGATTGTACAAAGTCTCCCCAAAAAATGTCTCCAACAGTGCAAAAATTCCAAGAGTCTCAAGAAGTGTCTAAGAAGTCCTTTTACAAGATTTTGGACAACACAAATCTCACCAAAGATCCTTGAAGAAATCCCTTACAAAAGTCTCTCAAAGTAGTCCCTCCACCAAGTAAAAATCTCCAAATCATGTAAAAAGTGTCTTATAATGGCAATAAGGCTAGTATTTATAACCAACAAGAAGAATATGGTAACAAAAACCAACATTTCTGCCAATTACATAACTTTGGAGGTCACTTTTTTAAAGTGTGAGTTTTTCAATGAAAATTATGTTTTTTGAAAAGTGACATTTTACAAGGCACAAAAAGCAAAAAATAGTAACTTCAAAAATGATCACATGAAAAAACAAATTGAAAGAATTGTAAATTGATCACTTTGCTTTGCAGCAACCTGTTGACTGATGCCTTAAAAGTTGACCCTTTCTACAAGCCCAGTCTTCCCGAGTCATTATATTTTTTTCTTTTTTGGTTCTGGGAGCAAAGGTCTGGGAACAGCAATCCCCAACAGGGTCAAGGGGCAATGCCCCTTTTCTGTATAAGGCGGGGTTGAGGGGCAACGCACCCAAAGCCCAACATATTAGAGCTTTTCATGGACTTTGGAACATACTGGTTTTCTGCATCTCTATGCCAAATACTTGCATTCTGGGATTCGAGAGTTGGAATACAATTTGCATTTCTTTTGTAATTCTTCCTAAAATCTCCACTACAGGAAATTACACCTGCTCCGACAATTAAAATCTCTGTTGCAAGAAATCACCCCTACTCCGACAGTTGAAATCTCCACTGCAGGAAATTACCCATGTTCCCGACAGTTGAAATCTCCACTGCAGGAAATTACCCATGTTCCCGACAGCTGAAATCTCTACTGCGAGAAATTACCTCTACTCTGACAACTGAAATCCTCTGTTGGGGAAAAGAGACATATTGGGGATTAGAAGTTGAGTTATAATTTGCATGCTTGGCTACTCGAGATCTTTGAACCTGCAATTTTCCGAAAGTCTGCCTTTCAAGGAATTGGAAGTCATGTTGCAATTTGTAACAAAATTGCTTATTTGCTCCAAAACACTAAAAGCTTTTCATGGACTTTGGAACATACTGGTTTCCTGCATCTCTATGCCAAATACTTGCATTTCGGGATTCGAGAGTTGGAATACAATTTGCATTTCTTTTGTAATTCTTCCTAAAACTTCCACTACAGGAAATTACACCTGCTCCGACAATTAAAATCTCTGTTGCAAGAAATCACCCCTACTCCGACAGTTGAAATCTCCACTGCAGGAAATTACCCATGTTCCCAACAGCTGAAATCTCTACTGCGAGAAATTACCTCTACTCTGACAACTGAAATCTCTGTTGGGGAAAAGAGACATATTGGGGATTAGAAGGAGTTATAATTTGCATGCTTGGCCTACTCAAGATCTTTGAACCTGCAATTTTCCGAAAGTCTGCCTTTCAAGGAATTGGAAGTCATGTTGCAATTTGTAACAAAATTGCTTATTTGCTCCAAAACACTGAAAGCTTTTCATAGACTTTCGAACATACTGGTTTTCTGCATCTCTATGCCAAATACTTGCATTTCGGGATTCGAGAGTTTGGAATACAATTTGCATTTCTTTTGTAATTCTTCCTAAAATCTCCACTGCAGGAAATTACACCTGCTCCGACAATTAAAATCTCTGTTGCAAGAAATCACCCCTACTCCGACAGTTGAAAACCTCCACTATAGGAAATTACCCATGTTCCCGACAGCTGAAATCTCTACTGCGAGAAATTACCTCTACTCTGACAACTGAATTCTCTGTTGGGGAAAAGAGACATATTGGGGATTAGAAGTTGAGTTATAATTTGCATGCTTGGCTACTCGAGATCTTTGAACCTGCAATTTTCCGAAAGTCTGCCTTTCAAGGAATTGGAAGTCATGTTGCAATTTGCAACAAAATTGCTTATTTGCTCCAAAACACTGAAAGCTTTTCATGGACTTTGGAACATACTGGTTTTCTGCATCTCTATGCCAAATACTTGCATTTCGGGATTCGAGAGTTGGAATACAATTTGCATTTCTTTTGTAATTCTTCCTAAAATCTCCACTACAGGAAAATTACACCTGCTCCGACAATTAAAATCTCTGTTGCAAGAAATCACCCCTACTCCGACAGTTGAAATCTCCACTGCAGGAAATTACCCATGTTCCACAGCTGAAATCTCTACTGCGAGAAATTACCTCTACTCTGACAACTGAAATCTCTGTTGGGGAAAAGAGACATATTGGGGATTAGAAGTTGAGTTATAATTTGCATGCTTGGCTGCTTGAGATCTTTGAACCTGCAATTTTCCGAAAGTCTGCCTTTCAAGGAATTGGAAGTCATGTTGCAATTTGCAACAAAATTGCTTATTTGCTCCAAAACACTGAAAGCTTTTCATGGACTTTGGAACATACTGGTTGTCTGCATCTCTATGCCAAATACTTGCATTTCGGGATTCGATCAGTTGGAATACAATTTGCATTTCTTTTGTAATTCTTCCTAAAATCTCCACTGCAGGAAATTACACCTGCTCCGACAATTAAATTCTCTGTTGCAAGAAATCACCCCTACTCCGACAGTTGAAATCTCCACTGCAGGAAATTACCCATGTTCCCGACAGCTGAAATCTCTACTGCGAGAAATTACCTCTACTCTGACAACTGAAATCTCTGTTGGGGAAAAGAGACATATTGGGGATTAGAAGTTGAGTTATAATTTGCATGCTTGGCTACTCGAGATCTTTGAACCTGCAATTTTCCGAAAGTCTGCCTTTCAAGGAATTGGAAGTCATGTTGCAATTTGTAACAAAATTGCTTATTTGCTCCAAAACACTGAAAGCTTTTCATGGACTTTGGAACATACTGGTTTTTCTGCATCTCTATGCCAAACACTTGCATTTCGGGATTCGAGAGTTGGAATACAATTTGCATTTCTTTTGTAATTCTTCCTAAAATCTCCACTACAGGAAATTACACCTGCTCCGACAATTAAAATCTCTGTTGCAAGAAATCACCCCTACTCCGACAGTTGAAATCTCCACTGCAGGAAATTACCCATGTTCCCGACAGCTGAAATCTCTACTGCGAGAAATTACCTCTACTCTGACAACTGAAATCTCTGTTGGGGAAAAGAGACATATTGGGGATTAGAAGTTGAGTTATAATTTGCATGCTTGGCTACTCAAGATCTTTGAACCTGCAATTTTCCGATGAAAATTATGTTTTTTGAAAAGTCTGCCTTTCAAGGAATTGGAGTCATGTTGTAATTTGTAACAAAATTGCTTATTTGCTCCAAAACACTGAAAGCTTTTCATGGACTTTGGAACATACTGGTTTTCTGCATATCTATGCCAAATACTTGCATTTCGGGATTCGAGAGTTGGAATACAATTTGCATTTCTTTTGTAATTCTTCCTAAAATCTCCACTACAGGAAATTACACCTGCTCCGACAATTAAAATCTCTGTTGCAAGAAATCACCCCTACTCCAACAGTTGAAATCTCCACTGCAGGAAATTACCCATGTTCCCGACAGCTGAAATCTCTACTGCGAGAAATTACCTCTACTCTGACAACTGAAATCTCTGTTGGGGAAAAGAGGCATATTGGGGATTAGAAGTTGAGTTATAATTTGCATGCTTGGCTACTCGAGATCTTTGAACCTGCAATTTTCCAAAAGTCTGCCTTTCAAGGAATTGGAAGTCATGTTGCAATTTGTAACAAAATTGCTTATTTGCTCCAAAACACTGAAAGCAACGGGGATTGAGACTCACAAGGCGGTTCTAACTGCTTTTTTGCTTGTAACCTCTAAAATTCCGGCTTTGCCTATTCTTCAACACTTTTTGATTTCTTGAGACCTATAGAATTATAAGATTCATTTCACGACTTTGGATTGACTAAATTTGATCAATTGCGACCAAATTTTCTTGGCAGACTCAAATTTTCACCCAAGTTCAAAGTTGATAATAAATTCTTGTCTATTGGTTAGTTAACAAAAACTCCCAAGATTGTTGTAATTTTTTCTAGGAAGCAATTTATTGTGTCAGATGTGAAACAGGGACGTGTAATTGCCCTATGCATCGGGCAAGGTGGTCTGTATAGGCTTGTTGACTCTGCTACAGTCAACTTAAAAGCATGCGTGGAGGGACACTCCACCAAACAAGACGTGTTGGACAATGAAATTCCTCATGAGATTGTTGACCCTGCTCCAATCAACTTACATGCACTACTTGTGAAAGGAATATCCACTATACAGGATATGCGTGAGGTTGTAATGCTTCATGTGTGGCAAAAGAAATGCCTCAATTACAAGATACACGAGAGGCACATGGTGAGCTAGATGGAAAATCCACTCAAAGAATTGTGGAGGTTGGCTCCATTGTGATATGGCAAAAAAAACCGCTCATGCTGAGATGGCAAGAAAAACCACTCAACCAAAGGCACCACAAGAGGCGCATTGTGAGATGGCAAAAATCCGCTCATGCTGAGATTGCAAGAAAAACCACTCAACCAAAGG
This sequence comes from Taxus chinensis, assembly GCA_019776745.2. Taxonomy (NCBI): domain Eukaryota; kingdom Viridiplantae; phylum Streptophyta; class Pinopsida; order Cupressales; family Taxaceae; genus Taxus; species Taxus chinensis. The sequence continues at coordinate 729,428,532 of CM034154.1, forward strand.
CACTAGCTCGGAGGACCGGAAACAAGGTTGTTAATCCATAGTTGGTGGACTTACTGCCATGTGTGTTGTTGGAATTACCCGTTGGATACATATGGGCGGATATGGTCAAAAGCAAAGCCAAAAGTACTTTTCCCAAATACAGGGCGTGGTTTATTGTGAAAGGCTTTCACAACATGAGGGAAAAAATTATAAGGAATAATTTGTTCCTACTATGAATACTACAAAGATGGACACATTTCAGTTGCTTCTTCTTCAGAGATTTGAACAAGAAGGTTTACTTGGAGCAGCCTGAAGAGTTTTTAGGTACCCAATCGTGATCATCATATTTGCAAATTGATTGTCGTTGTATGAACTTTTGCAAGCTCCAAGACTTTGGTTTCAAAACTATGGAGGTTGGTCTGAAGTTATTAGCCAATGATGATTCATTACTAGTCAATGAATCACCCTACAAACAATCAGTGGGCAGCCTGACATATCTTTTGCCTACACGACCAGTTCTATATGTCACTGTCAGCAATCTTTATTGGCTTTTGTCTTAACCAAAGCCCATATACTGGACAGTAATAATGTGTCAAAGGACTGCACATTTCAAATCAACATCTCAGGAGCAGCCCACTGATTTAATAACTGCATCCTTTAGTCCCATTGTATTTGTAAAATTTCAGAACAAACTTAAAGTAGTTTCCGGATTAGTCATTGAGGGGGGGTATAAAGTTATCAAGTCATTATGTAAACATTAGTTATTGTACTTTGGTTATACATCATATATAAACGTAACTACTCTATGAAAGTAAATTAACTAATTAAACATAGTTAATGTAATTCAGTTAGACAACCTATAACTACCTCACCTAAATGTTACTGCTTTATGATTCATAAAATGACAAACACACACATATCTCAGTGTGCCTCGCAGTTTCTCTTCATTCTTACAGTGCTTACATTTTATGAACAGAGGCATCCTCTAGGAAAAGCAAGAAAATTGTGGCAGTTACCCATAATGAGAAACAGCATTGCAGCCATTGTGAAATGAATTGTCATTTTGATGAGAAGTATTAGAGGTTGCATCCAGCAATGAGGCCAACAGAAGAAATGAGAGCAGAAATATAAAGCCAAAGAATTGGAAAGCAATTCTATTATAGTCTTATAGATGACATCATAGCATGCTCTTCGGTTAAGAGGGTAGTAGTAGCAAAGGAGCCCAAACTTGAAATGGAAACAAGAAGCTTTTCGATATCAAGCTCCAAATAAAACACAAGACATATATATTGTTTTGAATCCAACTCACAAAGTAGTTTAGTAGCCCAAGCGCCAGTTCGTAGACTTGGATTAAAGACATATGCCCCTGACCTTATCGGTCGGTTAATATAAGGGTGCAAAATTGCAAGTCACCAGGGAGCGTGACTAAGCTTGCAATTTCAATAAAGTTTGTTGATGAGGTTGAGTGTGATGTAGTACCATTAAAAATTCTGATGTTATGTTTGTCAATGCTTACATGTGGATGAGAGATGCCATCTTCGTGAGAAAGAAGAACCAATGGTAGTTGTCTAAGGATGGGAAAACATTCATCGTCGTACTCGCAAAGACAGAAATGTTTCAGCTGTAGAAGAGGCAAAAAAAGTAACTTACATGTGGATGAGAGATGCCATGTTCATGAGAAGGAAGAACCAATATTAGCTGTCCAAGGATGGTAAAAAATTTCAGAAACGTTTCAGCTGTGAAAGAGGCAACAAAAGTGACAGTTGCAAGTCAACATCAAGTGGCTTCAAGTTCAAAGAAGGGAGGCAAAGAATCTATGGAGGCTTTGGTAACAGGCATGTTCCTCAATCTCGCCCATACTAAGATCTTGTGAGACCAAATATCTCCCAAATAGGAGAGGTAGGTTCCATAATGGATCAATGGTCAGCCCATTAGAAATTTATTTAACTAGTACAAATATCTTAAATACATTTGTTTGAAAATTGTTGATTGATATCAATCTCAAGGCTCTTATCTTAGATTTTACTCACACCACATTTATTAATTATTTCATTACTTTCTCTTCATATTTCCATAGGTTGGTGACGATAAAATCGTTCCAGAAAAAGGGCCCCACACTCTACTATATGATCATGATATTACTATATTTGGATTGACTTCTCAAAGTTCAAAAAAAACCTTTTACGTAACGGTCAAATGGATGTCAAATTTAATGTGTAAAATAAAATAAATACCATGTTGATTAATGATTTCACCAGATTCTCTTCATATTTCCCACCTGCTCGTGACAAAAATTCTTTCCCAAAAATGGGCCCCAAACTCTATCTTATGGCTAAGATATTTCCATTTTTCAATTGACTAATTAAACTTATTGGAAAAAAAACAAAAATTAAGTGAAGATCAAATGGACATCAAATTTAATATGCTAAATAAAATTGTACATGGTCACAACCATTGGATCCCACCCCTTGTTGCCATTGTGGAATGCTTATCGGCATTAAAAAAGAAAGATTGAAAAAGACTCTTCGTGTGATAAGATTTCAATTACAAATTTGGGGATATAGAAGACCAAAAACATGTGTATCTCCATATAATTTAAGCTAATAGGAGGTTTATGCACAACTATGAGTGGATCTATTCAATAACCAAATCGGAGTGTAGCAAGAAATAAAGGAGCTAAGAGAGAAAAGAGCTTTCATATTGAACAATGCACTCTTGTAAGCAACACTTTTAGAGCAATAAGAGGGGTTCATTTGAGTTATTGGAGTTTCTCCTATTATTGTGTTTCACCTAAGTAAATTATTGGTCCTCTTTGCGATTGTTTGCATTTAAATTTTCTTTTATTTTCCAAATTCACAGTTCATTGATGCTGACTGATGTAATTTCCATTTTTATGTATGGAGATTGAAAACATTTACTTGCTCCGAGTGGTTGTAAATATTCTACATAAGATCTGTGTTAGTGAATTGTCCATTGAATATCCAAAGCAATTACAGATCAGGGGATTCCTCGAAATCGACATTTCACATTCTTGTTCTTGTTTCTGTTTCTATTTCTCTTTCAGTTCCCACTTTCTCTGTAACAGTATTGTACATAATCCTAGGTGTAGGCAATAAACGTAATAATAATATATTGTATTATTACTATCTACATACATTAGAAGTTGAACAGTCATCTTGAAGATGAACTGAACAGTCATTTCACGTTGAAAAATATGTACTTATATCACATTTTCCAATGCATGAGAATTGGGTTTCACTCTTCCATTTCCATTTCATTTTCCCTGTCCATTTCCTGCCCTTACATTCTATTTTAATTCCAATTTGATTTAGCTCAAAAAATCCAAATTTTGATGTATCTTGCTACGATGGTCGTTATAGTTATATATTATTTTGACCTTTCACCTACATTAAGGTGGCATAATGCCTTATTAATTTACTTTAGTTCATTTGTTGGCAGTTTACTTACAAATAGAATCAATTAATGACTTCTTTCTTCCATGCCACTCAGTTAATAGTTTCTTTATTCCATCATGTCATAGCAAATTGAAGCATGAAGCGATTTGTGACCACAATTAATGATGAAGAGGATAATATAAACCACTACCCTCTTGCATGAACTACACAACAAACATGAAAGAAAAAAGAAATTTTATTGTCCACAAATGACAGCCAATTACAATAGTCAAGAACTATAGTAACCAGAACAGAAGATGAAAAACTAAGTAAACACTAAAACAATGTAAACATAACTGCACGGATTGAAGTCAAAACATCTACATCCTAGACATGTGACAAATAGCCATGCAAGGGAACACTCGAGGAAACAAGGAGCCAAGAACTAGGGCCTCAAATAAAATAGACAAGATAAACATTAAAACAGAAAAGAGCATGACCTATCTTTATTGATGTAAAATTTGTTGGAAACACTTAGGCACGACGTATGGTCCTGCACGTTGCATGGGGTCCAGTGAGTGGTTTGACCCATAGTATTGTATCGGTGGTTTTCTGGCCCATGGTTTTATGAGAAACATTATAAGTAGCCTTCTTGGCCCATGGTTTTGGTACTCGTTGTATTGCAATACTGCTTGGGCAATTACCTAAAGATGTGACTACAAATACGCACATGTGTATTAGGGAAAAACAAAAAATTTGAAGTGCATTATTGTATTGTAGGTTAATACAATAAGGAAGAAGGTTACTAAACTGGGTTTTTTTCCCTAAAATGGTTTTCCCAGGCGAAAATCTTGTGTATTGTTGTGTGTATACCATTTTCTCTTTTGTTATAGCTTAAAGATTCTAACCGTATCGTTTCTCTTGTATAAGTTTATTGGTCCCATTCTCTTCAAAAATTATATTCATACATCATCATCAAAGTTTGGTACATAACCACCAAACTTTACTAATATGGCTAATTGACCTATTTAATCTTGATGAAATTTTGTTGAAACCTATAGTCTATTACTAAGGTGACCCAAACTAAACATTATTTTACTCAAAAAATTATAATATATGTGGATATTATACTCCAATACAAACCAAGGCTATTGCTATAGGTGTGTATTGGTGGTTATAGCTTAAAGATTCTAATAGTATTGCTTCTCTTGTATAAGTTTATTGGTCCATTTCTCTTCAAAAATCATATGCACACATCATCATCACAGTTTGGCACATAATCACCAAACTTTATTAATATAGCTAATTGGCCTATTAAATCTTGATGAAATTTTGTTGACACCTGTAGTGTATTACTAAAGTGACCCAAACTAGGCATTATTTTATTCAAAAAACTATAATATAAATGGATAGTATCCTACAGTAGAGACCAAGGCTAAAAATCCAATTTTTCACATGTTTGTATCAAAGCTCAGTGGAAGCAAGGTTGTCCCACCAGTACCTTCCCCTATTAAATTGGTACCATGCACATGTGCAGATGATCAATGCTCTTAATGTCAAATCAAGGCAAATCCCCAGCACATGGTATAAGAGTGAGAGGACTAGGGTGCCCTATTAGTAGCACACGAAGATGGGCAACCTATCACAAATCTATCCCCGTTTGTGTATGAAATAATAGACTTCAAAGAATTTTTAACACCCCAACATCTAGGCTAGGTTGAAAGAAGGTAATCAAAGTAATAGGACCTAAGGTTGCTCAATTAATCTCAAAATCTAAAAACGTTTGCCTCCTGGAAAAAATGGGTCTCGTGCCTCTTATCAAGAGACTAAAAGGTGGGTGGATAGCAAACTTCTAAGTCTCTACACAAACAATGATACATCCCTTGGATCTAGTCACCTAATAATAAAGTCATCCTACACCTCCTAGAGAGAGAAAAGAGGACAAGTCCTATCACCATGAGGATTATGGCAACATGTCTCATCCTAAGGTACCACGAAGCTGATACGGATATACAAAACGCCGATTTTTTGGGGTCATAGCAAACAATGTCTTCAAAACGTGCACACATAACACATAAATAAAATTAATATAAATGTTAATGGTATGTGCATGATCAGCATAAATATAAACAAATTATTTAACAAAGGCTCAGAGATTATTCATTTTGAGGGGGTTGTCTTATATGGGAGTAGAGCTTGACTGAAAGAGGTTGGGTCAATTAAGGTTAAGTTAGTTCTTTTATATTTTTTTGTTTATTGTATTTATTGGTTTTTTCATTTTGTAGAGTTTTCCATGGGTTCATCTTGAAAACAGCCCCAAATCGTTAGACCCTTCCTGACAATGTCCTGTAAAGGCCATTAACATTTCCAAAAAAGACATGGTAGTTCTAAAGAAACCAGAATGTTTCCAAGGGGAATCAAACCTAAGATCAAAAATATAACTGAACTACTACTTCTAAGAAATTAGGTAATGTAAGTCTCAACTCATTACTAGTGAGAAAAAACCCTTGGACACAAAGCGGAATCCTACACACATTAAAAATGATTCTAAAGATAATTGGATCAAAGATCGGCCTAATAAAAAATCGGTAAGAAATGTTTGGCAATATCAGTTCCAAAGGAATCAAGGGTGAGGTCAAAGAGGCATGAATGTATTTTTCATATGTCTATCGTATAATGTTACTGATCAATCCTTCAGGTCAAAAGACAAGGTGGGGAATCCAAGGCCTATTTAAAGAAGGAATTCAATCAATAAAGACGTTAATAGACAGAAGAAGCAAGCCGGTCTTGAAGTAGCAACAATGTGGACATCTGGCAAGACACAAGGAGGTAACCCTCTCTAAAGTACAAAGATAATTATGGGTATCTCTCAAGACTTGTGATTGACTTGCCCAAGAACCAAAGTTTGTGAAAATGAAAATGAACTTTAAATAAATTCTCGAGAAAAAGGTGTTGGGCAACAAACTTGGCTTGAACAATCCACTAAGGAACCATTTTTTAAAATGGATCACACAATGAAGGATGATAGTTTGACCCTCTCAATATGACCCAATCAACACAGCCTATAATAAAGGGAAAAACTTTTGACCAATAAGTAATGGTGGGTTTAATGCATGTGTTGGAAAGGCCTGTCATTGAGGGATAAATTGCCACCCCAAGACAGAAATGGAAAAGTGAGACGTCTTGTTCTACACTAGAAACCTAGAAATAGAATCCTTAAGAACTATTGAAGAATGTGACCTTATATTCACTAAGGTTTACCACTAGCTAGTGAAGCTCATAGAAATGACCACGGGTACCTAACTATCTCGATAAACCACCAAGAGAATGAGACAGGACACCACACATGAACATACATGATACAACATACAACCATCATCAACAAGAGTGTGTTACGACAGAAATTATTCAGGCTCATGTCTATTCAAACCCCAGAGAGACTCAATGAGAGAGACTGCAGCCTAGCTTGTCTCCGCTTCGTCAAGACCATTCTCCTACAACCATTATCAGAACTTGCATTGGCTCATTCATAGTGGCTGATGAAGACAACAATCCTTTGTTACATGGCGATACCAATAAGGGCCAGGATTTGCTATGAAGTACGGTTCTCCATCAACCATTGTCTTCATCGTCAATGACCGCTCTTGCTCTCTTATGGTTAATTACAATGCTTGTAATGTATGACATTATAAATCCTGACATGTTTTGGCATCACCTTTCATGGTTAATTAGTTCGAATATTTAACAAATTAATTAGAATTTTTTTAGCTTTTAGCTCATAGAACAGAGTGGACTGTTTAGAACGAACATTTTATATGAGTGCTGGCAAGGTGGGCTGAAAGCTTGCAGCACCCATCTAGGAGAATTTTCACCAAGTGGCAGCCTACCAGTTGTCCAAATTTTCCGATCATCTAATTCCAAAATAATTCTCCAATAATTTTGCATGCATATTCCCACAACACATGCTCCAGAGCTGTATCTTCTAGATTCTAAGGAGTCATTTAAATGCAATAGGTTCCTAATTTTCTTGGCAACGTTTTCCATTGCTATCTAGAAAGTTCCCTTTGGAGAACCGCTGGGTTGGCTTGTTAAAATAGTGTTATAGTAAAGATAAATTGAACCAAAATTTCGAACCATTTCACTGCATGCCGTGCGCTTACGTATGTTCTTTAACTGTGGTTATTTAAGGTGTGATTTTCTAATAAAATAGTATATATTTTCTAAATCAAATAGAATTTTTCATATATTTCATCTTAATAATAAAGCTAAACTAAATCAGTAAAATAAGCTTAAAGACATTTTAAGCCAGCACACTACCATTCTTTGAAACCAGACACCGAGATTTAGGTGAAAATTCCACTAGTTTACAAACCCTATGCACACCTTAAATTTAAAGCAAAAACTCCTAGTTTTCAAACCCTGGGCTGATTGAATTAAAAAGAAAATACCCTCTCGCTTGGGAGTTAGGCACTCGGCCAACGTTAGGGCCCTGCAGATGACCGATAGGGTGATGAGAGCCTGTACTAATAGGAAGAGTGCCTAATTTAGCACTCAGCGGACTTTTCTAGTTTCCAAACCCTGGACACTATGACATTAAAGGGGAAACAAGAAAACTGTAGAATTGCTATTGTTGGTTGTCCCTAATTTAAAGCTTCAAAATAAGATTTGTAAAATTTACAGTTAAAATGCAAATAGCAGAAGAGGAAGGTACATACCCGGTAAAGGCGAAAGGAAAGTGAGTATGCGCGTGAGGCAGCCGTCGTCCAAAGCATTTACAGGAGACAAGGTACTCCGCTTCAACTTCTTTTGCTCCGGCTCCATTTTATTTCTATTACAACTTTTACACGCTCTGTAAATTCAAACCCCTCGCTTCTGAGATACTATACACACACAATATAAATCCATTACAGCTGAATCCGTGGAGGAGCTACAACAATGGCTGCACAGGTTCATCGGACTCTTCTTGCTAAAGAGAGAAATGGAAAATATAAAGCGAGACTTTTTTATGTATAGGTAGTTGTGTCGAGGGTAAATTTTAATTGTGGCATAGTCAAAATTACATATCAAGATGTAATTTGGTTAGTTTTTTAGTTCTTCCTTTTTTATACTGCCGAAGGCAATTGGTTTCACCTTGACAACTACTTGGTCTCACAAGAACCAATCAAATAAAGCCACATTTATTTGAATAATATTCCACTGAAGTCTGGGAGTGAAAATTTATTTTTTCAAGCAATTGTATTGGTTAAGGCCTTTATTCAAAACAGTCCAAAACATTTAGTTGTTTTCTTCTTGGGACTGTTTTCTCAGGGCTCGAGGTTGTACGTTTGTCATATATCTCCCTAGCATTGTGTCGACCCCTTCTTCTTAATAAATGTTTGAGAGGTGTCCATCAATATTAATTTTTCTGTTGTCAATGTCTAAGCTCTCCTTTTGGCGCGGCTGGAAGGGAATACGCATGCCCGCAGAGGGGATACCTAGCTTTTTTTGCCATGCTACCATATTTCGGATGTTTCAAATTTTAAGGCAATCGTGTGGGGTTTTGAGAGCTGGATAATAATGCTCCTTTTCAAGATCGCAATTTGTTAATTCATGCTACATTGTGGTTGTGCAGTCGTTTTATGTTCAGAGGTGGGCGGAACCCACCCTCTATCTTGTCTGCTTTCAAAAGAGAAACTCTAGAAGCCGCCTTCAATGTAACCATTTTATTAAATTTAATGTTTTTTCTTTTTTAACTGTTTACCACAATTCAATTCAATCTTCATAGTTAATGGCCTAGCATACTTTTTGCCATCAGACCAGTGGGTACCATATTTCAAAGGATGTTGAGCAAGCAAATTTTAAGGCAATCGTGTGGGGTTTTGAGATCTGGATAATAATGCTCATTCTCATTAATTCTTCAAGATCTTGTGAAGGGTAACAATTTGTTAATTCTTCTCGTTACATTGTGGTTGTGCAGTCGTTTTATTGGTTAGAGGTGTTCCACACGGAACCCACCCTCTATCTTGTCTGCTTTCAAAAGAGAAACTCTAGAAGCCGCCTTCAATGTAACAAGAACATTTTATTAAATTTAATGTTTTTTCTTTTTTAACTTTTGTATATGCAACATTGTTTACCAACAATTCAATTCAATCTTCATAGTTAACGATGGCCACATACTGTTTGATCAGACCATGTGGGTAACAAATTCAAAGGTTGTTGAGCAAGCAAAATGAGGCATATTTGCATCTCTAGAACGAGGGAAGAGGTCCATTGTTATTGGAGATCATATAAACATCCCAATCTAGAAACGCAAGCCCAGAAGCGGGGAAGAGGAGTACAAACCATTCAATTTGCTCAAGAAAAGCCCCAGGTTCAAGCTCTAATGATAACTTGGTCAGTTCATCTTAATGAAAGGAGACAGGAAAACGGATCAATGAGGATCTTGTGAAGGGTCCTCTAGACAGGGAAGACATCGGAATTACCTATACAAGAATGACTTCCATGTAAGTTAATTAATATCCCTCTTTCTGTCATCTATGAATTGCATATAAAAGCATGGTGCTTATATTGGTCTAATAATAATAATATGAATGAATGGCAGTCAAGCGGATGACAGTTCCACACTGGGAGACTCGCTCAACCAGGATAAACGTTGTTGTAAAAGGAAACTGCACTGGTTCTTCCTTCCGACTGCCATGTGCATGTGGCTCTCAAGACACATTTTGTCTAAATATTTACAGCTTCCTTGTCACTCCTGCCTATTTTTCTTCCAAAACTTAGTACCTTTTGTATATGCAACATTGTAATTTGACAATGCCAATTATATGGGTTTTTACAATGAACATTACTAAAAAATCGATTTTGTTGGTTTGATGTTCCATGTGTGCTACAGAAAATGCATCCTAGAGTTCTAGTGTTTCATCATCTATCATCTGCTTCGGTGCATCTTGAAGAATGTCCTTGAATTCAAGATCCTTGAACACTCTCCAAGCTTTAACCAATGGTTTGCCACTTTTCATTTTGAGATCTGGACATATTTTGGTCTTGGATTTTTTGTTTTTCCAGAACTATTTTGTCCAGATATGATAGAGACAATCGTGTCCACCTTTTACAAGGCTACTTGTGAAGTTCTCTCTTTCTATATACAAGCCATGGTACTCAATGCTACAGTTTTGTAGTCTTCAAAATGAATGTTTGTGTGAAATTATAAAAGTTAAGTAGTAACTATTTGAATATTCCACCGTTGCATTTTTTTCAAGCTTATGATAGTCTCTTTCACAAAATCTCCTATAGTTTGCACTTGAGTACAAAATTCAATATAAATAACATTTTCTATTAATGAAAGGAGACAGTTGTGAAAACTGTCAATGCAACTATGCCAATGATCAAGGTCTTCAATTGGTTCACAAATTTCTTTATTCATAATGTTGGTGGTGTAAGACATGGTCTATGTAAAACGCTACGCTCCACATAATGTCACTTCCATGAGTTTGAAATGTTTCCTTTGTAGTTGTGTCTATCTTGTTCAAACTTGAAGCTTTTATGATTTTTTGCAAAGGTAGAGAAAACTATGAATTGTCTTCTTTCATTGTCAGTCGAGATGAGCAGTAAATATTTCCAGAAATTTTCTTACACTTAACTTCCTTTACTGTTTACTCTACAAAAAATTGCACTCATAAAATAATCTGAAACTTTGATGAATTTATTAAATAAATACATTAAATAAACCTTAAACATACACATTGAAAAAAAGCAAAAAAATCAAAAAAAATGACAATTAAAGATCTTCAGCTTCCAAAATACAATTGTCGTTGAAACTGGGCTAGTAAATAAAAACTCTGCACATTTTTTACAATTTCAACAATAATTTCCATTCAATTCCTCTGGTCTGTTATGATTTTGATCATTTAAAAAACAATCATGTATGTCTAATAATTAAATTATTACTATTAAATCAGTAGTCATAATTAAACGGATGATTTCCAAAACTCGTCACAAAGCTTCACACAAAACACAATAAAACATAAACACAATTAAATAAACCCTAAAATTACAAATTTATTGACATTTCTACATAATTTATTAAACTATAAATCCTAAATTTACAAGTTAAGTTGATTATCTCACCAATAAATAATATATTAAATAACTATTAACTCAATACAATTAAATAAATTCTAAAGAAATTTATACAAACAAAATATAAAAATTTAAAATTAGTACACAATTCATTGCACTGCATATTTAAAAAAAAATCAGACAATTAAACTATTATGTTTGTCTAAATCAATATCATAATTAAGGCAACGACAACTTCCTTGCAATACAATATCATAACAACACCACATAAACTTCACTATCGGCAGGATTTGCCATACATAGCCTTGTTTATTATTACTAATTTGACTGAATTTTTTTTCTAACCAATAATTCATGTCAGTTGTTCTTTGGCATATATAAGCAAAGTTTTTCATTTATTTTATTTTTGAAAAAAATTATAAAACATTGGCTAGAATCTTTTTATAGGCATTTACATTTTAAAATTATGATTAGTTAAAATATCTTATTTTCTTTCATCTCCATTATGTATAGTTCAAACAAAAAAAATTCTGACAAGTTGCATGCGCCCTTTATTGTTCATTAAATTCAAAATAAATATGCATTATTGTTGGTGACGGTGCGGGCTCTGATGGTGGGTGGCAGATATCTGTTGGTTATTTGTACGGGTTCAATTAATATGCCCCAACTACTTCACAATTCAGACCTTTGATAGCCCCTTCTAGCTGTTGTGAAACATAAGCCAATGAGCAAGCTCCATGCCCCTCACACTGTCAGTCTTATGATAGCCCTTTCTAACCACTAGGAAATATGAGCCAATAGGAAAGCTTCACGCTTGCTTTGCAATTTACTTTCATTCATACCAACCTTGTCAGAGGCGCGAAGCATAGACCGATGGGAAAGCTCCACGCTCCTCGAAATGTCAGTATGTGTCAAACCTTGACTGGGCATTTGTAGTGTGCTTTCTTTTCCGCCTTGAGATTATGCCATGTGTCCCACCTCTAACTTGTGCTCTTCCTCAGACCTTTCAACCTTGCATGGTTGTTACCCAGACGCGAAACCATATTGAATTTGGTTCCTTTTGTGGACTTGAAGTCTGTGAAATGCGAATGGCTCAAAGAGACCTGAAATCCCACCTTGTGTCCCTGCCTTCACAAGCATTTTAACTGCTTGGTTGTGTAGGCTTTTGACGGGCGCTCTAGGACAATATATTAGTCTTTTTAAATGGGCTAAGTCCGTTTATAATAAATTATTCAAATTAATCAAGGAGGGACTATTTTGCAAACTGATTTGCACTATGCTCTGTTTACTCTACAAACAAATTTGCCTCATCCAAAACTACATCCTCTGAGTGTACTTCTCTTTTGCTCACTTTGTGCAATTTCATCTTCCCCAATCAGATTCATACGACTCTTCAATAGTTCTATAATCATCGAACATAATATTTTGAAATTTATACACAATTCATTATAGTAAAAACATAAAATAATCAAACTCTTATTAAATAAATACATTAAATAAATCTTAAACATACACATTAATTATCAAAAAAACAAATAAAAATTTAAAATGTCTATACAATTCCTTAAACTAAAAAACAATCATGTATGTCTAATAATTAAATTATTACTATTAAATTAGTAGCATAATTAAACCAATTAAAAAGAACACACAAAACACAATAAAAACATAAACACATTCAATAAACCCTAAAATTACAAATTTAGACATAAGTTATTAAACTATAAATCCTAAATTTACAAGTTAAGTTGATTATCTCACCAATAAATAATATATTAAATAACTATTAACTCAATACATTAAATAAATTCTAAATTTATACAAACAACACATAAAAATTTAAAATTAGTACACAATTCATTAACCTAAAAAGCATCAGACAATTAAACTATTAGTAAATCAATATCATAATTAACCAAAAACTTCTAAACAATTATAACATCAAATAAATACTATAATTCAACAAGAGTACAAACTATTATAAAATTTAACGTCATTATTAAACAAGAGTCCACAAAAGATCAAACAATTAAACCATTATCAAATTAATAGTAACCATACCTGTCAAACAAAACTAATTTTCTATCACTAAGTAAACTGTTATAAGATCGATGCATTAAATAAATTTTAAATTTATACAAACAACAAATAAAAATTTAAATTTAATACACAATTCATTAATATACAAAACAATCATATAATCAATAGCAACCATACCTGTCAAACAAAACTAATTTTCTATCACTAATTAAATTATTATTTAATCAATACATTAAATAAATTCTAAAATTATACAAACAACAAATAAAAATTTAAAATTCATACACAATTCATTAACCTTGAAAATAATCATATATGTCAGATAATTAAAATATTACTGAATCAATATTATAATTAACCAAAAACTTACAAACATTTATAAAATGAAATATATACTATAATTAAACAAGAGTACAAACTATCATAAAATTTAATGTCGTTGTTAAACAAAAATCCACAAAAGATCAAACGATTAAACCATTATGAAACCAATAGCAACTATTTTCGTCAAACAAAACTAATTTTCTATCAATACCCTGAAGTGAGTATTTTTGTGGTGGTCAGCACAAGTACAAAGATAGTCTGACACTGCAAAGGTACATGGCATTGTCTTATTGGCTCACATTTCATAATGGAATAGACCTGCGCACAAAGCTGCAAAGGGTAGTCAAAAGGTCAGGGAAGCAGACAAGTAAGCAAACCCTGACCCTGCAAACCAACTAGAGATTAACAAGTAGCAAAGTCTCATCATCTTCAAATGGCCATATCTTTCGCTCAAGAGCTCCCAATCTTGCAAAATTTATATCGTTGGAAAGGTCTCGTTGAACCCTTTAATTTGGCATCACCTATTTCACATATTGATGACATTTCAGGGGAGAAAAAAGAGGGGGAAAGTTTGAGCATTAATGTGTAGTTCAAGATTCAGTAAACTAAAAATTAATCATACACACTTTAATAAACACATTAAATAAAACCCTAAAATTACATATTTGTATATGTATAAATCCTAAATTTACAAGTTAAGTTGATTATCTCATCAATAAATAATATATTAAATAATTATTAATCTAAATTAATACACAATTCATTAACCTAAAAAACAATCATATATGTCTGACAATTAAACTACTAGTAAATCATTATAATAGTTAACCAAAAACTTACAAACAATTATAAAATCAAATAAATATTGTAATTCAATAAGAGTACAAATTATTATAAAAATTGATGTCATTATTAAACAAGACTCCACAAAAAATCAAACAATTAAACCATTATCAAATCAATAGCGACCATACATGTCAAACAAAACTAATTTTCTATCACTAAGTAAAATGTTAATAAAATGATGCATTAAATAAATTCTAAATTTATACAAACAACAAATAAAAAATTTAAAATTAATACACAATTCATTAATGTAGAAAACAATCATATAATCAATAGCAACCATACCTATCAAACAAACCTAATTTTTTATTAGTAATTAAATTATTATTAAATCAATACATTAAATAAATTCTAAATGTATACAAACAACAAATAAAAATTTAAAATGCATACACAATTAATTGACCTGGAAAACAAACATATATGTTAGATATTTAAACTATTACTAAATCAATATTATAATTAACCAAAAACTTACAAACAATTATAAAATCAAATAGTTACTATATAATCAAACAAGAGTACAAACTATTATAAAATTTAACATCAATATTAAACAAGAATCCACAAAAGATCAAACAATTAAACCATTATCAAATCAATAGCAATAATATCTGTCAAACCAAACTAATTTTCTATCACTACAATGAAGTAAGTATTTTTAATAATACCATTACAAAACAAGAGTGTACAGAATTCAACAGTCCAACTCAAAATTGACTCAAAAAAATTAAAACCATCTGAAACAAACGAGTTAATGGTTAGGCCATTATTAAGAGTATTTTTAAATACTACTAAAGTTAATTCAAAAAGAGTCAAGTTACAATGTTTAATTCATAACTCTAAAAACTGCTACAAACCATATTATTAAATCAATACTAAAACTAAATAAGAGTCTACAATTTAATGGACAAGAGTTTATACAAGTATAACAAAACAATGAAATGTCCTTTAAACTTTGGCTCATAAAAAAGCCTCAACTTCTCTCCTGTCTCTGTTACTTACATGTATAAGGAAACAATAAATTTAATACATATCAAAGTGGAAAGATGAAGTCAAACTTAATAAAAGTTTAGTCTTTGATGTTAGTTGTATGACAAGCCAAACAAAGAGAACAACATAAATTGTCCCACACAAAATAGTATTTGCTATATATGCCCCACTTCATCGTCTCAATCTTGATTTCATTATTCATAAGCTCACAATTTGCATGGAAAAGAGCAAAAAAAGAAAAAATCCATTAGGTTGCATGTGTGAAATCCAACCACACCATCGACGCATAGACGTCATTTGTACACCAACTATACACTAAATAGAAAGCTTAGAAATAAAGGTGCATTTAGATATATTCCATGTATCTATCGAGGCATTTGGCATCAATTGTTTCCCTTTGGCATCAACTAGTTTTTCCTATTTTTCTCACACAAAATGTAGATCAATCTTTGAATCAGATGATGCCAAATCAAAGGGCGTCGAGGAGACCTTTCTAACAATATAAATTTTGCAAGATTTGGGAGTTCTTGGAGCAAAAGATACGGCCATTTGAATATTGGCATGTCAAGATGAACATGAGACGTGACACGTGGCAGTCTTTGATTTAGCTTAGAGACTATCTCTACCTACATGTGCATTGCTTTTCGTTAGCCACGTGTTGGTCTCTATTTGGTTTGGATCATGTTTTGTTTACGTGTTTGCTTCCATTTGCTTTTGACTACCCTTTCCTCTTTCAGGACTTGATGCCTTTTATCAAATTCCACTCATTCTGGGGGCTTGAGATCCGCTAAAGTCTATCTGCCTGAAGTGTGACAAAATTATGCCACGTGTCCACCTTAGACCGTTGATCTTCGTTATGCTTGATGCGAAGTGCGAGCCAATGAGAAATATCCACGCACCTTCACAGTGTCAGACTGTTCTTAAACCTCCATGAAGCATGGACTAATGAGAAAGCTTCATGCATACTTCGTAATTCACCTTCAACTATAAGATCTTGTATAGCGTTGTGAAATTTGAAAACATACATGGAGCCTTTTTGTTGGCTCACCTTTTGCGGTAAGAAGGTCAATCAAGGTCTAACAAAGTCTGATATTTGTGAGGAGCATAAGGAGCTTTCTTCATTGGCTTATACCCCGCTCTCTAACAAGATCTTATAACTGAAGGTGAATTGCGAAGTATACGTGGAGTTTTCTCCTTGGTTCATGCTTTGCAAAGGTTTAAGAACAGTCTGACACTGCAAAATCCAAGGACATGCGTGGAGCCTTCTTACTAGCTCACCTTTCGCGGTGGTTAGTCAAGGTCTAACACAGTCTAAAATTTGCACAGAGCATGGAGCTTTCTCATTGGCTTATATTTCGCGCTCTCACAAAATCTTATAGTTGAAGGTGAATTGTGAAGTATGTGTGGAGCTTTCTCATTGGTACATGTTTTGCGAAGGTTTAAGAACAGTTTGACACTATGAAGGCACATGGAGCTTTCTCATTGGCTCGCACTTCGCAGTGAGCATATCGATGATTAACAGTCCAAGGCGGACATGTGGTATCATTCCATCACACTTCAGGCCTATAAACTCTGACGAATCTCAAGCACCAAAATGAGCGGAATTTGATAAAAGGCATCAGGTCTAGAAGAACGAAAGGGCAATCAAAAGCAAAAGGAAACATACATGTAAGCAAATTCTGACCCTGCAGCACCAAAGACCAACATGTGGAAAAGGAAAAGTGATGCACACATAGGCAGAGGCAATCTCTGAGGCCAATCAAAGGTTGCCACGTGTCACGTTCCCATTGATCCTGACATGTAAATATCCAAATAGCCATATCTTTATCTCCAAAGCTTCAAATCTTGCAAAAATTATATCATTCAAAAGTTCTCCTCGAGCCCTTCAATTTAACATCATCTAATTCAAAGATTGATGGCATTTTGTAAGAGAAAAAGAGGAAAAATAGTTAAAGCATAGGGAAACAATTGATGCCAAATGCCTCCACAGATACATGGAGTATATCTAAATGCACCTTTATTTCTAAGCTTTTTTAGTGTATAGTTGGTGTACAGACGATGTCGATACATTGATGACGTGGTTGGATTTCACACATGGAACAATCATATAATCAATAACAACCATACATGTCAAACAAAACTAATTTTTTATCACTAATTGAGATCGATCCTCCTAATTCTGACACCTTTCACCATGTAGATGACATCAATTAAAATTTCAGGACGTGCATTGAAATCTGACTGTTATCTCCACTTATGAATGCTTTATTGTGTCCCTGCCTCTTACACATTGTACCGATGAAACAAATTCTGACATGTGTAATTGTATGTTTCACAGTGGATAGGACAACTAAAAATATAAAAGAGTGACACATGGAAAACTCTCAGCAAGTACCACGTAGGCTGGGTCATTCCCCGAGCTAATCAAAGACTGCCACGTGTCACTCTCTTGTTCAACCTGACATGAAAATCTTCAAATGGCCATATCTTTTGCTTCAGAGCTCCAAATCTTGCGAAAATTATATTGTTGGAAAGGTCTCCTCCAACCCTTTAATTTGGCATCATCAATTCCAAAGATTGTTAGCATTTGGTGGGAGAAAAAAGAGGGAAAATAGTTCAAGCATAATGTATAGTTTCATATCCAGTAAACTAAAAATAAATCATAAACACTTTAATAAATAACAAACTTACATATTGATTATCCAAACAAATAAAATTTTAAAATTTATACACAATTCATTATACTAAAAATATAAAAAAATTAAACTCTTATTAAATAAATCTTAAACATACACATTAATTATCAAAAAACAAATAAAATTTTAAAATTTCTATACAATTCCTTAAAACTAAAAAACCAATCATGCATGTGATAATTAAATTATTACTACTAAATCAGTAGCATAATTAAACCAATTAAAAAGAACACACAAAACACAATAAAAATATAAACACATTAAATAAATCCTAAAATTACAAACTTAGACATAATTTATTAAACTATAAAATCCTAAATTTACAAGTTAAGTTTATTATCTCATCAATAAATAATATATTAAATAATTATTAAATCAAGACATTAAATAGATTTTAAATTTATACAAACAATAAATAAAAATTTAAAAGTAGTACACAATTCATTAACCTTAAAAACAATCATATATGTCAAACAATTAAACTATTAGTAAATCAATATCATAATTAACCAAAAACTTACAAACAATTATAAAATCAAATAAATATTATAATTCAACAAGAGTACAAACTATTATAAAATTTAACGTCATTATTAAACAAGAGTCCACAAAAGATCAAACAATTAAATTGTTATCAAATCAATAGTACCATACCTGTCAAGCAGCCTTTCCCGCTCTACATTTTTTTATTTTTTTCTTCGCCTCCCCTGCTACCAGGTTGGACCCTTTTAGTCCGGCCTCTGACCCTCTGCTTGACGCTTTTGGGAACATGTCGCCATGTTTCCCTCCTGGGACATGGAAGGATGTGATCGTTGGGTCTCCTAAGGTGACCCATTCTATAAAGGTTCAACCCCAAATTCTTGATGGGACATTGTCCTTGCAGATTTCCTCCCAAGTCACTGCAGCTACTCTGGCTTCAAGATAGTTGTCCCTGATTGGCAAGCTTATGGGCCTCAAACCCCCTGGATGACATCAAAATATGGGCATGCATGAAGTGGACCCCTTGTGGCTCTCTTGAGATTGTTGTTATGCCAAATGGCTTCATCTTGTTCGCCTTCAGCTAAGAGGATTTTGCTTGAGCACTTTTTGGCAGGTCGTAGTTTTTTGGAAGACACGACTTCTATCTTCAAAAATGGTCTTCGGGATTTAACCCTCAAACTAAAATTATGACTCAAGCGTCAATTTGGGTTCACTTTCCTGGTCTCCCATTGGAATTTTAGGATCCTGTTGTTATAGAAGGTATTTCTCTCTCATTGTGTTCTCTCATTGTCATTGGTCATGCTACTAAGGCTAAATCTAGCCCTTTACCCAAATCCATTGACCTCCTGTCAGATTTTGGCGTATGAACTCAACATATTGAATATGAATATGTACCTCAAGCTTGCTCTATTTGTAAGAGCAGTGGCCATCGAAGCCAGCTCCTAAGTGGAAAGATCTTATTATTTCTCCAAAGAAGAAAGGTAAAATTTTTCCTAAAATCATTCCAAAATTTGGTACCTCCAACCCCTTTGTTTCCCTTTCATAAGATGGTGAAATCCCATCTTCTAAGACTCCTCTCAAGAAAAAGTCTCTTGACCTGCCTTCCGTTCCACCCCCACCTCCTTCTTTTGTCTCCCCTCTTAAAGTTGAGCTCGCCCTTTGCCCCACCTTTCTATCTGTCAAGGCTCTCTCATCATTTCCATCTTCTCCTTCCCCCATTTTGTGTTTGGAGGATAAATTATCTCTCCCTCTCTCGTTCTACGTTAGTTATGGAAGAATGCAGCCAACCTAGGATTACTTGAAGCAACTATAAGAATAATGTTGATGTTGGAATCAATAAATAGAAAGGGAGAACTCCCAACCATGTAAAGCTTCAACAAGAGTTAGCTCAAAATATTTCTCAAGACACTCAGGGCACCCTCACTATGGTAGGAGGGGGCAAACCCAAATCTGAAAATGAAGATTATCTCCTAGAATATTAGGGTAATAAATGCTCCAAAAAAAATGTCCTTAAGGATATTAGACTAAAATACTCCCCAGACATCATCATGCTGCAAGAAACTAAACTCAAGGAGAATCTCGTACTCTCTAGGCTATGGCCTTCTACCTCCTTTGCATCTTAGGAATCCTCTAGAAACTCTAGAGGCCTCTGCATTTTATGGAATCTGAAGGTCCTTTTTTTGGTGAATGCATCATCAAAAATCCTTACTTCATGGGTATGTTTTTTCAAGAGATTGGAGCTAATTTAGGTTGGATTGCAGTTAATTTATATGCATCAAATCTTGAAGTTCAAAGGGAAAAAATTTGGAAAGACATTATGGAATTTAGGGATAGTTGTAAGCAGTTTCCTTGGCTCGTTGTGGGTGACTTTAATACCACTCTTTACACTTTAGAAAAATAGGGTGGTTCTCCAGCTAACTTCAGCAACATGGACACTTTAGCCAGCTTTATTAGACAAGGTGAGTTTTTTGATTTCGACCTCCATGGAGCTTCTTTTACCTAGTCAAATTGAAGACTTAGCCATAATCACATTCAAAGTAGATTAGATAGAGTGCTTGGTTCTATGGAATGGATTATGCACTTCTCTTATTTCCATCTGAGTACTCTTCCCAAAGCTACATTTGATCATAGCCCCTTACTATTAAGTGTTGCAATGTCCCAAAAAACTAAGAATCCTCCTTTCAGGTTTGAATTGGCTTGGCTCCAAAATTATAATCTTGATAAACTCATTGAGGAATGGTGGAAGGTGGAAGTTTAGGGCTCAACTATGTATAGATTTGCTAAGAAACTTGGCTCATTCAAAAAAAATCTCAAAGCATGGAGAGTCAAAACCTTAGGGGATATTTGAGATAGAAAATGTCAACTCTCTCTGAGGATTTTACAAGTTGCTACCAATATTGAGAAATATGGTATAACTACTACTCTCCATCAGCAAGAATCCTCCTTGCTAAGTGATTACCAAAATACTCTTGTCGAAGAGGAAGTCTATTAGAAACAAAGATCTAGGGCGCTTTGGCTTCAGAATGGGGATCGCAATACAAATTTTTTCCATGCTACAACTTCTAAGCATAGAAGTAAGGAAAAAATCAAGAAGTTTTTATCTTTAAATGCTAGACACTTAAATTCTGAGGATGTTATTTTTGTTGAGATGGTTAGTTTCTACTCTGACCTTCTTCAAGAAGAGGGACCCCCTTATTGAGACTGAAATGTCATAAATGTTGCAACATATACCTAAGCTGATTTCTGATAAAATTAATGATAAGCTCACTCGACCTTTCTCTATCAAAGAAATTCATAAAGCGGTCTTTACTATGAAAGGAGATAAATCTATAGGTCATGATGGCTTCCCTGTTGCTTTCTTTCAAACTTATTGGGTGATTATTAAGGAAGATCTATTTGAGGTTGTTAATGAGTTTCAAAGGAATGATTTTCTCTTGAAAGAATGGAATAATACTTTCATTGCTTTGGCCCCTAAATATTTGGGTCCCAAATATGTTTCTAACTTTTGGCCCATTAGCCTTGTAATACCTCCTATAAAATAATCACCAAAATGTTGGCTTCAAGATTAAAACCCTTTATGAACATGATTATCTCTAAACAACATAATGGGTTCATTAGAGGTTGGTTGATTCAAGGAGGCGTGATCATTGTTCATGAAGCCATCCATTTGGTTCAACATTCTAAATCGACAAGGATTTTTCTCAAGTTATATATGCAAAAAGCTTTCAATCGTGTTAGTTGGCCCTTCCTGCTCATAGTGCTTAGAAATTGAGTTTTGCGATAAATTGCAATTGGGTCTATAGTTGTATCTCTTCCCCTCAATTCTTGGTCCCGGTAAATGGTATTCCTGCGTGATATTTTTCTAACAACTGAGGCATTAGATAAAGAGACCCCCTTTTTCCTTTCCTTTTCCTTCTCATGGAAAATACCTAAAGTAGAGCCCTCGAAGTTACTAAGCAATCTGCTACTATTTCAAGTATCAAGATCAGAACCAAAGTTCCTTCAGCCAATCACACTCAATTGTTGATGACACACTACTCTTGGGTGCTGCTTCGATCATGGAAGCTAGAGCTTTGAATAAGATTCTTGACTGAGCTACCAGTCTTCCTCACAACAACTTATCAATTTCACTAAAAGTTGTGTTGTTTTCCTCAACACTCCGCCCAATAGATAGAGGAATATTGCGGCTATCTTTGGGTGTGGCATTATTGATCTCCCTTCCACCTACTTAGGTCTCCCTCTCTTCAAAGGAAGACAACTTAAAAATCTTTGGTTTTTGCTTATTGAAAGGTTTCATAAGAAGCTTGTGGGTCAGAAGGGATCCTTCCTCAGCTAAGTAGGTAAGCTGAAACTAGTGAAAAACACTCTTCAAATACTTCCTATGTACTTTATGTCCTTTCTCAAAAAGTCCTCCTTAGTTGTTACTCTTATTAAAACAAATTCAAAAACACTTTCTTTGGTCTGGTGCTGAAGATGGAAAAGGGTTTATTTAGTTTCCTAGAATATTGCTTGTAAACCAATGAAGGTTGGGGGTTTGGGGCTTCAAAGAGTGGATGATATGAATGAAGCCATGTTGGCCAAGCTGGGATGGTCTATTGCGTCTAAGGTCAGGCTACTTGGGACTTCATGCTAAATACTCTATCCTTGAGATCTAACTACTGAGGCTTACATTTGCAATTTGGAACTCCATAGTCATCTCTCAACTGCTCTTATAAGGTGGAACCAAATGGTGCTTAGGGAATGACATGCTCATTGATTTTTGGAATGACTGGTGATTTGGAGACAAGCCTCTTGCTCTAGAATCCTTGTGGGATTTGATAAAAATATATCTCTCCTCTATTTGTGGCAGTAAAGTTAGTGGTTATAACAACAGTTCTCAAAACAAACTTTGTTGGCATACCCTTCATGGGATGGTTGTAGAAGTATCCAGTTACAATATATCAATAGTCTTAGGATTACCCTCTCCTCTCAGTACATTCCTTTCTCCCAACCCCAAGACGTTCTCATTTGGCCTCTTTCTCCCTCCGATGAATTTTCAGTTAAAGTTGCCTATCTTTCAAAAGCTCACATAACTTGTGGCCCACCACTGAGACAAGTTCAATTATCCTTCTGTCACTCATAAAATTGGATTCTTCTCTTGGCTTTCCTTTTGGGATGTTATCCTCTCTGGATAAAACCTAAAAGAAGGGGGTTCTCTTTACCTAGCCGCTACATCCTTTGCTTGTCTAGTTCGGAAAATACCACCCACCTTCTATTTCACTGCCCCTTTTCACACTCCGTCTAGGGTCTCCATTAGATCATTTTGGGGTTAATTGGGTCTTCCCCTCCTCTCTAGTTGATAACTTTTCCCAATGGAGCTCACCGTTCAAACACCCTATCATCTCCCTTGCTTAGAATGCTTCTTCTCCCCTTTGGCCTTTTGAGAACCTATGGAAAGAAAGAAATAGACGGCTATTTCAAGGAGTAGTCTCGTAACACAAGTATTCCTTGGGATAGAGTCTAGCCTTCAAGAGAACTTAAACTGCTACATCTAGAGGAAGCACAAGAAAGAAATTTAATTTCAACGAGACATATGACTGACCCAATGAACTTTCTGTACCTATTGTTGTTCCCACCTCTGCAGTTGTGAGGGCTAATACTTCGTGGTCCCCCCCTCACTAGGATGGTTAAAACTCAATACTGATGGAGTGGCTAAAGGAAACCCAGGTGCTTCGGGGGGAGGAGCTATCTTGTGAGATCATTTTGGTCATCCATTGGTTGCAACTGCAGCTAAGTTTTGGCATGGGCACAAATCACAGAGCTGAAGCTCTGGCTATTCTCAAAGGACTGGAGTTGGATCTCCATATTGGCGAAGGGAAATTAATCATGGAGAGTGACTCTCTAAATCTTGTTAGAATTCTTGAATTCAAAGGATCTTGACTCAATGGACTATCTATAATATTATTGATGATATTCGAGTCCTTCAATCCAACTTCCAAGAGATCAAATTTCAACATATATATTGAGAAGGCAACAAAGTTGTTGACTCCCTGACAAATATGGGGGTCTTATCTAATGGGAAAAAACTTGGATAAAATGAATTTCTGAGTAACCTCCTTGCCATTATATCTAATGAATTTCCACCGAAATCTTAACTTCCTTTTGGGACTGATTTTCAGCTTCATCTTCTCCAATAAGGCTTCAACCAGTCATAGCTTAGCTATGGATAACCCCCCCCCCCTTTTATGGCAGTGGAAGAAATAATAACTTTTTAAGGGCTATTAATGATAATTATGACTTTGAGTGATTGTGCTTGTGTGGAAAAAATATTTATTCAATGATGATCAATTCGGGCAGTTTTTTATTTATGGGCAACACTGAATTAGAAATTAGGTTGGCACGTGTTGGTGAATGGTCAGATGGCATTCAAATTTCCTATTTATTCAATGTCCACCTCGGTCATTTTTTTTATATGTTTGTCACTTTCTGCATGATGGGTGGGCCTATTAGAAGAATTGAACCTACATCCCGCAGATGAAGCTAGGAATGACCATGAGGTCTGGAACATATTGCAGGAGGAAGGAATCACGCCTTTTATAGAAAGGCTCTCAGGAACTCAATCAGAGTTTCCAACAACGTCTTGGCTTCTTGGCAGAAAGGGAAAGTCAAGGTGGGGAAGACCAAATTTACCATTTCATTGGATTCGATCGCTGTGGCTACGGGTCTTCCTTTTGAAGGTGATATCTACTTCTAACGCTCCCTTGGAGTAGAAATGACAAACTTCCTTTTCATGGAAAAAAATTAAGGAAATACAAGTCGGACTATGAACGTGCTTCTCTTCCTCTTCCCTGGGATAGGGTTATGGAACTTCTCATGTGCTACTTCACTTTGGAAGGACATTATAAACTAGTCTACGACCCCCAACTGTTCCTGGTCTCTCACTTGAACCACTACAAGAAGGTAAATTTGACTTCCTTTCTTTTTCAGTCCCTTGAGCTTTCTCTGAATTTGGCCAAGGAGGAAGAAGGCCCCCTTCTTCATCACGACCTTCTTTATCTTCTTTGAAATCAAAATATGGCTTCTCAAGAGGATTTTTCTCATTTCCCTCCCAAATTGGGTAAACATCGATGTGTTGCTTCTTTGGCTACCCTTCCCCCACATTATCTTCCCTCTTCCTCATTTTCCTTGCCTCGTTGCTTATGCCGTCGTACCGATTTTCCCCTGACTATGACTCTGCTATGCTTATCACTAACCAAATCATTGTTGTCTCTGCCTCCCCTTCTCCATCCTCTAACATTGCTCCTTTGTTGTCTCCCTAATTGTCCCCTCTTGCTTCCCCAAAACATCCCCCTGCTTCTATCGATACTGATTCGATTTATTTTGGTTTTCTGCGAGCCTATGGAGATCTCTGCCGAGCAAGAAATTATTGAGGTTCTTCTGGGTCTCTCCTTCTGTGTTCCCAAACTCTCCAAATCATGATGTTGAGGGTTCCCCATTCACTTCCACAAATGATGCTAAAATGGCTGCAACATCTGGATGACGACCCCATTGAACTGGATGATAATGACATTGTTGCAAACATTCTTGGGAAACTGAAGAGGGCTTTGTTGATCATCAAGGAACTGGAAGGATTACACTGATAAAACCTGGGAAAGCATCAAACAAATGACTGTATTGAGATCCTCAAGATGGCTGACAAATCTGACAGGACATAAATGCTTCTGCCACAACTAAGGATGTTGTTGAAGCTCTTCAAGAAAATACACTCTATGTAGTTTTTGTCTTATCTTGCTTGTTTTTTTACTTTTGGACTACCTTTGAGCTTTTTCACTTTATGCTTAACTGCTTCATCTTGCCTTAAGGGTTTTTTGTAAAAGGATGTGGGTCCTTTCAAAAACCCCAATTTTACCCTTTTCCAAACAAAACCATACATACCAAACAAAACTAATTTTCTATGACCAAGTAAATTGTTTATTTAAATCAATGCATTAAATAAATTCTAAATTTTATACAAACACAAATAAAAATTTAAAATTCATACACAATTCATTAACCTAGAAAATAATCATATATGTCAGATAATTAAAATATTACTGAATTAATATTATAATTAACCAAAAACTTACAAACAATCCTATAAGTAAAGAAGAGTACAAACTATCATAAAGTTTAACGTCATTGTTAAACAAGAATCCACAAAAGATCTCTGAAGATTCCCTTTCCAATGGCACAGTCACTATAGATCATAACAACATAAGGGGAAGAAGCTCTGAATTTCTACACAAATCTCCTTAATGATGGCACTCGTTTCTCTGGAGGAGTCGCAAACACTCTTCTTCAATTTGTTCCAAGTAATCTCATCGATCTAGAGGAGTTCTGTTGCCTTAGTAAACCTGCCATCATTGAGGAACTAGACAAAGTTGTTTTTTCTCTAGAGGGCGATAAATCTCTGGGACTTGATGATTTTTTCTGTAAATTTCTTTCAAAGATTTTGGGATATTTTCTCTGTGGATCTCCTCAAAGCGACAAATGAATTCTTTGTAACTGGGAAGCTTCTCAAGGAGATTAATAACACTTTCATTGTGTTAGTTCCTAAGAAACCAAGAGCCAATGACTTCAAACACTTTTGGCCCATAAGCCTGTCTAATGTGATGTATAAGATTTTCACTAAAATCCTTACAATCAGATTACAACCCCTTCTTCCTATAATCATTTCTAAGGCAGCAAGGGGATTTTGTTAAAGGCATACTTATTCATGATGGCATTGTGATGGTCCATGAGACCATTCACTCAATGGAGAAAAGAAAAAAAGAAGGCATTGTTATAAAACTTGATATGAACAAAGCCTTCGACAGGGTTTCATGGATTTTTTTGGACAAAGTCTTGGAGAAATTTGACTTTTACTAAGAATTTTAGGAAGATTATCACATCATATATCTCTACTCTAAGATTCTTGGTCATTGTTAACGGTTCCCCTGTTGGTTTTTTCTCTAGTAGCAGAGGTATAAGGCTATGGAGACCCTCTTTCCCCTCTCCTCTTCATCATTATGGTTGACAGCCTCAGGCCGATCCATATCCAAGGCTGTCTCTTTGGGTTGGTCTGAAAGGATTTAGACCTACTTCTTTGGATATTTTTGTATCACATCAACAATTTTTTGATGATACTATCCTTCTTCTTCTAACTTCTCTCTTATAAGCAAAGATGATGAAGCTCATTCTTGTGAATTATGAGGAGGCTTTGGGTCAACAAATTAAATTTGATAAAAGTTCTATCTATTTCTTTAATACTCCTCCAAACATGCAACAAAGAATTATAGAAATTTTGGGCTACGAGATGAACTCTCCACCCCACCACTTATCTTGGTTTGCCTTTAGGCACTAACAAAGTCTCTATGGATGTTTGGAATTCTTTGCTTGACATGTTTCAAAATAAATATGTTGGTTGGAAGGGGGCCATCCTCTCTAATGTTGGGAAATGCCTTCTCATCAAAATTACACTTCAAAACCTGCCTATCTACATCATGTCCATGTTCTTCATTTTAGTTAGTGTCATTGAAAGAATTGAAAGAATCCAAAATCACTTCTTATGGACTGACACTGAAGAGAAAAATGAATTCCATCTAGTGGCCTGGAGCAAGGTTTGTACCAACAAAAAGGTAGGGGGATTAGGCATTAAGAATCTCAAAATAATGAATACTACTCTCATTGTTAAAATGATTTGGAGACTATTAAAGGAAGAACAACCTTGGAAAGATCTTATAAGAGCTAAATATCTAGATCAAGACATCCTTAAGAATTTTCTAAATCTTGAAACTCTTCCTCAAGGTTCTATCTTCTGGAACAATCTGGTCAAGACTAGGAGACCCTTGGAGAGTGGTTACAAATGGAATTTGGGAAATGGCAAGGACATCCTCTTTTGGGAAGATAATTGGGTTGATTTTCCAAGATCTAAGAAATCACTCTTCCTGGGAGTAGCTCAAGAGCATCTTCATAGAAACTGTTGGACAAACTATCAATGACTATATATACAACATCAATGGGAGACTACAATGGAATAAAGTCATCTCTATTCTTCCCTAATATGTGGATCTTATTGAGGACATCCAAAGAATTTTTAATCATGTTCCTATAAGCTAGTCTCAAGCTTAAGATGAGTTCTTATGGGTTCAATCTTTTGATGGTGATTACACTGTGAAAACAAGGTATCTCTTGTTCACAGACAACATCTCTTGTAACTTTGATTGGGGGAAAATATGGTATAAAGAGCTCACCCCAAAAATAAACCATTTGCTCTGGCTTGTTTTGAATAGGAGGATCCTCACCATTGATAATATAACTAAAAGGGGATCTACACTTCCTAATATATGTTGCCAATGTAAACTAGAATCTAAATTCATTCAACATTTCTTTTTGCAATGCCCTGCTGCCTTAGCACTTTGGAAACTTTATTTTTAGAGATTTGACTTAGTCTAGACCTTTTCGAGTGACATTGTTCAGGATTGGGAGCTTTGGCAACCTCCCTTTAAACATAGTTTACTCAGAAGGCTCTGGAGGCTCATCTTTCCTCATACTCTTTAGAGGATATGAAAGGCTAGAAACTCAAATATTTTCATAAACATCAATAAATCCTGTAAGAGACTTATTAATGAAATTACAATTGATGTCAAAGAGAACATCCTGAAGTTTAAGCCTCACAAGAACTCCAAGTTCCCCAAAGAGGAGGAGAGGTATCTAAGCAACTGGAATATTGAGATTAGTAGTGCAAACAATCAAACTCCAAGTGTGAACAAGTCTCTTATCCAATGGATCCCCTCTCCTGTAGGGTGGTATAAGCTCAATTTTGATGGAGCTTCCAAGGGAAACCCAGGGAATGCTAGTGGTGGAGGTCTCATTCGGAATCATCTTGGTCAACCCATTGTTGCTTTTGTAGGACCAATGGGTGTCAAATCTAATGACTTTGCTGAGGCACAAGTCACCATATGGTGGATAAAAATTGCTAAGGATCACAATGTAAAAATAATAATAATTGACGGGGACTCTCTCATCTTTATTAATAACCTTAAAAACACCCATTCCCCAAGCTAGACAATTAAATAATTCATTAACGAAGCCAAAGAGATTTGCAAGGAGTTTGATATGTAATAATTTTGCCATATGTACCATGAGGGAAATGGTGTAGTAGATACTTTAGCCAATGAAGGTGTTTTCTCTAATCAATACAAAGTATGGTGTGATGTCATTGACATCCCTCACATGACTCAGATCATCATTGCTAAAGATGCATGAGCCACCAGTGCAGAACAATATTACTCCATGGCAGTCTAAGCATGTGTGGAGTCTCATCTTGGGGTATGCCACACTTGTGAATTTTAACTCTTTCAAACAATCATAATCCATATATGATTAGACGTTTATGTGAAGGAGATGACTGTTGGAAATCCATTCTATTTCTACAATCTTTCCTCTAAGGAGTTTGGTGTGTTGAGCACAAGATAATACTGAGAGGGGGGGGGGGGTGAATCAACATTATGAAATTATTTCAAACTTCAATACTTAAACTTAGATCTATAATCACGAGCAATGTGAATATATAAAATCAATCAAAGAACACAAAACTTAATGCAAGTAGACACAAATATACGTGGAAACCCTTTTGGGAGAAAACCACGAGAGAAAATTCTTTCTTTATATATATTTCTCAAAAATTTGTAGGCACCAACCTACTGGAGACACCAATCCCCAAATTACAGTTTTGTAGGCACCAACCTACAGGAGCACCAACCCCTTTTGCTAAGCACCAACTCAATAAGAGACACCAATCTCTTCGAATATGAAGGCACCAACCTTCGTTATAAAATTTTCTTTCCACTTTTGAACTTGTAGCTTCGTCAACAAATAATGGAAAATTATTATTCTTACTTTCAAATTTTCTGTTCTAAAATTTTGCCCTTACGCTTCCTCTTCTTCTTCTTTTTCCTTAAGATATTCAACTTGAATCCATGCTTAATAAGTCTCATATGAATCTTCTTATATATCCTTTCATACCTTTTCGAAATGGAATTACACCTTAAACCATCACACCCTTTCATTAACATTAATTGGCCTTTATTTATTAATTTATTCTCTCTAAACAAATTGCTGCCCCCTTTGAATTAATTAATGCACACATAAATACTGCCCCAAATAATTTAATTGTCACCTAAACATTCAATGCAGCCCCTTAAGACATGAGTGCTACTCTCTAAGCAAGTCGTGGGCCCTCTTTTGTGCAAATCGTGGGCCTCCAAGGATAGATCACGGTCTTCATGAAAAAGCTCTGCTTTCTTCTCATCATGGTTGTCAAGATCTTCCTCTTTCTTGAATGTTGTTCACTTTACACAGATACTACTATATTTCTCCTATAAAGGTGACCCTTTTCACATATATAAATATCTAATTTCTGCTCTTTTTGCTACTCTATATGTTGCTGGTTATGTCCGTTGACATACTCACAATTCCGTTAGTAATTTCGTTACTTTCTAAAAGATTTCCGTTTACCAGTTCAGCACCTCTTTTGACATAAATGACAATATTTCGAACAATCTCACCCTTTGTCATTGATGGAAACCCCCCAAAAAATAATCTCCTCTTCTGCAGCTTCCTCTTGCCATAGCTCCCCCTTACTACCCTTCTCCCCCTTTGACATCAATGGAAAAGGGTTATCCTAGGAGCTGAAAAAATTGCAAAGTTTTAGCTCCCCCTTAACCAGTGCTACCCTTGAATCTTCAATGTAAAGATGTAAAAGAAACTACTCCCAGCTTATGCCGTAGATATTCAAATGTATCCTTTGGAAGTGGCTTAGTGAAAATATCTGCTATCTATTCGGATGTAGTGACATACTCCAACTTTACCTATTTCTCTGCCACCTGCTCTCTTAAGAAGTGATATCTTATGGGAATGTGCTTTGTTCTTGAATGCATAACAAGATTCTTTGAAATACTTATTGCATTGGTATTATCACATAATATGGAAATGGGATGATCATACTCTACTTTGATATCCTTCAAGGTCCGCTTCATCCATAAAATTTGTGTGCAACATAGTACCACTGCTATATACTCTACTTCTGCTGTGGATAGGGATATAAAATTTTGCGTCTTACTTAGCCAAGATACTAGGCTGTTTCTAAGATAAAATGTTCCTCCGCTTGTACTTTTTTTTGTCATCTACACATCCTGCCCAATCTAAATCTGTATAAGCTGTCAATGTGAAATCTTTTCCTTTTGGATGCCATAACCCGTATTCCATAGTTCCCTTTAGATATCTGAATATGCATTTTACAACTTGCACATGTGTTTCTTTCGGCCCTGCTTGAAAACATGCCACCATACCCACTGCTTGCATGATATCTGGTCTGGATGCTATCACATACAATAAAATCCCAATCATTGATCTATAGAGATATTGATCAACATCTGGAGATTCATCATTTTTTCTTAACTTGGTTCCGGTGATCATCAGTGTGCTGACAAGGTGCACACTCCTCCATACCAAACTTTTTCAACATTTCCTTCACATACTTGGTTTGAGATATAAATATTCCTTTATTAGATTGAGAAATTTTCAATCCAAGGAAAAAGGATAACTCACCCAACATAGACATTTCAAATTCCTTTTGCATGTCTTCTACAAATTTTCTAGACATTTCTTCATTGTATCCTCCAAATATTATGTCATCCACATATACAACCACAATTAACTAGTGTTCATCTTCAATTTTGATGTAAATATTACTGTCAGCATGTCCTCTCTTGAATCCTTGGTCCTGTAGATGTTGATCAAGCCTTGAGTACCATGCTCTGGGGTCTTGTTTTAATCCATACAATGCCTTTTTCAACCTACACACATAATCTTCATTTTCTAATAATAGGAACCCTTCAGGTTGTTCTATGTAAACCTCCTCTTCTAAATTCCCATTTAAAAATACTGATTTGACATCCATTTTGTAGACTTTGAAATTTTTAAACACTGCGAAAGTAATGAACATTCTGATTGCTTCTAGTCTGGCAACTAGAGAAAAAGTCTCTTCAAAATAAACACCTTTCACTTGAGCATACCCTTTGCATACAAATATTTCCTTATTTTGAGTGACTTTACCATCTTCATTTAGTTTGTTCTGAAATACCCACTTAGTGTCAATCACATTCTGACTCTTTGGTCTGGGAACCAGTTCCCAAGTTTCATTTTTCTCAATTTGATCTAATTCTTCTTCCATCGCCTTCAACCAATGTTTATCATGTCTTTCTTCTAAAAATTTCTTAGGTTCTACCTTAGATAGCAGAGAAAAATACCCTTGCTCAGAAGCATTTGTAATTCTTCTTCTGGTTTGAACCCCGGTATCAAGTTCTCCAATAATTTGACTTTCATCATGATTTTCTGAACAAAGCGAGATGGCGTCTTGGTATCCTACCTTTCTGATTTACTCCACTCTTCAATATCTTCTTCTTCTTCTTGTTCTTCTTTCACAAGACTTGGTATTTCTAAAGACTCTTCTGCATTTTTTTTTTGTCTTTAGATCCAGACCCTCATCCACTTTGACACTTGCACTTTCTATGATAGTCCATAACCTCTTGTTATAACATCTGAAGGCTTTGGTTTTAGTGGAGTACCCAAGAAAAATCCCTTCATCCATTCTTGAATCAAATTCTCCTAAGTCCTCTTCAGTTCTTTTAATGAAACATATGCTCCCAAATACCTTAAAATATTTGACCGAGGCTGGTCTTCCTTTACAAAATTCATATGGAGTTTTGTCATGGTTAACTCTGATTTGCACTCTATCCAAAATATAAATGGCAGTACTTACCGCTTCTTTCCAGAATCTATCTAATAGCTTAGATTCATTCAGCATTGTTCGGGCTATCTCTTGAACGGTTATGTTATTCCTTTCTACTACTCCATTTTGTTGTGGATTTCTTGCATCTGAGTATTGTCTTTTAATTCCATGGTCTTCATAATATTCAATAAATTCATTTGACATGAATTCACCTCCACGATCTAACCTTAGACATTTTATCTTCAGCCTTTGTTTCATTTTCTACTAATGCCTTGAAAGCTTTGAACTTTCCAAATGCTTTAAATTTTTCTTTCAAAAATGCTACCCATGTCATTCTAGTGTAGTCATCAATGAGTAACATAAAATAAGTCTCACCTTGAATACTTTTCATTCTGGTAGGTCCACACAAATCCGTATGAATTAGCTCCAATGGTTTGGTGTATGAATACTCCTTTTTTTTAATCTTGTTCTAGTCTGCTTCCCAAGCTGGCACTACTTACATAGAGTACTCAAAGTCTTTGTTATTTTTAGGCATGTCCCGTACGGCCTACTTATTTCTTATCTTCACAAGAGTATCAAAATTTATATGTCCCATCCTTCTATGCCATAGCCAACTCTCCTCAACTTGACTTAGGCAACATTTTTCTTCTTTTATTTCTTCGAGCATATATAGATTATTTGCAGTTCGGTGGTAATCTACAATTAGTTCTCCTGTATCTGCTTTCCTTATTTCACATCCTTTGGCATAGAACTTAAGAGTGTGTCCCTGATCACACATTTTACTCACACTTAAGAGGTTATGTTTTAATCCTTCAACATAAAAAAAATTCTCTGTTTTTGTTTTTCCATTATCCAGACTCAGCATACCTTTACCAACAATGATCTTCGCTGTAGCATTATCACCAAATTTTATTGTACCTTCATTTACTTTCTTTAAGGAGAGAAACTTAATTTTATCACCACTCATATGTCTTGAACATCTACTATCTATGTACCACTACTGTCCTTCATCTCAAGCATGAAAAGTTGTTTGAACGAGAATGGATTTTTCTTTATCTAGCCCATATTTCTCTTGCTTCCTTGTCTAGGATTCTCGTAGCCTCCCTTTTCTTTGTATCTAAAGGCTTTGTCTTTTGATCTTGTCTCAAGTTAAACACACTTCTACAAAAGCATGTTATAAGTCCATAATTATTGCACTTGTAGCAGATAATGGCTTCCTCGTTATAATAGGATAGTGGAGCAAACGAATTATAATTCATATTCAACACTCTATGAGCAGATTTTGGTTTGTTCTAGGCTTCATTATCTCTCATTCGCTTTCTACACTCTGTCTTTTTATGCCCATATATATTGCAATAAAAACAATAACCATGAAAGGAACTTTTGAACCTGGTCATATTCCTATGTCGTGGAGTAAATGGTCTTTTGATGCCGTTCTTTTTAACACCTTCCTTGTGGATGGAACTGGTCTTCATAGTTTCCTCTTCCTTTCAACTTTTATTCTTCATAGGTGCATTTAGAATTTCTGCATAACTTTTTGCCTTTTCTAAACCTTTCTTCTTCAGAAGTCTCAATGGATTTTGAAGTTTTTCTCTAGTTTTTTCTTCATATCCAAGTCCTAATTTGTTGGATGGTGATCTTTGATTTTCTATAATCTCATCAAGAACCTTAGTACTCTTTTCAAATTTAAAGTTATTCATTTAGTTTGGTATTTACCTTTTCTAAGTATTTTATCATTGGAGCAATCTCTGATTCATGCTTTTCACATTCTTCTTGTTTCACCTTGAGCTGACTTCTCAACCCTTCCTCAATTCTCTTTGCTTCTTCAATCTGGGTCTTCAAGTCAATGATTACATTCTTTGATTCTTCAAGACTCTATGCTAACTTAGCTTCGAAAGATTGATTTTGTTCTTCATATTTCTAGAGCTAAAGTCTTTGCTTATGATTTCTCTTTTCGAGTGCTTTTATTTCACCCAATGCACAAATGAGTTCTTCTTCAAGGTTTACCTCACCTTCTTCTTCTATGTCCTCGATTCCTTCCAAATCAACTTTTCTAGTTGATGAACCTTCTTCTATAGCCATAAACAATGTTTCTTCCTCATCATTGTCTAAATCAACTTATTCCGCTTTCTTCGGATGAGCTGCTACCCTCTTTTTGAATATAGACTCTTCTTTTTCTTTTCAAATTTTTTCTTTCCTCTACTTTGCTTGAATTCTCTTTTGAACTTGGGCTTGCTTTATTCATCTTTGCTATCTTCCTTCACTGAGAATTTAACTGAAAAATGACCAATTTTACCACAGTTAAAACATTTAAATGGTAACTTACCTTTGGATCTCCTGAATCATTTCTTTAGCTTTCGAATGAATAAAGCTCCCTTTTCATCTTCTTCGCTATTTGATTCATCATTCGCTTTAGATTCCTTGATTGCCTTTTTCTTCGAGATTTTCAATGCGGCTTCCTTCTTTGCTGGTTTATTAGATTTAGTCCTCATTTCATAAGCCGTTAGTATTCCATGTAGTTCATCCATGCTTAGCTTGTCAATATCCTTCATTTCTTCGATGGCAGACACCTTAGCATTAAATATTAATGGTAAAGATCTTAAGACCTTCTGGACAATCACACATTCCTCAATCTTTTCTCCAAGCCCTCTTATGGCATTGACAACTTCATCCACCCATAGAAGATAAGCTGCAACATCTTCCTCATCCTTCATTTTTAGGCTCTCAAATTATTAAATCAATACTAAAAATAGACTCTGATAGACCACACAAGATTGTGTTCATCGCTTTGGCATTGTTTTCAAAAGCCTTCTTACCGGCTTGGTCTGTTGGCGGAGTTGATGGAATGATATATCCGACCGCTAATGATTGCAAATATCAAACCCTAGTGCCATCAGATAGGTTCTCATTCTTACGCTCCAAAATGCATAGTTTGTTCCGTCAAACAACGAAGCCTTGTTTGAGTAAAAACCTTCTTGTACTTGACTAGCCATACGTGCTCCCGAGATCTACCTTCCAACTGTTAGATTGTTCCTGAAGGAACTTGCTCTGATACCAATTATTGAGCACAAGATAATACTAAGAAGGGGGGGGTGAATCATTATTATGATATTATTTCAAACTTCAATACTTAAACTTAGATCTATAATCACGAGCAATGTGAATATATCAAATCAATCAAAGAACACAAAACTTAATGCAAGTAGACACAGATATACATGGAAACCATTTCGGGAGAAAACCATGGAGAAACTTCTTTCTTTATATATATTTCTCAAAAATTTGTAGGCACCAACCTACTGGAGACACCAATCCCCAAATTACAGTTTTGTAGGCACCAACCTAAAGGAGCACCCACCCCTTTTGCTAAGCACCAACTCAGCAAGAGACACCGATCTCTTCGAATATGAAGGCACCAACCTTCCTTACAAAAATTGCTTTCCACTTTTGAATTTTTTGCTTCCTTAATGAATAATGGAAAATTCTTCTTCTTACTTTCAGATTTTCTATTCTAAAATTCTGCCCTTATGCTTCCTCTTCTTCTTCTTTTTCCTTAAGATATTCAACTTGAATCCATGTTTAATAAGTCTCATATGAATCTTCTTATATAGCCTTTCGTACCTTTTCGAAAGGGCATTACACCTTAAACCATCACACCCTTTCATTAACATCACTTGACCTTTATTTATTAATTTATTCTTTCTAAACAAATCGCCGCCCCCTTTGAATTAATTAATGCACACATAAAGACTGCCCCAAATAATTTAATTATCACCTAAACATTCAATGCAGCCCCTTAAGACATGAGTGCTGCTCTCTAAGCAAGTCGTGGGCCCTCTTTTGTGCAAATTGTGGGCTTCCAAGGATAAATCATGGTCTTCATGAAAAAGCACTGCTTTCTTCTCATCATGGTTGTCAAGATCTTCCTCTTTCTTGAATGTTGTTCGCTTTACACAGATACTGTTGTATTTCTCCTATAAAGGCGACCCTTTTCACATATATAAATATTTGATTTCTTCTCTTTTTGCTACTCTATATGTTGTTGGTTATTTTTGTTGACATACTCACAATTCCGTTACTTTCTGACAGATTTCCGTTTACCAGTTCAACACCTCTTTTGACATCAATGACAATATTTCCAACAGGGTGTGTTTTCTTTCTCTGGGGAAGCTTTCACTAAGTGATTCTCAAACTACCTTTGATATTATTTCTACCATGGGTGGCCATCCCTGTCGTGTTGAGCCCATTTATGATCCGACATGGAAAGAGAACACTGATATGTGGAGGATCCTTGATGTAAACGACTTACTGACTTTATGAAAAGGATAAAAGGTCATGATATCCAAATTTCCCTGACCTTTGCTTGTAAATGGAAGGATAAGGTCATCACTTTTGGGGGAAAATATTTCACCATTTCCGAGAACCTTATCACCTTCATCGCAGGCTTAGGAATGGAAGGCATTAAATTTTATAGGAATAAGTTTGATAAGGATGTTGAAGAAAATAGGTTCGTGGAGAGAGATGAAGTCTTGCAAAATGGTAAGTCTCGGTTTCTTTGTTCTTTTTTTCACCCCCCTACAATGAGGTCGCCAAGATGGTGGTTAGGTATGTTACTTTTGAAGGGCGCTACTCTACGTTGCCTCTTCATCATCTAGTGTTGTTGAATCACTTGAGGCACTTTGCTAAGGTTAGCCTTGCTCATTACATACTGCATTCCTTAAAGAAATTTGTTTTAGAAGTGCAAGCCCATACCAGAGCCCGTCCCTTACATCAAAGAGTTATTTTCCTTTTGCACCAATATTTTCATGACGTTGCACTCAATGGCCCTGCTCCCCCTCTTGCCTCCCATTCCCCTCCAATAACCTAGAATTCAATCCAAGAAACCTTGTTTCCCTCTTCACCCCCCTCCCCTTGCTAAAAGAGTTTTTCGTAGTATGGATAAGGGTAAGAAGATTACAGTTGAAGGCCTCCTAAACATGATCCACTTTTCCCCTGAACCCAATATTAGTACTGACATGCAAGCCCAACTGCAACTCCAGGCTGACGCCATTAAAAACATTGAAGAAAATGTGGATTTCCTTCTCAAAGATAACAACATGGGTGACTTAAGCACAACAAATTTTGCCAAATTGGAGGAAAAGATGGATAGTGTCTCTAAAAAGCAAGAAGACTTGGAGAAGGCTATGTAGATGATAAATAACAAACAAATCAACCAATTGTCCATGCATAAAGATTTCATTGATTTCATTCACATTCACGTGAAATAGATTTGTGAAATTAGTGGTATCTTAGCGGAGATTTGGACAAAGGGTAAGGCCAAGAAGAAGGCATTATCAAAGGGCAACAAGAATTCAGACAATCAAGCAACTCTCAACCTATTCAAGGCCCTAGAAGAAGCTTAAAAGGTCTTCAATGAGTTTCTAAATTAGTTGTCTCTGGTTTGTTGTTTCTCAGTGTTTTGTTGTGGTTTTTTAGCTGTTGTGGAGTTGTTTTTCGGTTGTTTTTGGGCTCCTTATTGGTAGTTTTCCCTTGTCATGCTCTTCATTGTTCTATCTAGCTTTCTTAAACTCTCTTTGTTGGGGTGTGGCCCCCACTCGTAAAAAAATCACTTCTCTCTCACTATTATGTTTGGATTTTGAGCCTTTTGTTCCACAGGGTATGGTCCCCTTTAAAACCATTTATCAATAATAAAAAATGAATCCACAAAATATTAAACAATTAAACCAATAACAACCATTTCCGTGAAACAAAACTAATTTTCTATCACTACCCTGAAGTGATTACTTTTTGCGGTGGACAATACAAGTACAAAAATAGTTTGACACTGCAAAGGTACGTGGCATTGTCTTATTGGATCACATTTCATAATGGAACAAACCTGTGCGTAAAGTTGCATTGGGTAGTCAAAAGGTCAAGGAAGTAGACAAGTAAGTAAGGCCTAACCCCGCGAACCAACCAGAGACCAACAAGTAACAAAGTCTCAACAAGTAACACGTAGGTAGATTCAATCCCTGAGCTAATCAAATACTACCACATGTCATTGTCTTATTTAGCCCGATATGCCAATCTTCAAATGGCCATATCTTTCGCTCAAGAGCTCCCAATCTTGCAAAATTTATATTGTTGTAAAGGTATCCTCGAGCCTTTTAATTTGGCATCATCTGATTTAGATATTTATGGCGTTTCGTGGGAGAAAAAAGAGGAAAAAAAGTTTGAGCATTAATGTACAATTTTATATTCAATAAACTAAAAATAAATTATAAACACTTTAATACATAGTAATCTTACATATTGATTATCCATACAAAAAAAATTATAAAATTTATACACAATTCATTATACTAAAAATATAAATCAATTAAACTATTATTAAATAAATACATTAAATAAATCTTAAACTTACACATTAGTTATCCAAAAAACAAATAAAAATTTATAATTTCTATACAATTCCTTAAAACTAAAAAAACAATCATGCATGTCTAGTAATTAAATTCTTACTATAAAACCAATACCATAATTAAACCAATTAAAAAGAACACACAAAACACAATAAAAACATAAACACATAAAAATAAACCCTAAAATTACATATTTAGACATAATTTATCAAACTATAAATCTTAAATTTACAAGTTAAGTTGATTATATCACAAATAAATAATTATTAAATCAATACATTAAATAAATTCTAAATTTATATAAACAACAAATAAAATTTTAAAATTAGTACACAATTCATTAACCTAAAAAACAATCATATATGTCAGACAATTAAATTATTAGTAAATCAATATTATAATTAACCAAAAACTTACAAACAATTATAAAACAAATAAATACTATAATTCAACAAGAGTACAAACTATTATAAAATTTAACTTCATTTTTAAACAAGAGTCCACAAAAGATCAAACAATTAAATCATTATCAAATCAATAGCGACCATACCTGTCAAACAAAACTAATTTTCTATTACTAAGTAAATTGTTATTAAAACGATGCATTAAATAAATTCTAACTTTATACAAACAACAAATAAAAATTTAAAATTAATACACAATTCATTAGCGTAGAAAATAATCATATAATCAATAACAACCATACCTATCAAACAAAACTAATTTTCTATCAGTTATTAAATTATTATTAAATCAATACATTAAATAAATTCAAAA
Organism: Taxus chinensis; assembly: GCA_019776745.2. Lineage (NCBI taxonomy): Eukaryota > Viridiplantae > Streptophyta > Pinopsida > Cupressales > Taxaceae > Taxus > Taxus chinensis. The sequence continues at coordinate 729,468,811 of CM034154.1, forward strand.
TTTATACAAACAACAAATAAAAATGTAAAATTCATTCACAATTCATTTACATGGAAAACAAACATATATGTCAAATATTTAAATTATTACTAAAACAATATTATAATTAACCAAAAACTTACAAACAATCATAAACTCAAATATTTACTATAATCAAACAAACATACAAACTATTATAAAATTTAGTGTTATAATTAAACAAGAATCCACAAAAGATCAAACAATTGAACCATTATCATATCAACAACAACCATATCCATCAAACAAAACTAAATTTCTATCACTACCATGAAGTACATATTTTTAATAATACCATTACAAAACAAGAGTGTACAGAATTCAACGGTCCAATTCAAAATTTATTCAAAAAAATTAAAACCATCTGAAACACACAAGTTAATGCTTAGGCTATTATTAAGCGTATTTTTAAATACTACTAAAGTCAATTCAAAAAGAGACAAAGTTACAATGTTTAATTCATAACACTAAAAACTTCTACAAACCATATTATTAAATCAATACTAAAACTAAATAAGAGTCTACAATTTAATGGACATGAGTTTATACAATTATAGCAAAACAGTCAAATGTCCTTTAAACTTTGGCACATAAAAAAGCCTTAACTATTCTCCTCTCTCTTTTACTTACAAGTATAAGAAAACAATATATTTAATACATATCAAAGTGGAAAGATGAAGTCAAAAGCAATAAAAGTTCAGTCTTTAATGTTAGTTGTATGACAAGCCAAACGAAGAGAACAACTTAAATTGTCCCACGAAAAACAATATTTGTTATATATGGTCCACTTCATCATCTCGATCTTGCTTTTATTATTCATAAGCCCACAATTTGTATGAAAAGAGCAAAAAAAAATAAAAAAATCCATTAGGTTATATGTGTGAAATCCAACCACACCATCGACACATTGACATCATCTGTACACCAATTGTACACTAAATAGAAAGCTTATAAATAAAGGTGCATTTATATATACTCCACGTATATGTGGAGGCATTTGACATCAATCATTTCCCTTGGCATAAACTTTTTTCATCTTTTTCTCCCATCGAACGCCATTAATCTTTGAATCAAATGATGCCAAATTAAAGGGCTCGAGGAGGCTTTTCCAATAATAAATTTTTTGTAATATTTGGAGCTCTGGAGCAAAATATATGGCCATTTGAATATTTACATGTTGGGATGAACAAGAACATGACACGTGGCAGCCATCGATTGGGCTCGAAGATTGCCTTTGCCTACGTGTGCATTGTTTTTCCTTAGCTGTATGTTGGTCTCTGGTTAGCTGCGGGATCATGTTTTGCTTACATGTTTGCTTTTCACTGCCCTTTCCTTATTCTAGACCCGACGCCTTTTATCAAATTTTGCTCATTCCAAGCCTTGAGATCCGTCAGAGTCTATCTGCTTGAAGTGCGAATCAGCGGAAAAAGGGTTGTCGATATTGTTCACACAAGGGCAATGACACAGTGAGCTTAACCTTGCAAAAGTGCATGGTCCGTTAGCCTTTAATTCTATGATTAGTTGTTTGATTATGCATCGTTGTCCTCGCAAGCGCAACATTTTCTCTTCATAATCCAAACAACCATTCACACCCTAAAGAACGCTCTATGACACGCAAATGTCTACAACTTCTATTTTTGTAATTTCTTCGACAATATATGCCATTCTTGGCCTTGTTTATTTAGGGATTTTTTTTTACTATAATTTGAATAGAAAAAATATAAAAAACTGTGAATGAGGCATAGAAAATGACATTAATATTATTGGAGTGATTTATAGATGGGAGGGGCATGGTGCACGCATCGTATTAATATTACTCAAGGATAAATTTGACAAAATAATAAACTTTGAGAATATTATTCTACTCTTTATTCACAAATATTCTTATTTTTTTCCATACTACAATTGGAATAGAAAAAATATAAAAAATCCTTGAATAAGGCATAGAAAATGACATTAATATTACTGCAACGATTTGATAGGTGGGAGACATAGTGCAGAGATCGTATTCGGAAAAATCTGGGGTAGCGTAAATGTGTTCCCGCAAAGAAAATTAAATGATACCCAAACTATTGGCATGCAGAGTTAAAATTTTGATGTACTCTGTCTTTTCACATGCACGCTTGAATTTAAATTGGTGTGTAGCGGATGTTTTATTTCCCACATTTTAATTAGAGCATGGGTTTTAAAAGAAAGGTGGAACATTTGATTTTAGCACAGAGTTTGCTCAGTTAACCAGATGTACATCTCTCTATTTTTATTGATTGTCACTTGAAATTAGGGTAGATTCTATATTATTTATAAAAAGTTGATGCTCTAAACCTAAATTTTAGATTATAGTAGAGATGATTTTGCGTTTCCTTTTATCTTAATGGTTTTTATGGCGACTACTTCGTTTGCGGGTGTTTGCCACATGATTTTGGGCTATCATTATTTTCTTCATAATTTGTGGAGAAATTCAATATCGAATCTCAACCATGTACTCATGAGAAGGAAAAGATCTGCAAACCTGCACCTGCAGATTTTATATTTAACACAATAGACCTTTTGCTCGATGTTTTCACAATAGCTTAACTTGGTGTCATGTGAATAAAGATTGTAACTTATTAAAACATAATAACTACTTTGGACATTCGTACCCTATTTTACAAGATCCCATTTTGACATAACATGGGAGGATATTGGTATAGTTTGTCAAGTTTGGCTTAAACATGTGATTAACATTTAAACCTAATAATATTTGCTTGTGTGGGTGAGACTATCACTGAGAAGATAAATGTGGCCAATGTAAAGGGAACAAAATTGTTCAAGACGAAAAGGTGGTAGAGATTAATGTGGAGAGGGGGATGCAACACGGTTAGAAAATGGTTTTTCAGGGTGAAGCTAATGAAGCAATGAGTATCTAGAATTTTGTATATACGTGACTATATGATAACTACAATTTGTGTAGGTTTTTCCATGCATGTTTATAAATGGAAATAAGATTTTGATATGGATCTATACTTGTTTATTCCTTTTTTGCAGCCCGACACCATAACTGGAGATAGTGTTTTTGTATTGCAATTGAAAAACATCTAAATTTCGAGAGGATGGGTTATGATCTTTATGTAACCCACACACTAAATTTGATTAAGGCTCTTTATGGTTAACATTTTCCCCTCACTCACATTGATGGTAAGAAATTGCTTGTCAAGTCTAGGCCGAGGGAGATTATCAAACTTGGTATGGTAGATCTTCCTATTTTAGTGTTTTAACTGTTTCTGTATATATTCACTCTAAGAATTTAATTGGCTAATGTGTACTTGCTTTTGACACTTTTCGGGTTTGGGTCAATATAAAGGCATAAATGATGAAGCTGTGTATGTATATCAAAGGCCATTCATGAAAGGTTGTTCGTATATTCATTTCAATGTAGATTTTCCATAATCTAGATAATTGTCATTAGAGCACTGCAAGGCATTAGAATCTATTACGCCGCCAAAGGACAACTAATTTTATGATGAAAATGGAGTTGAATAAATGTGAGGAAACTACTTTTCATGACATGCCAATATTGACGAAGAAATGAGAAGGAAACAATAGCAAGACACTTATGAAGAGGATGATGAACTGACAAGAGGTTGTCGTGTATAGTGTACATAATAGTAATTTATTTAAATGTAAGAAGATGCATGAGAGGAACTGTTAAGCCTTAAATTTTGGGTTTTAAGGTGTAGCAACATCAACTGTTTGGGCTATTTAAATGAAATATCAAGGTTGACAATGGTCTATATAGTCTAAGGATTAGAAAGTGTTCAACTAATAGGGTGTGTATTGTATTTTTGAGTATATCTATATGATTAAGCAACGAACTCACTATTTGTGGTTTCGATATTGACCCTCGTATATGCTTTTATATTGTAGACATTTAATTCAAAAATTTATCCTGGTAGTGAAATGTTGTTAAGCTTATTTTGAATTTTTTTAATTGTTTGCCATTATGGGACCTCGTCGGTATTTTTTCAGGGGTGTCAAATGACAAATGTGTTTACATCATTGTTTGTTGGACAATATAGCCTATACACACTCATAAAATATGAGAGAGATGACTAGATGATGATCAAGATGACATATATAACATTTCTTAGAAGAGCTTCCTGGATGCACTCTTATTGACATATATTTTCTTCTCATTTTGAATCAACTCCCATGGGTCTAATCCAACCTAACACTTTGGCAAGATGAATGCATTATTCTCCAATCAATCATACTTTGTTACCTTTCACATTTGAGGAGTTACCTACAAGAAATATCTACGTTTAGTGTAATTAAGTTTGAATTTGTTGTTAAATTCCAATTCAAGTTCTCATTTAGTTTCTTGTTTTATTTTGAATTTTGATAGAAATCTATCAATGAATGTATGACACATTCAGACATGTTATTTAAAATGAAATGTTAAACAATTTTATTTTTAAAAAGAAGTCAATTAATATGAAAATAAATAACACTACATTTTATTTCCATCAACATGTATTTTTGAGGCAAGATAAGACATTCAGATGAATGTAAATTGATTCCATATATAGTAGAGCTGGAATCCACTCCTTCGTAGTTACTAGTGATTACTCTCTAATTGTAATTTACTAATATTATATTAACATAACATATTCCATAAATAGAGGATGGTTGGATGCAAAAAAAAATCAAAACAAATTTTTAATTCCTTATGGTTTAAACCTTGTATAATCAAATATTAGACACACATTCAAAATGTAGCCCATAGAAATTATCTATTGTTTTAACACAAGGTTTATCCTCATGTACTCCAAATAAAGCTTGTTATGGTGTAAACTTTGTCTAATTACTATTATCCACACATTCAAAATGTTTTTTTTATCCAATATGCACATATCATAAACTTTTGATACATACATATTGAATAAAAAACAGGGATCCTTTTTTTTGGGTTTCTCATTTAAATACTCATAGTATTCATATGTTATTGACTATATGCGCAATTGTAAACAAAGTGCAACTCTAAATCAATTCAATACTTATACTAGAAACATTTACTTTGAAAGGATTTACCATTTCATGGCCTTGTTTATTATATTATCAAAACTCTTCCGAGGTATAATAAGGTTAATAAAGGAATCATAGGATAAAAATATCAAAATAGAAAAATAAATTGAGATAAAATAATATATTTGGATAAGAATCATAGAAAATGTCACATACATTAACATAGTTGCATGTTATTTGCACCGCAAAAAATAAATTCCACAAAAAGCATAATCTAGACCACGAAGACCCTTACTCGTCATTACAGAGAGGTATTTCAACCTACAGTAAAATCAGGGAGATTTTATTAATAAGGTATTTTAACGCAAAGACAACAAATAAGAAAGCCAAAATTTTAAGAGGTAATGAGGATATAAATATAAATACTCTTAGATTATAGAAGACAAAAATGAACAAATGATTAGAGATTCAGATGATGAACATGGGACTATCATACACTTTGGAGAAGACATTTTAGGTGTATGCAACATACACAACTTGATTATTATAAATCCTATTTGGATGGTAGAAGAGTAAAATCAACAAATGACCAGAGCTTCAGATGATAAACATGAGTTTATCACGCACTTTGGAGAATAGTTATTAGGTGTATGTAGTGTACACATCTTGATTATATGTGATGATCTAAATAAATGGGAAAAATAAGAAGTTATTTATGCAAGACTTACAATGGGAAGAGCGCAATCAAATACATTATTTTCTCACAAGATTTTAAACTTATAATAGAAGAGTGAGAATTAAAAGACCCTCTTGTGGAACTTAAATAAGATCATAACCTATTTTTTTTGAAAATCCAATTATAAGGTTACAAACAACACGATGAACACAATCGGGTTAGCCAAAGAAAATTTTCATTTAGAGAAACATTTGATTTCACTTTTTGTGAATTTTCTATTTCTTTCCCTTTTAACATTTTAGTGTGTTTCTAATTAACAACATAAAAGCATGAAATAATGCAACAAGAGGCTATTCTGATTTAATGAACTTCTAACATAAATTGCCCAATTAAGAATAATGCTTTATAAAGTGATTATTGATCTAGGAACCATCAAAACATAAAAGAAAGATTAATATTAGCTGATTTTTATGGATCTAGGAGGTTTTGAGTGATCTAAGTACAAAAAATAGGCTGATCCAAAACTGAAATTTCTTCATTGTTGAGACTGACACTTGAAATTGTAAATGGTCAAAACCATACAACTAGGTCAAAAATGTCTATACAGTCTTGACCTTTTGCGTGGTCTTGGACCTACTTTGATTCTGGCTTTGTAACTTTTTGTGTGCCTTGCCTACCTGGAAATGACTGTAATTGTGTTTTGGTCTTTTTTGCTCTCCTTCAAAATACCTTTGTAACTCTGACCAAACCCTTAAAGCCTTATAGTGCAAAATAAAGTTCTTGCAAAACAAATTTATGTGGGTTGTGGGAACCCCTAACATCGTCGATGTTGTCATTACTTTGAAGAGGGATCAAACCACATTTCATTCTCTTAGCATGTGATATCTACCATAGTGCAATCAAAACTTGACAAAAAATACTTTGACAATACCTTGTTTGAGTTTCATACTTATTCAAATACTTGGGAAGGGTCACTTTGCTTGCTTGTGGAGAGAATATGGATACTCTTGTACCCGGTAGGAGACTTCAAAAATGTAAAGAGTACTTCCCTAATGGATGTGCATGATTTATTTTGTAGTTTTGGGAGCTTGGAGTGCCTTTTGTACTTGCTTTTACATGAGGACCTCTTAAAGTGCCAAACCCTTAATTGAGGTATGATTGACTTACATATATAAGATTTCGATGGTTATTATGTCATGAAAGGTTAACCAAAAGGTAACATTATTTCATACGAAGATGATACAATTTGAAGTTTTAGTACACAATGTGTCGGTCCAAAACCGTACACTAGAAACAAAACCGACCCAAAGTTGATGTTTTCAACCTAGGAGGAAAAAATTGATTTTGATTTCATGGAGTTGGGGATAGATTTTCCTGGGTATTTTTTATGTTATTAACCCTCAAAAAGTGATGACAGAAAGTTATGCAAAGATAAAAAAATGACTGAAGGGCTAATATGGTGTGTTAAGCAAGAGCGGGGAGGGTGTATTTGTGCATGCAAGTGTGCAATGTCAATACCAACAATGTCAAAGGATAGATTTCCAAATTTAAATGTCTACAACATCCTCTTGACAATTGAAAAATCAACAAGGCTTCAAAGTATATTTGAATAAAAAGGTGTGGGAAGAGGAAAATAAGGGAGCAACTAACAATGTTGTACATTACATTAAGAGCTTAATGTTATTACACACTATTCAAGAAGCTATGGACACGTGCAAGAGAAATGAAACCTAAAAATATAGAAGAAATAACTTCCTGAAAAACCTACGGTATGATGAAGAATGCAAGACATCACAAAGATTTCCAAATGAACCATTAAGTAGAACAAAGGCAATTAGAAAAATATATGAGAATATTGTTAAGACAAAAAAAGAAAATATATAACAACTAGGAGGAAAGAACCGATTTACTAATGAAAACATGAACTAAATAAATTTTGGAGGGAACTCTACAATGAAAAAATATAGACAAAAAACAATACAAAAACAAATTAGTAATTCGGAATATTCAAAACAATTGTATGAGCATGAAAATGAGCAAGACACCTCCCACAATTATTGTTAATGAAGAACTTTTCACAGTCGAAGACATCACTCAAGGGATTAAAAAGGTAGTGATGGGTAACACTCAAGATATAAACAACATGTAAGTTTATGATTTAAAATGGGAAGTAGATATCTCAAACCCCAAAATCAAATAGATCTTCCATGAGTTCATCCAAAACAACTTCCCTACAAAGTAGATAACCAACCTAGCCATTACCCCTATTTAATAGTGAAGATCTAAACAATCCCTCAAATTATCATATTGTCGTGGTCAACCTTCTTTTTAGAAATTACTTTAGGAATATAATAGAGCATAAGAGTATGATAAAGCATATGATTAGTAGTTGGGTGGAGGAAATATGAGAGAGAACACAAGGGAAATCAAGCTTCAGAATCAAACATTCAATTATCAATCATTGTGTTAGAAAATTAGGTCCACCTAGTTGAAAAAATGGGCTAAAAAGGGGACTCATAAACACCTAAATTTGGTAATTTATCATTTTGTAATGAAAGTTTTTTATAATTAATCCCTAGATCATGTCTTGCACGCACATTCCAAAGCGCAGGTCTCCTAAGTTACTAAAAAGTAGTAACACACTCTAGGAGCACTCTTAATGTAGTAACACACTCTAGGAGCACCCCCCTACAAAAGTCTGAAGCACACTCAACCAGGTTATAAATCCATGCTTCTCAAGATAGAAACCATCCAAGCCAAGTCAAAATAAGAGCACTAAGCCATTGTTACATCATCAAGTGATCTAATTATTGAATCTAGTTGCACCATATCTCTATCATAGTTGGGTGGACAACTATGTGTGGTTTGAGGCCACTTTAGAGTATTTCAAATGTAGGTTGTGTACATATTTCACTTCAACATAACCACTAACAATTTTATAGGGTCTCCTGCTTGTGGATAGAATTTGAATCTATTTTGCATCATACATGAGGTTTCACACATTGCGACACCTATAGTTTCACAACAAATCACATCATAGACATTTTTCATTGCATAAAAAGTTATAGAATGCCTGGGGATCTCCATATAAAACCATTCTATAAGTATTGAACTATTTGGCACTTCCATACATATCAAATGATTTGGTTGCTAATTAGTTTGTATCCCCAAGTTCATAGAAAAAGCACTATCAGGTCATTTTTAGACTACATATTGACACAACATTGCCAACTTAGCTTCTTGCATCTGTAATAAGATAAGTGCATCCAGCTTCTTCTGTTTTAGAGATTATTTCCCATATTATAAGGATTAATGGAAGGATGTAGCATGAGACCAAAAATGGTCTTAAACCTTCAATCTGGTAAAAACCTTCAGAATCTCCCTTAGCTAGACAAATAAATCTTTTCCAAACTCATAATAATATTATTGCATTATTCACACTTTTGAATGCATTGCATTCAAGCCTATTAAATAGGCTTTGTATAATAATGTTTAAACATTTTTTTTTTTGAATAACCTCATACATGTATAATTAATTTGTTTGAGAAATTAATAACTAGGGCTACAACAATTTAACCAATCATCTCCCTATGAAAAAGCTTACATAGTGTGAGCACAATCTAGTTTAGGATAGAAACTAACTTTTCCTAATATGCTAGTGTGAACACAACTCCTGACGCTCTCCCTTAAATGAAATTGTAGGGAGAAAAAAATGAAAGTGGGTCCTGGTTACTAGGCTTGATAAGGTACCCATCTACAAATATGAAAAAGAAGAAGGAAAGACTCAACTAACATCCCCCCCAAGTACAACTTCCTCCACCCTAAAAAATGCTCACAACTAAAGGGAGCGTGGAGAAGTAAAGGGATTAGTGAAGATGCCTGCAACCTGATAAGTTGTGTGAACAAACTCCAAACAAACAGCTTCATCTTGAACTAGTTGTTGAATGAAGTGCATGTGAATCTTTATATGTTTGGTGTGTTGATTCTCAATTGGGTTGTGTGAAATCGTAATAGCACTTTTTTTATCACACCAGATCAAAGTAGGAGCTTGTTATGGAAATATGATCTCACCAAATAATCGTCAAAGCTAGATAGCCTCATGTCCAACCTTAATAGTACCTCAATACTCAACCTCAGTCAATGAAAATGCAGCTATAGTCTATTTCTTGCATGCCCATGCAACATGACCAAAGATAAGGTGAAAGACGAATCCAAAATTAGATTGACGGGCATTAACACATCCACCCTAATCTGAGTATGTGAATCACTCAATATCAAAAAATACTTGTGATGAGTACTGAAAGCCAAAGTTCAATGTGCCCCAAATATAATGTAAAATATGATTGGATTAATGTTAGTGACTCTCATGAGGCTCATGGGAGAATTGAGAGACCATGTTGATAACAAAAATGATATCAAGGCATGTATGTGTCAAGTATAAAATATTGCTAACCAACTGCCTATACAAAGTAGGATAAACAAATTTTTATTTGTATTCAATCATCAAATTAATACCTGACTAATATGGCGTGAGAGAAGTCTTAGCAATCAACCATACCAAAATTATGAATAAGATATGTGGATTACTTCTTCTATCTAATATACATATCTTCAGGAGAATTGTGAACTTGGAGGCCTAGAAAAAGTTTAGAAGTCCTATGTCTGTCATGTCAAATATTTCCATCAACTCATGCTTTATGTCCTAAATAAGAGATTTTCAACAACTTGTGAGGATGAGGTCATCAACATACAACACCAATATCAAACGATCCTTACCTTGCTTCATGATGTCATCAACATTGTGATTAGAATCAGTATTGATAAGAACCTTGCATATAATAAATCAATAAATTGCAGAAGATAATAAAACACAAGATATATGGGGGGCCAAGATGCCCTAATATCAATATATGCAGAATAATACCCTTAAGGTAGGGCAACACCATACAATGCTCCTTAAGGAAGGAGTAACTCCACAATCTCCCAAGATGGGAATCCACTTCGAGGGGGACACCTCCAATATACCTCTACCAAGTAGAAGACTCAACTCATACATACATTACCCCCTCATAATGATACTCACATCCTTTAAATAGGATGGGTAACACCTAATCCCAATGTAGGCCGACCCATTACCCAATATAATTAATTCCTATGTGAGCCCATATAACTAACTAAGGGGATGTGTGCCACATGTCGGCATCTCCATCAACCCATATACATTATATTATCATATCCCATGTGAACCCATACATATAACTAAGGGGATGTGTGCCACATGTCGGCATCTCCATCAACCCATATATATTATATTATCATATCCCAAGGTACATAGCATTGCCTCCCTCTTTGACATGTTTCATCCCCGAAACATAAGAAGAAGCCATATAATGAGTGTGCTTTAAATTATTGCACACTTTTCACCATGCTCGATCATCTAACCACCCATATGAAATCCTAGTGGGTGATGTTACTCCAAACATGATTCCATATTCCATTGTGCTCATCTGATTCCATCCTGGTCCATATGTGTTCCTCCTTGGCATCCATGCATATCCATAATTATTATTCATGTGATTCCATGTCATATAATTATTGTTCCATTGATTCCATGTATAGCCAAAATTATTACTCCTCCAATTCCTTGTATATCCATATAGATTGCTGCCCTTGTGTGTCCTAGCATGTCTCCATGATTTTTTCCTCTCATGATGATGTGGGTGTCTATATGGTGCAACCTTAGTATGCTCAACCTTATCAATCTTTTCCTCCACTTTCTTTTCCTCTTCCAACTTGTTTGCTATTTCTTTTTTCTCTTGAGTAGAGAAACTATTTTTTACTTTTTCATCATGTTCTTCATCCTCTCCTTCTGATTCATCCTTATTCCCTTCTTCACCATCTTCAAATTCATCTTCATGATCCAATTTTACATTACTTTTTTCCTTGCTAAGTGTGATATCTTGCAATGTAATTTTCTTTCTCTTGTACCATAATTTCATGAATTTCTTTTGCACATTAATATTAATTGTTCCCAATGTCTCTAACCAAGGATATCTGAGAACAATATCCATACCATCCATATCTAAAGCATAAAAATATGAATGTAAAACATATTTATCCATAGAAAGCTTTAAATCTTCAAAAACTTGAATATGCTTACCATCCATTTGAGATTCCTTGATATGCTTTGTTTGCACATGTAGATTTTGAGCTACATCCATATTGATGAAGTTATATTTGCTGCTAGGGTTTATGGAAACAATTACCTTTTTTCTTTGAATGCACCCTTCAAACTGAAATATTGAAGCTTCCTTCCTTGGAGATGCACTATCCTATGTAGCAGCTTCATCATCAACATTTTCTTCTTTTGCACCATCAACATTTTCTTCTTCTTCTTCTTATTCTTCTTCTCTTCTTCTTCTTCTTCTTCTTCTTCTTCTTCTTCTTTTTTAACAAAATTGTGTTTCTTTTTTGTTTCCCATCTAGCTAAGAAAATATCCTCCATTTCCTCCCAATCCCAATCCAATAGATCTATATCCAAATAAGAATACCAATGTCGTGCTTTCCCACCAAGATGAAGATAAAAACTAACCCATACTAAACATTCTTCAAAATACATTTGTTTAAATTGTATCCACCATTTTTTTGCATCAATTTCCCCATTACCATAGAAAATTGGTATATCCATGATGCATAAAAATTAGGGTTTCACAAACTTACTCCTTTGACCAATATTTTACCTGATGATTTCGTCAATCATTCAGCCTCAAATCTGAAACCACAAAGAAGTAACCCCTACTAAAATTTTGAGAGATTTCCGAAAATGTAAGAAATTTAGGAAAATTCCTCAAATTGCAGCCTGTGGAGAAAAATAGTGAAAAACAATAAAACTGAAATAACTCTGTCAAAATAGATCCACCAATTCTGAAATTTCAGTGGTATCACCATTTAATATATTACCAACAACCCAAAAAAATTATTTCCTAATTCGTCATTATTCAGAAGATATAGATGAAACCTTAGAATTAGGGTTTCAACCCTAAAACGGACACAACTTTTGCAAAACAACTCCAAAAAATCTGAGAATCTGTCAAAAAATTCGGAGGGAAGATCACTTGAACTATGTATCCACTCCCCACAAAAAAATAATAAAAAATTCCAAGTCTATCTCAAGATATAGATGAATCACCAACATTAGGGTTTCATCCCACAAATTACTCGGATCACTGCTCTGATACCACTTGATAAGAACCTTGCATATAATAAATCAATAAATTGCAGAAGATAATAAAACACAAGAGATATGGGGGGCCAAGATGCCCTAATATCAATATATGCATAGAATAATACCCTTAAGGTAGGGCAACACCATACAATGCTCCTTAAGGAAGGAGTAACTCCACAATCTCCCAAGATGGGAATCCACTTCGAGGGGGACACCTCCAATATACCTCTACCAAGTAGAAGACTCAACTCATACATACATTACCCCCTCATAATGATACTCACATCCTTTAAATAGGATGGGTAACACCTAATCCCAATGTAGGCCGACCCATTACCCAATATAATTAATTCCTATGTGAGCCCATATAACTAACTAAGGGGATGTGTGCCACATGTCGGCATCTCCATCAACCCATATACATTATATTATCATATCCCATGTGAACCCATACATATAACTAAGGGGATGTGTGCCACATGTCGGCATCTCCATCAACCCATATATATTATATTATCATATCCCTCTCCCCACATTAATAAGTGTGTAAAGTGGTGGAAATAAACAAGGGTTAATAAAAGATGACCCTAGATGTCCTTGGTTGGGGTTAGATAATTATTTGTACATTTCTTCATGATGTGAATTCCTCATTTTGCACAAGTGTGATTGTGCTGGAGTGCTTCTACTCAATAGGGTTATATAACCATCTATCGAAGACCCTCAATAGGGTCATATAACCATCTAGATATGTACCTGAACCCGCTTTATATTAATGAAATAAAGGCTTTAATGTTTATTTTGTAATTCTATTCATTTTTCCTTTATATGCATGAATTGTTTATTAAATCATTATTCATATATTTGATTATAATTCTTCATTGGACTTTTTAGTTACCATGTTTTTAGAGCATTGTTAAACTATATTCTCTCCTAGAAAAATTGGTCATGTTTGGTATCAGAACTAGTATCTTCAAGGATGTGTGGAAAAGGGTTTGTGCTTATTGGACTATACCTAAGTCATTATATCATTCAACATCAATTAGAACCACTTAAAATGTCTGTGTGCTCTACTATGAACCTGTGAATTTCACAGGAAGAAATGGAGGAGGAAATTACAAAAAAATTTCCTAGTTTATCCACCATATAATTGTGACTAAGATATATAAATTTACATGCACTTTGTATTAGTCCATGTACCCATTTCATCACTATCCAGTTATCCACACCTCTCTTAAACCTTAGTTGATGTGTACAAATGGTGAAATCTATGGTTCATGAAACGTCGAGCCATTTCCATGAATCTTTGCACTTTTATTTACATGTTTCCTTGTTCTCGTGATTCCGTGTCTTTCATAGTGTTATACAAGATCTTATTTTTTTGTGAGTCTGAGAATGTCTCATTGGGGTTCTCAAGGCCACATATTTCCCAGTGTTTAGTTTTATTTGAGCCCCACTTATTGCATGTTGTTTCAAACATTATGTTTCTATCCCTAACCTTGACCTTGTGTCCAAGGCTTCACCAAAAACCCTCGAGAACTGTGGAAATCCCAAGAACAAAGAAAATCCTCAAGCAATTAAAAAAGAGAGAACTTAAAAATCCCCAAGATTCTGAGGACCTTATTTTTGTGATCCCGAGAACTGCGAATAAATGAGTCTCACAAATCCTTCCACGTATCAAGTGGGTATGATGTACTTTGAGTTCCATATTTTAAGTTTTTTCAAATTTATGAGATCACGTGACCCTGTGACGACATGTTGTAATATTGGGTGTTCACTTGTTATGGTCACCAAATTTACAAATCTTTGAGTCTCTAAATCCCCAAAATCCCAAAAGAAATTACCACGTATCCCAAACTTTCACTTTTTCCACCTGAACCACCCTTAGATTGGTCCAACTAACCAGAGCTTGTAATTGGCCAAATTTTTGGTGATCTCATGGTTTTTTGACCTCACTAAGATTTGAAATTTATGACCATGCCCACCTCGACAGTATGAGAGCATGTCATTGGCTCAAAACAATGCACCTCTTTTATTGGTATGTGTGTTTTCTCCAAGTTCACAAATTTCAAGTCAGCGCACTAAGACGGGCTCATTGAGCTATTCCTTTAAAATCATGCACATAATAAATAGGGAGTCGGGGCCCCTCAGGACTATCGTATGTTGGTTAGTTGGATTTGTAGAGGCTATCCCTTGAAGGATGGGTCCTGGGTTGGGGCCCATAGCAGAGGGTAGAGACATCATTGTACTTGTGGAGACACACGAGCATGAAGGCTGCAGAGTACCAAATTTTACAGGATATGAGAAGGTCTCAGCTTGGAATGGGTTGGGATAGAAGAGAAAAGGGCATGATGGAGTGACATTATTAGTTAGGGAAGCATGGAAAGAAGTCATCTAGGAAAAAAAGGGACATGCATAATCAATACTTATGGCTGAAATTGACCGTAAAGGCAACCACTCTTTTTCTCGTAGCGTGTTACTTCACTCCATATGGATCTAAAACCTACAAGAAGAGGAACATGGATAGAGAGGACCCCTTCGGAGCATTGAAAAGAGACATAGCTGAGTTTGGCATCAAGGGAGAGATCATGAACTAATAGAAGACTTTAATGCTAGGACAACTAATAATCAATCCCTCTACTTTGGGAAAGAAGAAGAATGGAATAACAATCCTATATGGTTGGAAGAGGACAAACAACATAAATGGGAATGGGTCTCACAAGATATCAATGGCGGTGTTTCTCATTTTGGGGCTGAATTGTTAGGTCTATGCAGGTTACATAATTTGATCATATGTATTGGCATAAAGACATGGCCTAATTCCGGAAACATCACATGCCAAACATACAACGGTCAAAGTGTTGTAGACTATGCCATATGCTCACAAAACATTATGTCTGAGATTTTGGAGGTCGAGGTAGGAAGTTGTCCTATAGAAATGAAATCAGATCATAACCCAATTCATGTGAAGATCAGTATGCAAAACAAGGACCAACAAAAAGAGCGCCTTCATTTGAACAAAAAAGCAGGGTATCAAGGCAAAATCCTTGTGAATCAGGAGAACCACGCCATCTTCAAAGGGATGATTGCAAAACAGTTACAGGAAATGCAAGATATTGTTAACTCCAACAAGGGAAAATACATGCTCAATAGTGTGCAATTAATGAATATAATACACAATGCATCTAAGGGAGTGCAAACGTGCTAGAACTCGGAGAAGTGTTAAAAATAGTTTTCCGGAAAATCCATGGTTTGACGAAGAGTGCAAGACTACGAAAAGAAGGTTAAATGCTTCCGGAAAAGAAAAATAGATACAAAGGTATATAGAAAGTTAGTGAGAAACAAAAAGGAAGAGTACATGAGAGGTAGGAGAGAGGCGCTGATTTTCATGGGGAAGCATAATCCGAGAGGTTTCTGGAGAGAGCTTCAACAGAGTAGAACTACAGTGGAGAACAACATCACAGACACTCAGTGGCTTGAATATGCAAAGATGCTCTACGAAAGAAGCAATGACTTGCCGCTTCTTCCTTATGTTATTGAAAACAGGGACAAACTCTTCTCCACGAAAAGACATCAAGGAAGGGATCACAAGATTAGCAAGGGGAAAGGCTCAAGACATAGATGGGCTACAAGCAGAATTCTTAAATTGGGGTGCAGAAGATCTTGCTCCGCACATTAAAAATATCTTTAATAGAGTTATTCAGTTCGGTTTTCCAAGCAACTGGACAACTAGCATTGTCATCCCTCTACACAAAAGCGGTGATGTCAACTACCCAACAAATTACCGCACCATTATGATTAATCCGCTTTTTGGAAAACTATTTGGCGGCATGGTGGAGCGTAGAATTAGCCTTTGGGCTGAAAAGGAAGGTAAGAGAGCAAAAGGACAGGCAGGTTTTAGACCAAAGCACTCTACTATTGATCATTGTGTCATTCTTAGGCACTTGATTGAAAAGGTTTGGGACAGGAAGGGTGAAGAGGTGTACTGTTGCTTCGTGGATTTCAAAAAGGCCTTTGACACGGTTCTGAGAAGCAAATTGTGGAACAGAATGGAAGAGTTGGGCATTCTAGATAAGTATAGGGCAACAGTGCACAGACTATATGAGCATGTACATGCTAAAATCAGGACTAAAGACGGTCTATCAGAGTGCTTTGGGAGCGACATTGGGGTCAAACAAGGTTGTCCGTTGTCACCCACCTTGTTTGGGTTATATATAGACAAGCTAGAGGAATGGATTGACAAAAAGGGTGGAGGCGGGATTCATCTAGCTTCCTATGTAGTGAAATTGTTGCTCTATACAGATGATCTTATCCTAATGGCTAAAACAGAGCAGGGCTTACAGGAGCATTTGAGAGCTTTAGAGCTATTTTTCCAAGAGGTGGGAATGCAAGTGAACATTGGTAAAACCAAAATCATGATATTTACCTTAAAAAAGAAAAGGAGACAAGTAAGCTTTGAGTTCGATGGGGACTCCTTGCAAGTTGTCAAGGAGTACAAATATTTGGGACTGGACTTTCACAATTGTCTCAGCTGGGAAACTTGTAGAGCTAAGAGAATCCAGGGGGGGTGGAAAGCTCTATATATGCTCCAAAACAGATGCAGAACATCAGAATTATGGGACTGGAAGACTTGTTTGAACCTTTTTGAGTTACTGGTAATCCCGGTAATGCTATACGGTTGTGAGATTTGGGGCAGCAGTACATCTGTGAAGAAATGGAAGCAAATAGAAAGAATTCAGAAGCATCTAATTACAAGTAGTTTCAAAATAAAAACCACGGTCCCATACGAAATCATTCTAGTGAGAAGCCAGAGCCTTTCCGGTGGAAGCGACGTGATGACCCGACTATTAGGATATTTCAAAAAAGTGGAAATCATGGAGGATTCCCGGTGGCCTAAAATAGCAATTGAGGAAAAGTTAAACAGGAGGAAGAAAACCTGGATGAAGCAAAACGACGAGTGGATGAGCAAATGGGGCATTAGCATACAGGAGTGCCCTAGCACTAATGAAGAAATAAAGAAGTATGTAAGAGAGAAGTTCAGAAATACCATGTGGAATAAGCCAGCTTGGTCGAAAAAGAGAATACTATGTCAAGAATTTTAATCCCACTTGTGATCATGGGAAAAAGCACTACATTGGAGCGACGATAAAGTGGAAGGCTAAAATGTTAATTGTACAGCTAAAAACTAGTTCACATCACCTTAGGTGTGAAACCGGGAGATGGAAAATGCCCAAGGAGGAGTGGTCTGAAAGGGTTTGTCATTTTTGCAAGTTGGGCGCAGTGGAATCAGAATGACACTTTGTCATGGAATGTGTCGCTTACGGGGACATAAGGAGAAATTACATGGATATTTTAACAGGGGCTGATCTTACAACTTTGTTTGAAGAGGAAAGGGTGGCAAAGACAACAGATTTCCTGATAAAAATTCATAGCAGACGAAGCAAAATTAACAAAGAGCTGGAAGAAAGGTTGAAGTAGTGGATTTCTTGGGCATCTTTTGGTGTTTGGATGTCTTGCTCATGTTTACCTTTGGGTCCCATAGACTGCTCGGTCTCGTGGACATCATTAAAAACTTTCATTCATTCATATTAATGTTGTGAAACCGCCTCACTCATGTATAAGTGTTTCCTAAATACGACATTCTCTAATAATCTTGGCTTAAGTTTTTGTAGTGATCCCATGGTTGGTCTTGTATGTTCATATCGATTCGAAAGATCATTTAAAAGACAACATTCTTAATAAATTGAACATTATATTAAGGAATATGAAAATCTTTTTTATCTTAAGAAAGGAGATCACAATTTTTGTAGATTAAATGATGATAATAGTGTCTCTCTGAGAGTAATTATTGGGATGTTTTGTTCACAAAATAATTTCTTGTCTACAGGTGGACCAGTTGCAACCATTGACTCAAAAGGAAATGATGAATTGATCAATATTGAGGAATACAGACAACAAAATCAACAACTACAAGGGGAAGTACATAGTTTAACCTTAAAATTAAAGAAACTTAAAAGGAAATTTTAAAATAAATAAGGTGCAAAGAATAAACTAAATGTGAAAACAAGGATAAGGGTAACTCAATTCTGAAACAAAGAAGGAGTTTTTTTAGGAAAACAACACATAAAATAGATGATAACACAACTTCAGAAGATTCTCCTAATGAATATAACACTTTTGGTACAGACGAGAAAATAAATAAAAAAGAAATTGATAAGTTTGTAAGAAAAAATAAAATTCCTTAATACTTTAGAGAAGTAGGAAATAGTAAAGAGGTGAAGCAATGGTTATCTAGTTTAGAATTATATTTTGAGTTATAGGGAATCGATAGTTATGGAAGATCCCGCATAACTAGTTTTCAATTAAAAGGAATGACATTAAATTGGTGGGAGGATATTGCGCTATGTGCTTCATATCTAGTCTTTCTCATCCATCCTACACACATTAATACACACAAATTTTATTGTCATTACCCTATGACGCACTCTTGCGCTATGATTCACACTTGACTAGTGAGGGCATACTACATCCATGAACCTCACACACTGCACATTTCATGATTTGCACTATGTGATACATCATTCTAGCATTTTCTTCTCACACATCATACTCTCATCTTCTACGTTGTATGCTATATGCTCCTTTGATATATCTTTCTAGCGCACTTGTTCGAACAGTTACCTTATGACGCACTCTAGTTCCATGGTTCATACTCAACTATTAAGGGTGTGAAACTGAAATGAACCTCACCACATGCACACTTTTTACGCTCTATGCTTCATTGATCTATATGTCTAACACACATTTCAAACCATTTCTCGATGACACACTCTTGTTCTATGGTTGATTTTTGATTGTTGAGGGGTCTTTTATGAATAAACCTCATCCCACTCATACACACACATACGCTCGAGGGGCACGCTGCTCCTATCACACTCACATTGCATATAGTTCCGTCTCACTCATTCACAACATACTGCATATCTTGGTTGCACATACTCCTGCTTGCTTATATTAGTTACATGTACACTTGGTTTCCATGCTAGAAAAATACATAATATGTCATTATCTTGTTACATATACACACACACACATTCACTTGTTCTGTAGTTGTGCATGCAAAATTTCTACATATCTCCACACACAACAATGATTTTTGGCATTGCACTTCTTACCAGTCCTAGCGAGGCTCCTGGGGGCATCTACATTTCTACTCTTACACATATCAGGTGATATTGTTTCGTTATTTACTATTTCATATCCTTACTAGCACATTGCGTTATATCGGATCATAAATGATTTGACATGCTTCCTATCTTTCTAACATGCTAACGGGTGCTTCATGTGCAACATTTTCTTTGCAAGAACTATTTGTTATCATGGTTGTCTAATACTTTGCTTTATATTGTTTTCCATTGTATGATATTGTTTGAGGGATTTTCCCTATGTCTTATATGTTCATTGCTTGTATGCTTTTGGATAATTCAGCCTTGATTGTCTTGTGACATTGTGAATGATGTCCCATGTTTGAAACCCAATTTTTGTGGTCTACTTTTTCTGCACTATTTATTGGCTACATTGTCTTCTATTGCATGCTTGTCATTTTTCTACTAACACATATTTCTAGCCACTTTGTTTGCATGTGCCTTGGTTTCTACCATGCACATTCCCCCCCCTTGCAAGGTATCGGTTTCAGATCAACATTCAATCCTCTCCTTTGAGTCGTATCCTCCTACGACATTACATGTACCCCAAACAAGGGGGGGCATACATTGGGTGAATCAGTCACCCCATACAACAACTTAGAGCTACAACACAATACAGTTCAACACAGGAACAAAATAAGCTACAGTTATAGAAACAAACCAGAATCTGACTTGGGTCCTCAGTTCAGCACAGACACAAGCGCCCATATAAAGACATTGGAGCCTAAGCGCTCTTGACCTTTCTTGGGCACCTATGACCAGGGGTAGTTACAATTAATTTCTTAGATTGACATAATTTTCAACAATTCACAGAGCGGTTTTCATAGTACAGGCACAATCCTCCAACAATAAAAATACATTCTATCTCCTTTTTCTATTTCCTTGGATCGAACTGGAACGACACAAAACAAAGCAGGATCATACCATTTGTAGTGTGTATAAAATTGGGAAACAGTCATGGATGGAGAATAATACTAGACATTTCTCCCCAACACTCTTTTGTCGTGGGGTGAAATTTCCCAAAAACCTCACACTTATTGTGATATCACCCAAAAAATCCGTTCTTAGCATGAAATTTCCCAAAAAAACTCGCTCTTTGATCTTAAAACATGTGTTGTATTTTGTTCACTTTTAAAAGTTTCCAAAGATCGTGATTTTCTTAACCAACTTTAAGTATTCTAAACTCCACAAATTGATTAAATTTTGATTATTATGCATCCATAGAAGTGTGGAAAACTTGGGTAACAAATAAATAATTAGAAAACTGAAAACACTCAGATAACAAACAAGATTGCTTACAGGGTTCAGAAATTCCTACGTCCCCGGGTTCGGATTGAACCGATCCATTAATAATATTGAAATGTAAGTACAATGACTATTACAAACAACTAATATTGAATCACAACCTACAAATGAGCTGATCAATGTCCCAAGAACTCTGAAAAATAGCAAAAATTGTCCCAAGAACGATCTGTGGCTCCTACAGTGTTTTCACAATGTGATATCCCTACAACTGCGTTAGAAAAACACATACAAATGGAGATTTAAAAACATTCTATGAAAAAAATCATATATATGAGATCATCTCTGAATTTTGAACACTTTTCATGTTTACACCAAGTCACTTTTCAGACCAGAAGTTCATTGAAATTCATGTTTTCCAACTAGTTGTCTTGTAGATCCATGTTAAAAACTTCATTCAAAGCTTCCAAAAATATGCTAAAACTCAACAACAAACATCAAATCTTATATCGTTAGAATTGTCTCAGAATTCCCTCCATTTCACCTTTTTACTTTGAGTTCCCAATTTGAGTATAAGGCCTTCAAAAATGGCATTTTCTGAGAATTACCTCCTTATGGCTTTTACACAGACCTAACACCTTTATTACACAGAGTACAAAGCTCTATCTATTTAGGCGAACTCATTTTTATCGCATCCAAGTTGGGTGGCAATTTGGTCGATGTGATGTGTTTGGGAGCCCGAGATTAAGGGTTCAAAACCCAACGGCGCTATTCTTTTGGCGGTGTTTGATTTTCTATGAAGTGGGATATCCCACATATGGCGGTGGGATAAGGTTTTAGGCTTATTAAAGCCTTTTCCACGAATAAATAGTGGTTAAAGGACCACTTGAGGCTTAACCGCCCCACTTCCCACTCCTCTCCATGTGGATTTCCATGCATGACATTTACACCCCTACAACTGCTTCATCTCCTTCCTTTCACGTGGACTTAATAAAAGGTATGGGGTTAGCGGTTATGTATGGTTTAATACTAATGTTTAACATTAATATATGGAGGTTTGACATATATGTGTGGCATTTGGAAATTGATTTGAAATTTGACCCACATGAAATATGATGAGTAAGATCGTGGTAGCATTTTTATCCTTTTGCCACTTGCCCAATGTTGATTGAGCTACTTGGCCAATTGTGCACGCATCCACGTCATCATGAACCTGTTGACTAATGTTGACCTTCCGGTTGACCAAACTTTGACTGGACATATCTCAAGCTCATAGTGTCTGTTTTTCACTTTCTTACAGTCATCAGAAATCTTTATGAAGGATCTATTGTACTGGTATGGTTTAGGGAAGTTTAGGGAAATTTTAGCACTGAAAATATCCCCTGATCACTCCTCCCCACTAAGAAGGATTTTTGTCCACAAAAAGTTGTTTATCAACCCACAAATAATGCTATCTCTTCCTGCATTGCACAAACACATACAAAAACCCAATATAACATTATAGGTTAAATAAATGCAAATAGTTGATTAGCTAGTCACATAACCGATCAAATAATAACACCCAATTAAGCTAGTGTTCAACTGAAACGCTATATCCCTGTCAACTTTGCACACAACTGTGAACTGTCATACCCCACTGAAATTCCATCACAAATAATTGACCAAATAATAACACTCATTATATTACGGAAAGCTAGTGTTCAACTGTCACTTTGTGATACAGTTGATTACCAAAAATTACAATTCCATAACACAGATCAGTATACAAGACAATTCTAAACTGCCCACAATTAGGCTAGTGCCCACTGTCCATCTGAAATTGTAACAACTGCAAGTATTCACTATCCAGAATAAAATAGACTATCAACACCCAAAAATATCTATAGTCAACAACTGAATCCTCGTGAATATACCAAAAACATTGTATCGCCATCACAAATAATGAGTCAGATAATAACACCCATCTATAATGGAAGCTAGTGTTCAACTGACACTTTGTGATTATGCTGATTACAACTGCAAATATTCACTATCCAGAATAAATAAACCATCAACGCCCAAAATGGCTATAGTCAAAATCTGAATCAACGTGAATATGCAACTATTCTATCCATACACTGAACTGTAAAGGGATAGATTATAAACTGTATGCTTACCCAAATTGGTGAACTACCATAATCTACAAAATGATCACCTGGTACCTTTGCAAACCAGTTTATTAGTGTAATAAATTTACACCCTAATTGCAACCACATCTAATAGTTACAAAAATCAAATTTGCCGGTCTTATAAATTAGTGCAAATAACACATGGGGATACAACAAGTTTGTCTATTTATTACAATATCAAACAGGTGCCCGAATGGGTCTTATAAGCATCCATAATATTTGCACAAATGACAACACTATAAAACTGCAAGTTTCAAACTAGACATTCTGACGATGCCCATATCCATGCATACTGTTGTCAGAAATGGAATAACCAACCAAAATGTGAGAAGATGAATATGAGTATGATGAACCTATCACTCAAATCTTCTTTACGACTGCTTCCAAATTATTTCAAAGTTGAACATTAACATAGGATCAAAATCCCTAAAATATAGCTTTGAAAATGTTTGCATACTATCACCAGTTACTGTAATGCAAACATAAAGTTGAGGAATGTTTTACCCATCCAGTTACTTGGATTTCTCCGTTTCGGTGGTTTTACCTTCTCAGTACTAAAATGAGTTTTAGTTAGGTTTAACACTGTTGGTTTTACAATACTGTTCTTTTTAACAACTTTCCAATTTTGTTGTTTAGGAACAAACCACAAAACCTTAACATCATGACCATTCCTATTACAATGGGAACAAAATTTAACTTCCCTATTTTTAGGAGTCTTTCCCATTTTTCCATTTCCTGAACTCTTTCTAGGAGAATGATTCCTTTGTTTAGGAGAGGTAACATTTTTTCCATTTCTCGCCTTTCCTTGGTGAGATTGGTCTTTAACACTTGCCTTATCATTCACAAAAGGAATTAACTTCTTAATCAAAATTTTCCTCTTCCAACAATATGCAACATAATGATTAGTACCTTCACAAAATGTGCAAGTGAAAGCATATTCCTGCCTACCAAAGCTATATTGTTCCAACTGAAAGAGTGTATTAGAAGTTTTAGGATTTTATTTTCCCTTAGTGCTATTTTTAGTGTAAGTGGAAGGAGGTGGAATCTGATTACCTCTTTTACCTATTTTCTTACACCTTTCATAGTTCCCCCTGATGGCGGAATCATGTAATTTTAGAGGCGTAGATCCTTGGTTGTTGGAAGCCTCTCTTCCTTCAGCTGCTTTAGAACTTTCTCCAATTTCCATTTGCCCACCAGAATAACCCAAACCTGCAAACCGAGGCTAATCCTCTACCTGTATTGGGTTAGCATCACCTTGTCCATTTTAACCAAGGCCTTTTTTGTTATATCCCATCTTATCCATTAGTTTAAACCCAATTCCCTTAGTGTGTTTTTCAAACTGACCCAAAGGAATATCTGAAACTAAATTAGAGGAAGTATTTTCACGTGAACAACTTACAGTGCATTCTGTCATAGTACCTGCATCTGATTTGGAAGGCATTTCCTACTTGTGTTCACCTTGTTGCAGAGGGCATCCTTGGTCCGTATTTCTTCCTACAAATCTTTAACAAAGCCCATCAATTCCTTGCTTTGTGCAAGCATCTCATTGACATACTCCTCTTTCTTGGTTATAGAGGATTGTGGCTCAGATTTTAACCGCACTATTTCCTCTTCTAAGGAATAGAATTTATCTCTCAGGAAAGATTTTTCTTCCTAGAGTTAGCGGTTAATGGCTTCAAGCTCATCTAGTTGCTCCTGTTTGGATGACTTTCCCATGATTCCTTGTTCCTGCAAACACAACCTGTACTTCCAAAACTGCACACTTGCAAAAGAATATTAACAAGCCCCAAAATTTTTGCACACTAAAAACTGAAATAAAATACTGAAACTGAAGCCAAATTTTCAAACATAATTAGAAGCTAATCCGACAATCTAACCGCTTTGATACAAAAACTTGATTTGAAAACATGTGTTGTATTTTTTTTCACTTTTAAAAGTTTCCAAAGATCGTGATTTTCTCAACCAATTTTAAGTATTCTAAACTCCACAAATTGATTAATTTTTGATTATTATGCATCCATAGAAATGCAGAAAACTTGGGTAACAAATAAATAATCAGAAAACTGAAAACACTCAGATAACAAACAAGATTGTTTACAGGGTTAGGAAATTCCTACGTCCCTGGGTTTGGATTGAACCGATCCATTAATAATATTGAAATTTAAGTATAATAACTCTTACAAATAACCAATATTGAATCAAAACCTATAAATGAGCTGATCAATGTCCCAAGAACGATCCGTGGCTCCTATAGTGTTTTCAAAATGTGATCTCCCTGCAACTACGTTAGAAAAACACCTACAAATGGAGATTTAAAAACATTCTATGAAAAAAAATCATATATCTGAGATCATCTCTGAATTCTAAACACTTTTCATTTTTACACCAAGTCACTTTTCGGACCAGAAGTGCATTGAAATTCGTGTTTTCCAAGTAGCTGTCTTGTAGATCCCTGTTAAAAATTGCATTCAAAACTTCCAAAAACATGTTAAAACTCAACAACAAACATCAAATCTTACATCGTTGGAATCATCTCATAATTCTCTCCATTTCACCTTTTTACTATGAGTGCAAGGCCTTCAAAAATGGCATTTTCTGAGAATTGTCTCCTTATGGATTTTACACAGACCTGTCACCTTTATTACACAGAGTACAAAGCTCTATTTATATAGGTGAACTCGTTTTTATCCCATCCAAGTTGGGTGGAGATTTGGTCGGTGTAATGTGTTTGAGAGCCCAAGATTAAGGGTTCAAAACCCAGCAACGCTATTCTTTTAGCAGTGTTTGATTTTCTATGAAGTGGGATATCCCACATACGGCGGTGGGATAAGGTTTTAGGCTTATTAAAGCCTTTTCCATGCATAAATAGTGGTCAAAGGACCACTTGAGGCTTAACCGCCCCACTTCCCACTCCTCTCCACGTGGATTTCCATGCATGGCATTTACACCCCCTACAACCGCTTCATCTCCTAACCTACCAAGTGTCATGCCCATAATATGCCATTTGTCTACGTCACAGTGTGCCACGTCATCATTTCACCACAACTTTGACTATGCATATCTTTTGCATACGAACTCAGATTTGGTCCGTTCAAAATGCATCAAAAAGCTTGCAACGAGCTCTATACCATGTAACTGAAACTTTACCTTGTCACTAACTGCCACGTGTCACCTTGTTATTGGTCCACTTGTTGACCTATTGACCAAAGTTGACTTCCCTGTTGACTGAATTTTGACCGAACATAACTTGAGCTCAGAGTGTCCATTTTTCACGTTCTTACAGTCGTCAGAAAGCTCTCTAAAGGCTCTATTGCACTTGTATGGTTTAGGGAAGTTTAGGGAAGTTTTAACACTAAAAATATCCCCTGATCACTCTTGGCATGAGATCGCGCAAAAAAATTGCTCTTCTACAACAGTTTAGGACAATTTCTATCTTTTTCACTTGTCATGGATCAGGTACACACATTCCTTTTACTACTTTTTCACATTTTTACATGTTTTTTATAGAGTTTTCATAACACATGACTTTGACAACTCTTTCTCTCTTCTTTTACAGGTCCGTCCTTAATACATAACAAGAAGCAATCCCACATCAACAAGAAAAACTGAGAACAACAATAGGTACAACACGACGTAACTTGTACATTTCACCCCTAGGGTCACTTCCTCTTTCTTAGCTTCCACACTTCATCTTTATCACTCCATGCTTTCACTTGTCTCTTCAGAATGATTTTGCCATCGATCTACATGGTTATCAGGTACTCATTTCTAATTTACTTTATGTTAGTGAGTATTCACTTAACAACATAAAGCGGGGGCAAATGTAGACACAAAATCACACACTTGGGTACATTTCTAGGTTCTAATCATATATTGTTATTCATATGATTCCTAAGCGAGAAAACTAGTAATTGACATCTATCTCTGGCCTCTTTTCTATCTTTCTTGTTTCCTCTTTGGTCCTACACACCCCACAGCCAAATCTGACCTTCATTACTTTATCTTTCATGACTCTAAACACCAACACCCAGGCAGGACGCCAGTGCCCAAGTGCCCTCGTTCTTTTGTGCGCTCCCAACCACTTTGTTTCTTACTCGCCTCTTTTGGGTATCTTGGTTTTTTATGGGTTGGCCTTTTAGCTGTCAATTACGAAATTTAAACAAGGGAATCATATAAATACTAATCTATCTGACCAAAATAAAGGACCAATCTCTAAGCATCTATTATCATCACCTAAGGTTGCATCTAAAGGCATTTTAAGAGCATAAAAAGCATTCATCAAGCACTCATTCAAGGGATAAGGGACTACATTTTCTGCATACACACATATGAGGGGAATTTCATTTTGTCATCTACACATCTATTTACATTGCTACATCTAGCTATCACTTGTTATCAAGTACATCTTGCACAAGAGCTTCCTAGGGAATGATTTCTACAAAAACACAAAAACTACATGGATTTTGAAATGTAGTGCAATGCTCAGTCGTAAGTTCACTTAGTCGGGTGACCTCCGGGGTCATTATAACTCTCCATTTGCATATTTTCTTTTTAGGATTTGATGTGTTTTGTAGTTTTTTAGGTTATCTTTCTCTTTACAGGTTAGATGCAAACGTTGCAGACATAGTGTGATATACAGATGACCAATAATGAAGGTTAGTGACTGCCTTGCGACACAATAATAACCAGATTCTGAGCTCTTATGCATTCAAAAATGCCTACTAGAGGTCTCTGATGCCTAGGTGCCCTAGCCCCATTCTAGGCGCCTTGGTCCAACCTATTCCGGTAGTTACAATTTTTTTTTAGTGTGGTTGTGATAGCATGCTCCTCTTGTTCATCAATTTTCCAGTCCATAACACTTCAAGATTTATTACAGAATTAGCTAAGTCTTATATTCCCTCTCTTGCACTTAAGGTTTCATATTTACTTTGCTTATTGCTTGTGTTATATCTATACTTCCGCATTTTATTTACCATACGTGACTCTGTAATGTTTAGGGTTTAGCATAATTCTATACTTGTTACATCAGTCATCATAATGGTAGATAGGAGCTGAAGATTGTGAAAAACAATAGTAATGGAAGATAAACAAAACACAATGCAAACCTCCCTATAGCCTTCCAATGCAACCTCGATGTAAGATTTATGAAGCTTTGGAGCTTGTGTAACCTTGTAAAATGACTGATTGTGGGTTCTCTCGAAAATGACCTCCAAAGGTAGATTGTGACCATGCTACGAGTAGATTGGGCTTGAATTATTGCTTCCAAAATAATAGAAGTTGGTGTTAGAGTAGGTATTTACCTTAGCTCATGTTCACCTAGGTACTTTATTTACCTTTATTGTATTTATCCTCACCCACTTATGTGTGTGAATATTTCTTTTTATTTATTTAGATATTAGGGGGCTATTATCTAGTTTTTAGGTATAGTTATTCCTTGATGTATGGTATTGACTAGTTCTTTCCTTGATCTATGGTATTGACTAGATCATTGATGTCTAGTTTACTTCTAAATCTATGGTCTTGATTAGTTCTTTGATGACTAGTTGTTTCCTTGATTTATGGCTTGATCTACGACCTTGACCGATTCTTAGATTGTTATTCCTTGCATATATAAGCAAGGCCCATTCTCATTATATTTCATTGAGCTCCATAATAAAATGTGATATTGTTGTTCATTTGTTTGCAAAAGTTTATGTAAAGTTATTCTGGTGAATTAATTTCATCTTAATGATCGTGGTGTTTGATTAGCATCTATGTTCTTGGCTTGGTACGATTTGGTTATCGTTCCTTTTATGGTATCAAAGCAGGAGATTGCTATTGACATATGTCTGTAAGTTTTATTTTGCAAATAAATTCTAAATCCTTAGCCCTTAGTCATATGATATGGTCGTATGAGGGCTTAAAGCTTGTGATTCCTACTAGTAGGTTTCATTTTATCTGTGTGGTGAAGGAAAGAGAATTTAATTCTATTTTAGTGGCAACTAAAATAAATAATAGAGCATAATATTGAAAAGCTTGTATCTTTTATCGGTAACTCGGTTTTGAGTGCCTTTTTTTACAAAAGTGCATTTTTTTTTGTGCTCTTTCCATTGGAAATATTTATTTTGAGAATCACACTATAATTATAAAGTGCCATATTGTAACATGCTTTCATTATAAAGTGCCAAAATATGGGGGGCTCTTATTGCATTGCTTGGTTCTTGCATTTCTTTTGGTGATTTTTTTTAGAATGACATCTACTTCTGCATTAGATCATGTTGAGCCATTAACAACACATAATTACCACATATGGAAACCAAGAATGGAAATAATAATTAAGTGAAAAATATTATGGGCTTTAACTTCTTCAGAACAACCAATGTTCACTAGAGAATATGAGAAATTTCATCACCAGTGCAAATTTGATGAGTGTATGGGTTTGATAGGAACTTATGTAAGTGACAATATTTTGTTTCATTTGGAAAAATGTGACTCTCCTTTCAAAATATGAGAGAAATTAGAGGATTTATTTAGTAAGGTGTGTCATATGAGAGCCATACAACTTGAAATTGAGATCACCTATCTTAATCATGAAGATTTCCAACATTTATAAACTATCTTACCAAGTTCAAGCATTTGTTGACACAGTTAAAGGGGAGTGGAAGAGATAAGAAAGATGAAGAGTGTGTTTACTTGATTCTATCCAGGTTGAGAGGACCATTTCAAATATTTTCTTCTACCTTTTTTCTCTAACATGGATGCCTTAGGTGACACATTCAAAATGCTTGACTTAGAAACGTTTTGTGAAAGACTTACTAGGGAAGAATCCAAATTATCTCACCTAGAGTCTTCCACGTCTCAAAAGGCATTAGTTGCATCTAATCCTAGGGGAAAGGGAGAACCAAAAAGTAAAACCAAATCCACTCTTTCTCCATCACAAAGTTCTTGTAAACCCAAAGAAAACAACTCTAAACCCAAGGAGTCTTCTAAATCCAAGAATAACTCTAGCCTTTCATGTTCTTTTTGTGGGGGTAGTGGTCATGAATAACATATGTGTTATAAGTGAATGCAAGGCTTAGAGGATGCAATCAAGAAACAAAAATTTTATATTTCCACTCAACCTCCTTCTAATCAAGATAACAAAACACTTAATGTTGTTGGGAGATCTCAATCACCACTTACAGATAATTGGGTTATAGATTCTGGTGCTTTTCATCATATGACTTCTTCCAGGAGTCTTTTCTTTCTCTAGGTTTGAGTTCTACTTCCAAAATTGAGGTTGGAGATTCTTCCTTCTTTTTGTTAAAGGAAAAGGTGATATACAACTTGATGATGACAATATCCAAGATGCACTATATGTTCCTAACATCACTACAAATTTACTTTATGTATATCATATTTGTCATTCTGGACAAGGGAAAACAATGACTTTTACACCACATGGGGCAAAAGTATGAAATTTTTTGGAGCCTCATTTACTTGTTGCTCAAGGTATTGTTGATCATATTTCTAGACTGTATCACTTTGAGGGTTTTGATGAAACTTCCTCTATAGGGACAAGATTGGTTTCTCATGCAGATTCAAAGACTAAGCTTTGACATGAAAGATTTGAACATTTCAATTACAGATATTTGAAGGAGTTGAGAACTCATGGTATGGTAGATGGCATTCTTAGAGTTTCTTATCTTGAGATAGTTTGCTCTGGCTGTGCATTATGGAAACAACATCAAGATCCATTTCCTAAGAATTTTTCCAAGAGAGTTTCTTCACCACTTGAGCTTATGCATAATGACTTGATGGTTTTTCCTACCCCCTCTTTCAATGGAGCTAAGTATGCACTTATATTTATTGATAATTTCTTGAGGTGTACTTGGGTTTATTTTCTCAATTACAAAAGTGATGTTTTTTTCACACTTCAAAGTCTTCAAAGCTTTGGTCGAGAAACAATCTTCTAGTTGCATAAAGAACCTTCGCACTGATAATGGGGGGGGACTACTTCAACAATGAGTTTTCTAATTTTTTGGCAATTCAAGACATTATTCACCAGCATTTTGTTCCTCATACTGCACAACAAAATGGCTTAGCAGAACAAAAGAATAAAACTTTGAAGGAAATAGCTAACTGTATGATGCATTCTAGATATTTACCTCCTATCTACTGAGTAGAAGTAGTTAATTGTGCTAACTACATTGAGAATTACACACCACACATAACACTTTAGCATTTGACTCTAGAGAAAGCTTGGTCCAACACTAAGCCAAATGTATCATTTTTTTGAGTCTTTGGGAGCCATGCTTGGGCCTTTGTGCGAAAGAAGAAAAATAAAGCTTTGGATAAGAAGAGAAAACCCTTGATCTTTGTAGGGTATTGTGAGGACATGAGAGCTTATTGACTTCTAGATTCTGATACTCATGACATTATTTTTTGAATACATGTTCAGTTTGATGAGCGCTTCACTCCTCATGATTCTTCATCTTCTTCCACGCCTCCTTCCTCTTCTTCATTTCATCTTGAGGATCCTTTCTTTGAGGAGGTTATAGATGTCGTTAATGATCCTATTCTCACTGATGTTGTCACTATGCCTAAGTGGGCTCGTACAACAATTTATGAGGAAAAACCTTTCATACAGGATCTTCCACCCACTAGGCATTATCACACATATTCTACAAGTTCTGGAATTTTGTGTCAGGCAGTTTCTGAGGATCCACAATCTTTTTCAAAGGCTCATGGGATATAGGAGTGGGATGATGTGATGGTAGCTGAGTATTCTTATTTGATGAAGAATCATACTTGGGATTCAATATCTCTTTCTAAAGGAAGAAAGATGGTTAGGTGTAAGTGGGTATACCAAACCAAATACGCAACTGATGGGTCCATTGACAAGTATAAGGCTCGTCTTGTTGCAAAGGTTTTTTTCACTAGTTAAAGGTATTGATTACTCTAATACTTTTGCACCTGTTTCCAAGATGGATTCTATACTCCTTGTACTTGCTATTGCTATATCACATGGGTGGCCCATATACCAGATGGATGTGAAGAGTGCCTTTTTACATGGATATTTTCAAGAGGAAATATACATGGAGAAACTAACTGGATTTTTTCGGGATTCTTATCTTGTTTATAGGTTTCGAAGGTCTCTCTATGGTCTCAAACAAGCCCCTTGGGCTTGGTATGAGAAGATGGATTATTTTCTTCTATCTACTGGTTTTTTTCATTGCCATTCCGATCATGCAGTGTATCTCCAACATGTTGGTGAGGATATTGTGATACTTTTATTGTATGTTGATGATCTATTACTTACTGGCAGTTCTTCAAACATTCAAATTATTTAGAGGGCTCTTTCTACACAGTTTGACATGACAGATCTTGTGTTATTGAATTATTTCCTTGGTTTACATATTTCTCAGACAGATTCAGGGAATCATTTGAGTAAGCAAAAGTACACCCATGATATTCTTCAACGCTTTGATATGGCTGATTGCAAGCCAAGTCCATCTCCTTTTCAGTTTGGGGTTACTCTTACTTCCACATGTACCACTCCACTTTGTGATCCTACATTGTATAAGTAGTTGGTTGGGAGTCTCATGTACTTGACCCATACTCGCCCTAATATTTCATTTGTAGTAGGGCTTGTATCTCGGTTTGCACATTCTCCTTAGAGTAATCACTAACAAGCTGTTAAAAGGATTTTGTGCTATTTGCAGGTCACTTCCCACTTTGGCCTATACTACACTAGGGGTTCTACTCAGTTGGTTGGGTATACAAATTTAGATTGGGTAGGTTCTATTGATGACAAGCGTACCACTTCTAGCTATCTTTTTTGTCTTGGTTCTTCTTCAGTTTCCTGGGTGTGCAAAAAGCAACAGGTTATTGCACTTTCATCTTTAGAGGTAGAGTACAGGGCAATAGTTACAACGAGTCAACATATTCTTTGGCTTCGATGGTTATTGAAAGAGTTTGGATTCCCATCGGATTCACTAACTATACTTTGGTGTGACAACCAAAGTGCAATTCCACATTTCTTGCAACCCAGTTGAGCACCAATGGACCAAGTATATTGAGATAAACATCCACTTCATTCGTCAGCACATTGAGGATGTAGTTCTTTGCTTGGAGTACATTCTGGATTAGTAGCAGGTTGCAAACATCTTTACGAAGAATTTTGCATCACCTCGCTACCTTGAGTTGCGTGAAATTCTTAGGGTTTCAGAAGTTGATCTTAGGGGGTGTTCGTGAGAACATATTCCTTCTTATTATTCTTTCTCTTTCCTTCTAGCAGGATTCTTTCTTTCTTTTGGTTCGATATTTCTTCATGGATATATTGTACATGAGTACCTCATCAGGCATAGTTGCCAGGACTCATGCTGTAGACATGCCACTTCTATTTTGGCCCCTAACTTCACTTGAGGGGGGTGTTAGAGTAGGTATTTACTTTAGCTCATGTTCACCTAGGTAATTTATTTACCTTTATTGTATTTATCCTCACCCACTTATGTGTGTGGATATTTATTTTTTATTTATTTAGATATTAGGGAGATATTATCTTGTTGTTAGGTATAGTTATTTCCTTGATGTATGGTCTTGACTAGTTATTTCCTTGATTTATGGCTTGATCTATGGCCTTGACTGGTTCTTAGATGTTTATTCCTTGCCTATATAAGAAAGACCCATTTTCATTGTATTTCATTGAGTTCCATAATAATATATGATATTTCTGCTCATTTGTTTGTAAAGGTTTATGTAAAGTTATTCTGGCAAATTAATTTCATCTTATTGATCGTGTGTTTGATTAGCATCTCTGTTCTAATCTTGTAACAATTTGGTTATCGTTACTTTTAGTTGGGAGCAAATTAGACTGTGAATTGTGCCGTGAATCCAATAGGATTTGTAAGAGGATGAGCCTACATTATATAGAGGCTAAGTTGGTTGAATTCACATGCTAAAAAATAACACTTGAGGGGAGCCGAACAGTTGGGGGAAGAATAAATTCCATTTAGGGGTAGTAAATGAATTTGGTTGCAAAATTTGCACCCGGGAAAGGTGTTTGTGTGTGCAATTGAATAGCCCCCATATTTCTAGGATTTTAGAATATGAGTTGAATAGACTGGTGAAGTGGAGTCCATGTGGAGTTGAATGATATAAGGAAGTGGAGTCCAAGTGGTTGTTATAATGTGCACACTAATTAATTAATTAATTATTTAATAAATGATAATTAATTTAACTAAAGGGGGTACTAAGGATTAATTTAATTAATCCAAAGGGGTGTAAGTGCATGACTAATCAATTT
The DNA here is from genome assembly GCA_019776745.2 of Taxus chinensis. Taxonomy (NCBI): domain Eukaryota; kingdom Viridiplantae; phylum Streptophyta; class Pinopsida; order Cupressales; family Taxaceae; genus Taxus; species Taxus chinensis. Next base: position 729,503,609 of record CM034154.1, read on the forward strand.
AATTAATCAGTCGTAAATGGGGAATAACATGATGTGTACTAGGATAATATTGGGAACATGTATGAGTGATTTTGGGGTGTCTACATTTTCCCCTCTTTAAAGTGCTATTGCGAAGTAATAGGATTTAAAGATAGTAGATGCATGCAGAGTAGTGAGCAAAAAAAAATGAAGCATTATGATGCCCTAACAAGTAAGATAATAGAGGAATTCCCCCTCAAGTGGGTGGGTAACGCAGTAAAGCGGCGGGCACCCACTTGATAAGAAGAAGATAATGGATTGGAACAATGATGGGAAGGACTGTTCTCGTAGCATGAACGTCATTTTGAGAATAAATTTAAAGCAACCTTATTTTTTCTGTTACACAATAGAGTTATCACCATGATTATAAAATAATTAAGGTGGGTAACCAAAATGTGCATAAACAAACACACACACAACAAATAAAAGATAAAAAGGAAAAAAAAACCCAACATAAAGAGTATGTGCATGAATCAAAGTTATAAAGGAACCAAGATGTAATCACGCTACTTGCAAGTGGTCCAAAAAGTAAACATCAATAATGCAAGACAAATTCAAAAAATAAGATAATCAACTATGCCCCTAATGCATGCCATAATGATGATTAAGTAGATGTAAATGCTCCCAAAGTGGGAATAGGATCAAACTGGAAGATCGGAGTAAATCGACTCCTTATGACACTCTTATTAGATCCATTGTGCAAATGATCGAATTTGAAATTGCCCTAAGTGAAGTTATATCATGAAGGAAAAACAATGTTGTGACTTGCCCCAAACAAAGTTAACCTATCATGCAAAGGGAAGAAAGTGATACTTGTAATATTGAAATGATCACTAGGGTAGTAGATAAGGGTACGGCATTTACCAAGATTGCGTTAAAATGTTGAATGATTCACTTCAAGGGTTTCTAATTGTAAGATTTTGATTATAAGTGAATGTTATTTCTAAAATTTTGTAATTTTTGATTTTTTTAATATTTGAAATATATGATTTTTTGGATTTTTACAAGTTTTTGAAAAATTTGAAACAAAAATGCAGATAAATGTAAAATAACTTGAATACACAACAAAAAGGAAAACACGCCATGACTTATTTAGTAAACTAGGAGGAAAAACACAACACGTGCAAGTGATAAAAAGACCCAAAACAAGCATCACAAACAAACCCAATATGAGTAAGAAAGAAACCACACCAAAGTTATATGTGAAATTTTATGTGAATAAATTTCTTGCAATTTGTCTACAATAAAGGTAAACAAAGTACAACAAAATAAAAAACTAAAATAAGTAAAAGCATCGTCACAATGTTGACAAACCACAAAAATACGCCACATCTTGCAATAACAACGTCTAATGACACTCCGAATGTGTTACACATTGAAGAACTAGACATATATGAATGCCCTTGAGCGACAACTTAGAACACGAGAGGATTGGATTAGGCTAAAGAGTGGATTGATACTTAGATACTCCAAAAGAGACTCTTGTCGAATCCCATTGAAGTTTGATCTGTATTGGATTAAAATGTAAAATCCAAATGTGTCCCAAGCAAAGTTATATTGAGAAAGGGTAAATGATTGCTTGCCGTGAGCATATATATACACCATGGGCAATAAAGATGATTATCGAAAGATGATCTAGAATGATCATGAGGAGCGCCATCAAATGGTGAAACTATTGGACTGTGTTATTCAGTTGTTGAAATTTGGTCAAACATTATTTGAATGTTTTGATTTTGACAGTTTTATACCATTTTTTGGATTTTGGAACAATTTATATTGTTTTTGTATTTTTTAAAACAATTTTGTATTGTTTTTATAGTTTTGTGAAACATAATTGAATGTTTTGGTATTTTACAACTTGGTAAAAGGGGTGTGTTATTTGAAAGCAGGTGCAAATAATTAGAAGCATTCCATTCCATTGATAGAAATGTAGATGATAAAATGATAGGGTGTTTCACTCTGCTCGTGACTCCACGCACCTAGGAAGATGCGGGGGGCTCATCATCGAGAGCCAAGACAGACATGAAAACAAGGTGAATAGTGATATGAAAGTGAAGATTATGGATGTGAAGACATAAGGTGTAACAATGATCCATATGAGAAAAATGTAACTCATCTCTAGTTAAGATTATCTGACCAATTCAAAGATGATTCCACTTTATAAGTTATAACTTGACCTAGATCTGTAGATGGCCTACTAATTGGAAAGAATTTGGTTGAAGGAATTATTGTCTCTCTTAACACGAGCAACTAAATTAATTCTTGGGATGTTTTTGATTAAGCACTTTGATTAAGATTTTGAAAGGCTTTATTGGTTAATTTTTTTTATTTGTTTTCGAAAGGGACCCCATACATCTTGCCCCATGTCACCAATAAGAGGCAAGGTCTCAACATCGAAGATAAAATGTAGGCAAGTAGGGCTTCCTCCATTCCCAGTCTCATAATACTAGTGAGAAGTACGTGTTTATCACTAAAGACTCTGAAGGACAAAAGGTGCAATGATTTTATAATTTTTTTGTGTATTTTTAGATTGATTTAATTTGCCTTGTATGTTGATAGTGTGCTGATTGGGAAGGAACATTCTACCCCCAAGTCTCAGCCTCACGTGACTAGTAAGACACAAGGGTTCAACATCATAGATTGAGATGGGAGGTCAAAAAAGACTTAGTAAAGAAGTTTGAGCTTTGTGTTAAAGAGAGAGATTATTTGAAAGGAGGAGTTACCATCAGTAAGATTCAAGACAAAACCATAGGTAAAAAGATCTGAAATGGTAGAAACCATAACAAAGGCGGGACACACAATGCCCAACAGGAATAAGGTTAACTTGTGTCATAACAGGTGAAGATTTTGAATATATAATAATTTTATGATTAAGATATTTTCCAATAGATGGAATTCTTAATATTATTTGTACTTACTTTTCTATTTTCGGTTCATAAATAATGTATTAAAGAATGAATTGATACAAAGTTTTATTCTTTTTAAGTTTTCTAAATTTTGGTGGATGAGGGTTTGAAATAGACTCATCAAGAAAAAGGTCCATGTGTTAGGAATTATTCATGACATTATTATATTATTTAGGTAAGACACAAGGGTTCAACATCATAGATTGAGATGAGAGGTCAAAAAAGACTGGGTAAAGAAGTTTGAGCTTTGTGTTAAAGAGAGAGAATATTTGAAAGGAGGAGTTGCCATTAGTAAGATTCGAGACAAAACCATAGGTAAGAAGATCTGAAATGGTATAAACCATAACAAAGATGAGACACACAATGCCCAACAGGAATAAGGTTAACTTGTGTCGTAATAGGTGAAGATTGCAAATATATAATAATTATATGATTAAGATATTTTCCAATAGATGGAATGCTTGATATTATTTGTACTCACTTTTTTATTTTTGGTTCATAAATAGTGTATTAAAGAATGAATTGATACAAAGTTTTATTATATTTTTATTCTTTTTAAGTTTTCTAAATTTTTGTGGATGAGGGTTTGAAATGGACTCATCAAGAAAAAGGTCCATGGGTTAGCAATTAGTCATAACTTGATTATATTATTTAGGTTTATTAATAATAGTGATTTGTTAATACAAATCACGTAGCAATATTGAGAGGATAAATTGTAGGAGTATATTAGTTGTTAATATTTAGTTGTTGAAACAACTAACTATTTTAGACTAAATGGTTATTCAACCATTTTTATATATTGTAATGTTTCTAATTAATAAACCATGTTGTTGAGATTGACCAATTTGTGTGCTCTGCACATTTGAGCCTTCATCTCTTTCATACATTATGAATTAATTATTATTAGTGGTATCAGAGCAGGTTGTCATGGACCTGTCTATACTTTACTTTCGTTTGTGTTTTGCATCAAAATGGATTATTGCATGTTGTTGCAGTGTAGACCACGTGCAACAACTCTTGCATGTTAGTTCACCCTTTCTTGCACATTGGAAAACAATTTCAATGTACATTACATGAAAATTCGTTGTCATTCGCCACTCACATGCATTTTTCTTCTATCCTTTCCACTTTGTTCATCTCTTTATAGCATCCTAAGAGTTAACTTTCTAAACACATCTTCCTTCCAACCTCAAAAATGTGCTTGAAACACTGTCATCCTGTGACTTAGTTGCTTGACACCCATATTCCTGAATTTTATTAGTTTGAGTGCATTCATGACCTTCCATTCTTTTTACAAACTTCTTGTTGACTACACAAACCATCAAATTTATGACTAGCTCCCTTTCTCAGAGTTCCTTTCCTACCAAAACCTACTAGTCATGCATTACTCAGTTAAAAATTTGTGTGTCTCTATTTTGCATGAGAAATATTGGTTTGTAATTAACTTACTCCTTCAAGGAATCTCTATATTTATTCTAGATCTTTAAAAATCAATTTGGTGCCAAGATTGTTAAGATTCTTTCTAAACATCTAAAAATTCTTGTTTTTCTAAACCCTTGAGGTAGGTTATCCTTGGACTGAGAGACGTTTATGGTTTCATTTCTTTTGTTAGACTCTTTGACCCTTCTTAGTGACTTCAAAATTCATCTACATTCCTTTGAACCATTCCTACACACTTCTCATACAATGAAGTCTACCCAAAAATATGAGTTTGACTGTTTAACAAACATCAAAGAGCATTGTGCTCAGTGTTACACTTGTATTGAGATTCTCAAACTTCTTTGACTAGTTACACTGAGCTAGGGAAGTAGTTAGATCATTTACACCTTCACAACAAATCACACAATTATGTTTAAAACCCTTTAACATTACTTACTTCACAATCATACCTTAATCCTCACAATGAATCCAATTGCAAGGTTCAATTTTTCATGACATTCCATCATTCTGTAACCTCCTTCTAACACTCCCAAAGCCTATAAAGATTTCCTATTTCTGAGATAAGATTCAAAGGATAATAAAACATGAGAATTGTTCTCAAGTACTTCAATATTCAATGCATGTTACTCAAAATGCAACCTTATACACAGTTTCTATACAAGAAGCTCTTTTTTGAATAAAAGCATGAAATTACAAGGCTTCATTAGCCATGAGGCTCTGCCACATAGTCCTCCTCCTCTTCCCAAAATCAATGTGTGTTTTGTATTCTTCAAATACATTCTCCAACATTATACAAATGAGAGGAAAATTTGGTAGTCAGGGCTTCCCACAAGTAACCCCATTAGGTCAAGCTAACTCAATATGAGTTATAGGCTTGATTAGAGTGAGAAAATCATGACAAAGGTGGTAAAGATGTCATAAAACTCTCATTACAACATACATGGCTCTTATACTAACATCTAACACTATAACACCCTAATACTAAATTTAAAATATTTAAATTACAAAAATGGAGGGAAAATCCCTTATTCAAACTCAAGGAGTCCAAAAGGTCTAAAACTAACTATGATCACTCTAGAGACACCTTAACCTCCTAAAGAAAATAAAAATTTATGTTATTTACATGATGTTGCCTGCATCAGACATTAAACAATTTATCATACAAAACCACACACAAAGTTCACTGTTACACCTAGTCTTACAAGCTAGAATTTCTTCAATTCTTGGAGCCTCAGCTCTCCCAAGCCTTGGATCATTCGAATGATGCCTTAAAAATAATTACTAGTCCTTTAAATTGTCATTCCCCTTAGTTACCACCAAGTTTTGACCTTTCAACTTCCTATTTAGTCACTTGGACAACTATTCTTGCTTCAACTTTACAAGGTACATATGACCAAGAGCTTAAACTCTTTACAACCTATGGACTCCTTTAGAAAGAACATTACAAACATTACTACTTTTAAGAGTGATTTCTTTTTAATATGATATGTTTGTTCTAACAAAGATTTACCTCTTTAAAAGTTTAAAAGTGGTTATGATGAATATGGTGCTTTTACATATTTATATGCTTTTTGTAACTCATATTTACATTCATTTCATTGATTGCAGGCATCTCCTAGGACCCATGGGAGAGAGGAGAATGAGCAGATCGACATGCATTGGTTTACAGGTACACAATTAAATATCAGTTGATAAAATTTTTCACATATACATGAATATTTTATTATGATCTATTTTTCTACTTACTGCAACTAATTTAATGTGCAATGATTGCAGGCATCTGTCAGTGGACACAAGAGAGAAGGGGAGGAGCATATTCCATTACACGAGGATTTACAGGTAACCTTTATGTCGAAGTGAAATCAATATTCTATATTGTGAATCATTTTATTATATAAATAGTGTTAAAAATAGGAATAAAGCTATACTATATAAATTTATTTTTGTTTGGACTAACTTACCAGTATTCTTTCAAAAGACTAAAATGTTCCTATAATGCAGGCCTCATCCACTCCTGCCTACATCCATAGCAGTTCCTACTATGGTGCCATCTATTGGTGATGATGGTGGATGTCTAGATGGAGGGACAAGTGGTGGGCCATGAAAAATTGAACAATGTTGGTGCTGATGCAATCTACCATGGGAAGAAAGTTCCATCAGATTGTGCAGTTGTTAATATCCTCAGTGTCATCGATCGTGATTTACCCTCTACTATTTCCTAGCGCTTCCGTGGACATGCTGGTGGATGTTGTCAATGGATTTACCATTTGGCCACTTTTTGATGTGCATCGTAGCTAGCCACCTCAGGTAATAGATTGTTTGGAAATGTTTTACATGTAGTTTTGGCTTTGTGGTATTCTTAGTATATATTTATTATAGTAACACAAACTGTTTAAATTTTGCAGGATGATGTGGTACCCACCAAAAAATCAAGGCAGGCATTCAATTACAGGAGTGACACCCAACTTGATACATAAGAACCCCAAAAGAAAAATAATCATATTTCGAAAAGAATTACCTTTGTTGCATGCACTAGACAATGGAGGAAAAACTGATTTCATACGATTAACCTAATTATTTCATAACATTAACATTAATATAATGACAAAGTTTTAATTGTTATAATTGTGGATTGTTTTAATATAATAACATTAACATTAACATGTGTTTTAATTGTGTATTTGTAGGATTTAATCATGCTTATAGTTGTCATAAGTGTTTTTTGTTTGAATGTGCCATGTGGCATCACAATGGGTTGATTATTCATAATTATAGTTGTCACAAATGATTTTTTTATTTTAATGTGCCATGTGGCATCAAAATGTGTTGATTATTCATGATTATAGATGTCACATTTGTTGGTTTGTTTGAATGTGCCATGTGGCATCACAATGGGTTAATTATTCATGATTATACTTGTCACAAATGTTTTTTGTTTGAATGTGCCATGTGGCATCACAATGGGTTGATTATTCATGATTATAGCTATCACAATTTTTTTTGTTTGTATGTGCCATGTGGCATCACAATGACAACCACATGTAATCATTGCATCTTCTCCCCACTTTATTCAACCATCATGTGATTTTGTAAAATACTTAACATGTGAACCTATTTTTTCCTCTATTTATTACAACAGTCTAACATTGTTTTTTATTTGTATCACAGTTAAGCTTTGAATCCATTTTCTCCCATCCATCAATCACAATTAAGGTAATTTCGGTTCATTCTACTTCTACAATTAATTATAGCATTTTATTAAATAGAAATGAACTTCTTGTCATTTTGTTAGAACCATCCATATATAAACTTGTTCTTGTCCTTGGTTCCCTGTCTTCATTTGCTTTTGGAGAAGAAGCTTGATGATCAAGGTTTTCATATCCTCCTGAATGTCCTTAGGTTGAAAAATTTAGCTTTTGTGGTCTTTAAAAGAAAATAACATTTAGAAATATATTCATCATCCTCAAAATTTTTCGGTTGAAGTCTTGAAGAATAAGTTTCCAAAACAATTATCTCAAATTATCCTATGGTTTCTTGTATGTTTTGTTGCAGTTCTCATATGGTAAAAAGTTATTTTTCCTTTTCTTGGGACCATGTAAAGCTTTTCCTATTTTTACTCTTCATTTATCAAATCTGTAAGTTAATGTGACTTTTGAATTTAATTATAACATATTCTTTGTTCATTAATGTATTCTTTTTTTGACACCAATTCTTATGATTCTTTCTACCAGATAAGTGTTTTCTATTCATCTAAAGAAGTCCATGCTACTGTATCTTTTCTAAAACCATTAATTCATTTTATTCTCACAATTCTTTATTCTATCATTTTGCTTTTGATAAAAATTCATGTGTTGTTATATCCTCATCCTAAAAATTGTCTCTCCAAGTGTATACCATGGAGAAAAATTTATGTATTCATTTGGACAGCCAATATGCTGGTAATTATGTATATTGAGACATATACAGACCCTTGAAATCTCCTTCCAATTCTTCAATTTTGGTTTGTTAGCATCTCATCGGGAGTAAGAATATTATATTTTGATGTCATTTAGAACTAAATTTAAATGGTCAATTTATGTCATGTTTATAGTGGTAAAGTTTTGTTATTAGGTGTTAAGTGTTATATGGTGGATATTATGCCATGATACTTGGTATAATGTCACAAGAATTTGTGTCTCCAGTAATTATTCAGAAATAATAAAAACAGCTAAGAACAATCCTGTAGATTATTTTTAACTACATGCAAGTTCGTGATTGCTCAATGAGAGAACCCCTTGATTATTTTTATTGTGGAATATTGCAATGATTGTCCTCATTTCTACGTATTCATCTTTTTGCATTGGTGAACAAATTTTCACAAGTGATTAAAATCAACGTTTCTCTCTTACCATTAAAGCTTTTCACATTTTTACTATTTCATTTATCAAATCTTGGAGTTAATTTGAAGTTTTGAATGTTAATTATGACATTCCATTCTCTACATCCTTGCTATAATTCTTTTGTACACTGGAATTTCATTTTCTTTTTACCATATGTGTTTTCTATGAATTTATTCCCTTAGTGTCCATGCTAACTGTATCATTTGCTAAAAATTAATTCATTAATGAAATTCTCATTCTTTATTGATTGCTATCATTTTGCTTCATCGTGATATAAATCATGTGTTGTTATTTCAAACACATTCAAAATTGCCTATCCAAGCATATACCAAGATCATAATTTATGCTATACATTATGGAGGCCAATATGCTTGGGAATTTTGGATATTGATTCATATATCACCCTATGAAATCATTCCAATTCTTTGGTGATGGTTTTTAACAAAACAAGTAAGAATATTATATTTTGAGTCTATAGTCTAAATTAAATAGTCATTAAATTCATGTTTAAGTGGTGATATTTTACAACATATTAAGTGTTATAAAAGATGTTATTTGAAAACAGTATTTGTATAGTACTTTTCTAGAGTCTAAATCCATTAGTTAAAAATAATGGATTTAGCCTTTTCCACATTGGTTCCTATTTGTTCCATGGGAGAACCCTTTGATTATGCAAGTGATCATAAATTGGGGAAGAGATTGTAATTGAGTTTTACCTTGAAATGCTTATCGATAATTACTACGATGGCTAAATTAAAATGGAAGGTCCTTTCTCAAAGTCTAATAGACAGTGCCAAAAGTACACATTGTTGGAAACTATAGACTCTCTTAGAATTTCAAAGTATGTCTTAAAAAATATTTCAACCAACAAGAAAAGTAGAGATAATCATGACAACAAAACTTTAACGTCAGGTAACTTCTCTTTTTACAAATTATAACGTTGCTTGTAGATTTTTCCAACTGTTGATCTATTTTAGCATTGTCCATAATTTAAAGATTACTGATGCAATTCATTTACCCAATTTTTTTGCTGAAACATTATTAATGTCTAGAAAATTGAAGGAGTGAGATGAACATATGTTGAGTCTAGTATATAGATTTTCACGTGTTTTTTATCATAGGTGATGGTACAAACTCATGCTTATTGTTTATAGATTTTTGGTGAATCATAAAAACATTTTCTAAATTTCTTTGTGAAGATATTAATTTATCTATCAATATGATTTAGTTTGGTATACATTGGGATATTAATCATTTTTTTATTATGTTATTTCTTTAAGCAATATCATTGTCTTGTCTTTCACATTTCCAAATTCACATCATCAACCGTGATGGTTTAGACTAAAGTGCCCGGTATCGAGAAGAAACATGTACATGTCAAAGATCCATTAGAAAATGCCGAAAAGTTTGAGAGTGAGTTGCATCCAAGAGGAGAAGGGATGAATTGCATTCTAATATCTTTTAGAGGTAAATAACGTAAAAAATTATTTACTTCAACATTTAGTTTACATTGATTTTTTTAATGTAAAGATCGTAACATAATGTTTTCTCACAATTTTTTGCACCCCAAAGGAGTCCTTGTAGTAAAGGTATGAGGAGATGGTAGAAGTTGACAAAAAACATATAAATGTTTTGGAAGAGAAACTTGCATTTTATGAATAAGAGAACAAACAACTACAAGACGAAAGAAAATTTGTAAGGATGAAACTCATAGATCTACGTGATTTGAAGGCCAATATAGAGATGAACTTGATTCAACTACAGATGGAACATAAAATCCTGGACAACCAATGAGTATACGACAAGGTTGCAAATGTCAGAAGTTGTCTTGGCAAAGGTTCAAGAGATGGTGATCATTCGTGACCAGGAACACAAACATTTGAAATATCTGTTTAAAAGAACGTTGGGTTTTCCTAATCAATGTAATGAGAAAACAAACTAAAAATGTTTCATAGACACATGTTTGTAAAACTATTTATTGTTATAATGTGTAACACATCAAACATTATTTGTTGTGCAAATTATATTAATTATATTCGATGATATTTTAGTTTTTGTTTTCAATTCACATGTTCTTATGTTAATAGTATTTTTTTAGTTATTATATGGATTTTATGTCTTTATTTCAATATAAGAAGGTTGGGAAGATAAAATAATATGGTAATGATGAATAAAATCTTACACAATGTTAGGAAAAATTGTATGTGTGAAATTAGTTTCTTGAATGGATTTAGTTCTATCAATAGTATACCTCAATTGTAGTAGAGAAAAGAATTATTTGGTTGATCTATGTATCTATTTTTGTAATCAATATAACTTTTCTTTGAGGTGGGCCCCTCTTGGCTTTGTAAGCTTCCTCCAACTTGAGTTATTACCTCCAATGAGTAGATTTCCGTGTATTATAATAGTACAGAAAAATTATGATTTTTTATACCATTGTCTTAAAAGTATTTATGTTTGTATTTTTGATAATACATTAATAATCCAAGTCTGCCCCCTTAAATTCTTGGTGTTGTATGTCAATTACTTCAAGGATATAGCTAAGGAGGAATCCTTGTAACTGTTGTTGTACTTGGTGAGCTCAAGGTGTTGTATATTGGAGCTCCAATACAATCAATAGTAGCCATCAAAGTCAAGAGTATAGATAGTTTTTAGGTCTCTCTTATGATGGTATTACAATGTATTAACCACAAACAACACTACCATATGATAATACAAAGGTCCAGGTATGTGAGATAAATACAAGTATATGTAAATAATTAGTAAATGATCATTCATTAATAAATGAAAGGGGATTATAATATGACTTTTTCAATTTATAATAAAATTTAGCACAATGGATTTGGGTTTTCTATAGTAAGAACCATGATTATATGGACTATATCAAGTGTTATATGGTTCATGTTAATGAATATCTTGAGATGTATGAAGAGAGCATTATCCTCAAACTTGAGGTATTATGTTACATATAAATGCACATAATCCCTAGTGTATATCATTAACTTTTAGTTTTATAGAAATATATGTCACATTAATATTTGGGAATCTCTTGAAAATTTAGAAGCAAGATTTTAAATTTATAATTATGGACATACTATATAATTTGAATGAGGAGGAAATTAGGACCTAGATATCTTGACCATTAATTTTATACATCTACAAGTCATAGTTGTATTTTTAATCTAGTAGTTATTATGTATGTGAGGAAGACAATTAAAGGGTTATTATTAAAACCCTATCTGCCTTGATTCTAAAGAAAAACCTTGTGCACAAGGGTTTGTTTAATGTTTCTATATTAATATTTAAGGAAATGATGATGGATCCTCCTATAAAGTAAATGTCAAATCACTCAAAGTGGATTTGTATATGGATATAAGAAATTTCAATTTATTCTTTGAGCTCAAGCATTCTATTTATCAGAAATTTTTTTGCCATAAATTTTGGGAAAGTTCAATAACTGTATAATAGACCAAGATTTGCATTCCCCAAATGTTTAAAAATAGCAATGTGGAACCTTTACAAGACCAAAACAATAACATAGGAAAAAATAAGACAATTTAAGATGTAGATAATTAGAATGGTGGAAACAATAAAATCACAAAAAGCATAAATGACTCAAAAAAAGAATTAATGGATAACCTTGAATATTCACCTCTAGATAATTGTCAAAGGGTAGTGGAAGTTGGATACAATGTTAAACTTTAGTTTGGTAATACTGTCAAAAAATGGAGTTCATAGTTGTTGGGAATTCATAGTTTTGGCTTGTTCCTTGAATTATCTAGTTCATGTTTCCTCCACCTAGTTGTACTATGTTTTTCCTTTTTTTGATGACTTGGTTTGGGGAATCTACCTCTCTTCTCTCACTAACATAGCCTCTTTGAAACTTCCATCAAGATATGAACACCCTTTTTATCACCCTTAAGATTAATTTGCCCCTTAGAATTCTTCCTTTCTTAGACTATCTAACAGACCTCTACACTCTGTCTGTACTCTTTTCTTCTTTTGATAAGGTATTTTATTCTTCCCACTCACCTATATCTCTTTTTCTAATAACTCTACTTTGCTTCCTCCATCCTTTTTCTTGCTTATCTCCTCTAGACATTAACTTCCCACTTCCTCTTATCTTTTCATAGACTCTTCCTTCTCACTATAATGTTACAGTCAACTTTATGACAAAGACTTTGACATATTAATACTCCCATGCTTTTCAATACCTTTAACACATTCTAACAAAAACCCTATCTTGTTTTTTCATTCCTTGTCTTGCCTAGTTACTTCTAAGATGGTTTGTTGTATGGTTTTAGCAAGGACTGTCATGGTTTGCTCAAGATTGTGGTATATATAACAGTTACAATTATTCCTCCATTGATGAACCCACAGAGTGATCTAAGTATTTAAGACCTTAAGTCATGTTAACAAATGCCATTCCCAACTTGTTTACCTTCTTCTACCTTCAAGGTTTTAGTTTCTAGGACTATTATCGTACAAAATTTGTCTTGACTGAGTGGATATTTAGGAGTGTATCTTCTCTTCATATTCTAATTATTTGGTGTTATGTCCTTGACAAGGGTTTTTGATGACTCATAATCATAGGAACTTATCTCTCAAACCTTATTAATGACTCTAAAATTATTCTTTCCATAAACCAATCATCTTATATTGGAGATACTTCATTCCAAGGTTTGAAAACTATGTACTAGCACTGCCTAGGACCGTGCATGCAAGAATTCAGTCTACTAGACTCCTCAATTATCTTGATTTTCCTCTTTTCCCTTGAATATGTTTTAGCTACTTCCTCAACTACTTGTATAATAATAAAGATATGTTCTTGTCAAGTTTTAAACAAACTTATTGGTCTTAAACCCTTAGATTAGGGTATTTCAACACTATACAGATTGTACATGGTGATTTTATTCCTTTAAACATTGAATGATTTATTGATAACTAATATGACTCCAGATACTAATTATAACTCTCTCATGTCTCTCCTTCAAGCTAGCATTCATATCAAATACCTATAGACTCATGAATCCTTCTTGGAATTGCTAATGAACTATCACAATTTTCAAGGTGATTTGAAATTTTAACTTAACTCATACACATTTAATTAGGGATTACACAAATTTTTCATTCACACAAACTATATTTACCTTCATAAATTAACCTTTAACCTCTGTAGTAGACCATTTCCACAATCTCTTAGTTCCCTATTTCATTCTTTGACTATCCTCCATCAACCTAGGTACAACTCAAACACATTTAAGATTCTTTGACCACTGTATACAGTCCTTTTATCACCTGAAATCACATTCATGAGTTAACTCACATATGAGACATTCATTTATTCTTACATTCAATTCATATCATGAAAATAAACCATTAATTATAGTTCTTAAGCCTAGGTGGTTGTAATAGGGTAATAAATGAGTTATAAATGGTCAGTGATACTTGTTCACACTCTTGATATGTTCACAAGGACTCAACTAGGGCTTTAACTCATGTTGGTAGACCTTCCTAGGTGAGTTAGTGGCTAACAACCCTAACTACCTTACCAAGCTTTCATGCTTTTGAGAGTGTATTCGAATGAAAAAAGGGAAAATAGGTGCGTAAGAAGAGGGGAGGAAGTGTAATCTCTATTTTGGATAGCCCTGACGGCTCAGGGAAGCTGTGTATGTGCATGAATAATAAAATAGAAGCTTCTTCACCTTGTATAAGTTGTGTAAGATTGAGTATTTGAGATTTGGAGTATAAGTTGTGTAAAATTTAATAGTATATATATCCATTATGGTAAAGTAAGGTATTTTACCTTATTGTTTCCACATATGAAAAATAAGGATTTGGGTCAACATATTGTACAAGTTAATAAAATCAATTAATATATTAGACATATAAATAACCCGACATATCTCTGTTCATGACATATCAACTATGGTAGAAACACTTATGTCCTTATATAAGACAATTATCTTAATCAATTAATACATACATTATTGCATTGTTACATATGGACATAAAGTATTTGGGATTTAAAATCACTTAGAAGTGAATAAATATTTATTAAAAAATTAAATTATATTTGATAAACAAAACATGAAAATGGTAATAACATTTGTCTAGCATTATTCCTTGTCCTAATATAGTAAATTATGTCGGTACTAGAAAATTATGTACTGATTGTGATATGCTAGAATGACTCTAACACATTGCATCAAGAATATATTTATGAAATATGTAGATACATTATATTTTAGTTATTGTTTTGGATTCACGTGTTTTTATTATAATTGTATTGTATTTTTAGTTATTATATGGATTTATATGTCTTTGTTGTAACTTTGTATTTTGTATCTTTTGCTGACTTGTCACATTAAAATACAATTAATAGAAATGTTAATAAAATTTAATTTAATAAACAATTACATTTTGAAATCAATTAATATATTGGACATCTTGATAACCTGACATATCTCTATTTTTGACATATTAACTATGGTAGACTACACTGCGAAGCAAGTGGACTATACTTCGAAGCAAGTAGACTACACTCTGAAGTAAGTTGACTAAAAAACTTATGTCCTTCTATAAGAAAATTATCTTAATTAATTAATGGATACATTATTGCATTGTTACATATGGACATAAATCATATGGGATTTAAAATTAATTAGGAGTGAATAAAGTTTTATTAACACAAAATTATTTCTGAACAACAAAACATGAAAATGGTAATAACATAAACTAGACAATTAAATAGTAAATTGTGTAGCATTATTAATAACAATTAAATTTTGAAATCAATTAATATATTGAACATCTCAATAACTTGACATATCTATGTTTGTGACATATCAACTATGGTAGACTATACTTCGAAGTAAGTAGACTATACTTTGAAGCAATTAGACTATACTCCGAAGCAAGTTGACTAAAGCACTTATGTCCTTCTATAAGATAATTATATTAATTAATTAATACATAAATTATTTCTTTGTTACATATGGACATATATCATTTGGGATTTAAAATCAATTAGGAGTGAATAAAGATTTATTAACACATCAAATTATAACACATCAATTAGTAGGTTCATAAGGCATGTTTATAAAAAATCGCCCCCTTTAATTTGAATTCATCGCATCAAATGGAGTCATTTCACACGGGTGAAAGGATAGATCAAGACATCCTTTACCTTCTTACAAAATAGAAACCCTCGCATTAAATCATCCTTGCTATTCAAATTGTTCCCTAATCAGTCTTGCTTCGGTCTATATTCAGTTGTCTTGCTTTGGATTTTTCATTATCATTCTTGCTGCATTTATCCTTTGCTTTGGTTTAGAAGAATGGGGCATAAAAAAGTACTCAGAACCAGACTCTACCTCAATTTTATTGTGATATTCACAACTATCAGCACTATTTGTAAAGGCAAGATGGTTGGAATTCATAAAGAAATTCCAAGGCTATAAGGAAGCAATAATGGAAGAATTCAATCAAAAATTTTCAAGGGAAGCTCTTTAACGGTAAGAAGCACAAATATTCATGTCAATAGTAATATCACAATTCAAATTTTAGGGATTCCTTGTGAAGGGATGCAGATTACAGGAAGGTCTACTTATAAATACCTAATTCAAAATTTTCACGACCATCGGAGAGCCTGAACCGTAGTTGGCCCTAAATAATGCAAAACATGTCAAAGGTATTAGGAGAGATACAATTCTTGAACCCTATGGGGTAAAATCCTTTTGGATAGTGAAGTATTTCACCAATGAAGGTGAATACAATATCTTAGGAGGTGATACAATGCAGATTTTGATTCATTTGAAACATGGTTTGCACAAACTAGGGCATCGAGTAAATTTACCTCAATATCTGTGTGACAACATCCACATTATGGCCACTAGATATAAGGAGAATAAAGGAGAAATCAATCACCACGATCTCACTTACCCAATTTGTCAATATTCTATCAAAGAATAGAAGGTTAAAAAGGCTTGGAAAAATTTGATGCAGGATATGGGTAAAGTTCTTGAAAAAATAGAGACATAATCTCTCTGAATCTCTTGCACCTAAACCAAATCCATCCTCTCACTAAACTTAAAGGAGAAATGGTGGAACCTAACACTAAATAGGGTGAGATATCTAGTGCCACATCTACTGGAACAATTGCAAAAGGAAAGAAAAATGGAAAAATTGGGAAAATAAACTGTCATTGAACCCCCAAGTAGAAAAAGAAAAGGATAAATAAAATTGATTATTCTAGAGGATGAATACCTCGAGAAGGCAGCTGAAATTTTAGGAAGCATAAATTCAGGTACAAAGGAGTCTACAAAACAATATATACCTGAAGAAATTGAGGAAATCACTGAACAAAGGAGTCCTGAAACTTTGGCACAACCCTTCTTCTTCCAGTAAGGAAAACAGAAAAAGAAAAGGCTCGTCTTACAGAAGAACCTGTATCTCCCACTTCACCAGGTTAGGGTATTAAAGAAGATCAATTGCAACATGTGATTCTCCTCTCTAAGAAAGAAGCAATCATCAAGTAATAACAAGAAGAAATAGAGTTTCTTAAAATAAAGGTACAAATAAAAGAAACCCTTATCTCTTCTTTACAAGTGCAAATTGAAAAAATGAAATGAAATACAAGGAAAATGAAGAAACAACCATTTCCAACACTAAAGTAAAAGTTGATAAGGAAGTTTAAACTTGCTTAAACATAGAGGAAGTCAGAAATGTATGGGGTATAATTTGTAACAATTATGAAAAATTACATTCTCAAAACGAGACATTGAAAAATTAGTTGGAAGAGGAGAAGATTGAAAGAACAAAAATAACAAAAAGAAAAGGAAAAGATCAAAAAACGACTTACAAGATGCCTGTGTATTAGGGGAAAAATTATTTTCTTGTAGAAGACCTTAGTCGGTATATAGTGCTTTCTTGGAAGAACAATTCTACATGTGGAAATTATTAAGAATAACATGTGACTTTCCATTTGAAATAGATAATGACATAGAATTTTTGAAGGCATTTACACAAATATTCCCTGAACATCAAAATATCATGTGTGAATTCCACTTGTGTAATCTTCTATTGGGTCACATGTCATAATTTCAAATAAATATCTTTGTAGGGGAGTCTCAATTAAGATCCTTCGTTTCTACCAAGAAAAATCAAATAGAATGGGATCGAAAGAAAAATGAGTATTTTGAGAAATTGAAGACAAAAGGTTTGTGCATGAGCCCTCAATTTCCTAAACCAACAAAACAACGTATGACATTTAGGGCTATCAGCCCAAGATACATGACCATCATATTGCTTAGCTAAAAGAGAACATTGCAAGTGTTAAAAAATTCCTTCCTCAAACAAAGTTTGCAAATGCATTGGAAGCCTGCGACAAAAAGATGGGATACATTGAACATACCCTTGAAAAGGAGGGAGGTACTTTCCCTCACAAATCTAAGGTGGTCCATGAGAAGAGCAATGGAAATTAGAAGGATGATTCCACAAATTTTTCAAAAAAAAGGAAGAAAATGGATAGGAATGTAGTTTAGACTGCCACTTATTCTTTACCCTATGCCTTTATGGAAAAAAATACCATTGCAAAGAAATGAAGCATTCGAGAAATGAAAAACAAATGTTGAAGAAAATGAAGGGTTTTGCGTCTCATTGGAAAAGACATGGGAACTTCACACACGTGTTTTTGACTTGAGAAAATATTTGGAGGACATGATTTTTGCTCTATATTTTAAAGTACCCGATGAGGATGAGGATGAGGATAATGCATAGAATCCTTGTCCCAATAATTAGCTAACTACTTTAACACCAATTGGTGTTCTCGAATGTTGAATGACCTTGATCTTTTTAAGTTCAATTGTTTTACTTTTATCTGATACTATATGTCTTGAATAGCCTACCATGCTACCTCTGATTGGAGAAAGTCACACTTTCATAGTGAAGCATACAACTGTATAGCTTGTGTACAAGAAGTTTTATTAAGTTAAAAATAGTTAAAGGTGGTTTATATGCTTTTCTTTGTTTTAAATAAAGCTTAACAATTTTTCGTAAAATTTATTGTGAATTTTTTTTCTAAATATGGTTATTAAAAAATGTTCATCATTCTCATAAATAACTTTTTTTAACTCTTCCCTTTCTTCAAACTTGTTGTTGTTAGTATAATTATTGTTGTTACAAGATTGAATTCTATATTATGGATCTTAATATAACAGCATGGAGCTCATACAATTATAATGCATATAGTTAATAACATTACCTTTCATGGATGCTCACTAGTCCTATTTTTAGCATAAATTGACATTGATTATGACTGAAATGTTGCAGATATCTATGTTGATGCCATGTTTAGCTAAAGATTATAACTTTTTCATAGATCACTCGTGATGTTTTAGGATCTTAGGAATATTCAACTTATAATCCTAATATTTGGTTCAGAAGGTCTGACATACCCTAACCACATGTAGATCATACATAGTGATTCTCTGCATATTGATAAGGATCCATTACTCTTTCATGAATGCTCCTTTAGTTTGTCCAAAATGGCAAATTCTTGTTTTGATATGGGCAAAATCATGTTGATCATGTATATAGAGAGGATAACTTGTCATAGATCATGATGCTATAGGAGTTATATTTGAAGGACTAACTGTGTTCATCATTGATATACCCTTCCACATGTATTCATTCAATGATTCTCTCTAGTTGGTGAGGATCCATATACTCTTCTTATCTCCTTTAGTTTGTCTAGAATTTTGAGAAGTGGAGAACATCATATGTAGGAAGATAGGACAAGTCTCAAGATGTTATAGGAAATAGGAGGATCATATTGATAGATAGTTGTTTTGATCATGATAAATTCAAGTGAGTATAAGTCATTTTCCTTCGAAGTATAGGACAAGTCTACTTGCTTAGATAGGAGATCATATAAATAGATAGTTTCTTTTGGTCATGATAAATCCAAGGAGTATAGTCATACTTCCTTTGGAAGTATAATATACTTGCTTCGAAGTATAGTTCTACTTGCTTCGATGTATAGCCTACTTTCTTTGAAGTATAATCTACTTTCTTCGAAGTATAGTCTACTTACTTCAGAGTGTAGACTATTTACTTTAGAGTGTAGTCTTCCATAGTTGATATGTCACAAACAAAGATATGTCAGGATAGAACTTGCTTCATATGAATTGACATAATAAACCCTCATAGGTCTAACTTCTTTTCCACAACGAGTCCTTGAATCTACTTGCAATATTGGTCCACTATGATGAATTATACCCAACATTATACAGTCTAACAAGAAGGCTTAAAAATTTGTCATATCCTATGGTAAATGCATCCAAACTAGAACTACGATAGATAATTACTTGTAACTCTAAGCTTATGTAATATTGTCTTTTCTTTGATTTGTTATTTTAAAATAAAATTTCGGATTTAATATCATTGCACCATGTATGGGATTAGTACTCCTACAAGCTACCTCGAGGTATTATAGACTTCTTTGGACTCCTCTTGTTTTCCCTGAAGTGTGCATCAACAACCCCAAGACTCAAATCATATCAACACCAAATTTCTTGATACATCATGCATTTCAACTCAAAATCTCTTATGACCTCATGATAGGATTCTAAGTGATCTATGTTGACACTTACTATTAGCCTTATTTTCATAGCACTTTTTCCCTGTGTCAAACCATAACTTGACTCTAGCTTTAGTGTACACCTTCAGCTATCATTAGAAAACTCATACACATGAATCACTTCCAGTTGCATTACATCATATATGGTTCTGGTTTGACAGTTGTAGCCTAACCATTGGTGTTGTAAGAAATCACATGTGTGTGTGTGTAACATACACTAATCAACAGGGATGTAAACCTGTGTTATAATTCAGACTTCTAAGGACTGGTGATCTTATAGTTTTCTATCAAACTGGTACATAATTTTTCTATTGTCATTCAACAAACACATTCACACAGTTCATACAGCCATGGGAGGATGCAGGTACACAAAATAATTTTATTTTCCTTCCTGAAAGAATTTTTCCACGATTTTTGTTGAATAGGGATTGACTATAATAGTTACCTGAGCCTGAAAATTATTACGCTCTAATTTTATCCATTGAACTTGAGATTCCTGATTTTTCAGGTCAGTTACAACATAATATGATCCCTCTAAGGGGAAGAAGCTAAGATGGAGGAAAGGTTAAGAACTTGTTCTCAATCACGGAAACCTGACGTCATGGATGCAAGAAGCATCTAGAAGACAAGCTATAAAAAATGGATCTCTCATTAACAAAATGATCTTGAAGCACCCTATTTTTGGGTTACATGTTAGAGTGAACATATAGCTGAGAATTTCAATCTTGATAAGGGTACAATGACTATGACCAATAAATTATATGACAGTGTCCATGAGGATATCTTATGACATCGTCATAGTCAAAGGGGTTCTAAATGGCCCATGGGTTATGAAGGAATCAAATGCTCTTACGATATATAGCTATCAAGTGATAGTGTACTGTTGATTGCTATAATTGGGACACCATAAATGCTATTGAATGCTATTGGATGTCTATTGTAAAATGCACCACCATTACACTATGATCAGATGGTTGTATGCAGTTTTACACAAGTCAAGATGTAAGGACCACATTAAACATAGGAATTTGATGGACGATTCCTTATGATGAAATGTTTTATATGAGCAAAAATGACACTGAGATGAATGTGTAAGACATATACTCGGAACTTTGAGATTCATATACATAAAATTCATGAGATAAAATTACCCCTATGTAATGGGGTTAATCAGTAACTGATGTTACAGATTTTGATATGAAGATCACACATGTTTTCAATATGATGGGACCAAATACTGTAGGACCAAGTAAAGCATTGCCGATTTAATGTGATGAAAAAAATGCTTTATTCAAATATTGATAGACTTGATTCTCACCCCTCCAGTGCATATAAGCTGTCAAAAAAATAGATACCACCATTATCAGATACAAGATCAAAAAATATAGCGCATAGTTACAATAAACGAAAAATGTGTAAAACTTCATGTTGGTACACACTATAAAACAACATTTAGTATTATGTTGTCTTGGAACACGAGCTATGGGACCATGAAGCATTATTTGATCGTAATCACACTAAAGTTAGATTGTGTAAACTCCCTAGAACTAGTAGCTAAAACAATAGGCACATTGAGTACATTTTTGTTCATAAAGATCCCAACTAATATATCCTTACAATGCAAAAAGTGCATTCGAGTAGTTCCAAAAGGGAGCATCAATGATTTGAGTGGAACAATGTT
The DNA here is from genome assembly GCA_019776745.2 of Taxus chinensis. Taxonomy (NCBI): domain Eukaryota; kingdom Viridiplantae; phylum Streptophyta; class Pinopsida; order Cupressales; family Taxaceae; genus Taxus; species Taxus chinensis. Next base: position 729,525,674 of record CM034154.1, read on the forward strand.
GCAACAATTTTTGTTCGAGGGGGTTGTCCCTAGAGAGGAATCGAAAACACAACAATTAAGTGTTTTGGAATTCAAATGAATATGAGACATTAGAATCATGATAATCCTATCATACTCACCCAAACTCTCTGAATGATATCATGGCATGTACAAATTTATCTGAGATATGTAAATACCGGACCGTTTATTTGGTTGCTTTAGGTAGTTTCCTTCCACGAGTCAAATGTCAGGCAATGTATGACTCCTCATACTCTTGAGAATTAGAGTTTTAAATCCTCCACCAGTGACCTCCTTTTGATTTCAGATTTCGAGGTTTCTTATTTTCACTTAACCATGGCACAGTCACAACGAAGAGCTAGAAAAGAAGTGTCATTTTCAATCTCCACCAATCTAGAATGAACTCAAATGAAAACGAACCAGAGTCATGTAAAAGATTTTGATAGTCATTGTATGCTCTTCACAGTCTCCAAACTAGGGCAAGGTATAAAATTTCCATCATTCTAACTAGCACCACATCCATGATGGAATGCTTTTAAAAATGTTTAGAGTTGAAAAGAGGTACCTACTTTCACTGTGAGAAAATGTTGAAGGATGTACACTAAGAGTACTGTACACTCAAACACAGTATGTCTACGCATGTGGATTCGGGGAACATCATACAACAGCAATAAGGCCCCAAGATCGGGGTTCGGGAGTGCGACCCCCAAATTTTTTTTAGGCCTTAAAACATGCCCGAGGATATTGGGAATTACACAGAAAGATATAAAGGATAAATTCTAAGGAAGAAAATAAGATATGGGACGGTTTTGGCCCAAAAGTTTGATACCCACGGTCTTTAGTAAAATTGCTTAAGCAGTTGTCTATTGGATATAGTTTTGTGCATATGGTAGATATAATGTAACATGTACATATGTGTTTTGAATTTGGGTGTAATAATTCTATAGAGTTTTTTGAGCATAGCTCCAAACAGATCTGCCCCACATGTATTGAGAGAGCGGTGCCTTGTAATAAATTCTGAGCAAGTGATTCTTGGATGGACATAGCCCAAATGGGTGTAACCATGTATAAATGACTAGTCTCTTAGTTGTTGATGTTATTTTATTCTGCAACTTTGAAATTTGGAGGATGGTGAATACCTGTTTTTCTGCATATAAGTTTCTACTGACTTGTGATTCTGTGAGGGATTATTCCTTGTATTTTATCCCTTATTTTCTAACAAACTAACTCTTTAGTATGTGAGAATTGATCACTTGCAATGCATTCCCATGGTTTCTAACATGGTGTATTTTGAAGGATAATTTGTGTTTACTTCTGAAATATCCACATCAACTAATCAAAATCTAATTTAAAAAAATAAAATTGAGTATACTAATTGCGACAAGGTTATGCTTCATATAACCATCTTGTTGATATGTTTTTGCACAATTTACTATTTTAAAAAAAATGTGTCAACGACAATGCGGGGCTAATTTTTTGATGCCATCTTCTTCAGGTGCATAAGCACTCAATTGCTTCCACAACATGATTTGGACATGGTCATGCTTATAATGATAAGGCTGCATTTTCCATTAGGATTTGCAATGAGTTTTTTTTAGGATAACAATGATACAAAATAGTTTAAATAATGAAACAAAAACATACACCCTCACCACTAAAATTTGGATCCCTTGTAGATCCAATACCCTCGTTTGTTCTCTCAAGTTGCAACACCTTCAAAACATGTTTTCCGGTGTTGCATTTGGTATCCCAGGGATAACCACAAACATAAAAATTCAATTGCGCTGAATCTCCGAACCAAATACCATCGATCCCTAGATGTTTGACTTCTAACCATGTACGACCCATGAATGGTATGATTTGCACAACAGTCACTGTCTATTATTTCTCTGGCCCTCTCACTGGCAAACAAAATTTCCTTCTCCTTCTTGTAATTTGTCAAGAAGTCAGATACTTGCAACTTCCTCTTGTTTTTGTAATGTGGTTCAACTCAAAACACCAATGTGTAAAGAAACCAATCCATTCTTCTTGTGCATTTCTTTCTTTGATCGCACAAGTATCAAGTATTCAAGAAACAATGGATAAGATTCTATGGATGCACTCGCATCCTGATTGGCATGGGTGAAGTTGTAGAAATTATTTGACCACATAGTTGCATGTGGAAACAATAAAACTAATATAAACAAATTAAAAAAAAAAATTAACTCTACACATAGCTACAAATATAATCATATGTAGTTAACACTTACTAATATGTTCGTCCTACATAGCCACATATTTATGAAATAATCAATAAAGGAAGTCTCTTCCTTGAACTTGATGAATTTGTTGATGAGGAAAAATGGTCATGTGCTCATTTTCGTTGATGGCACACATAATGTCACCTAGTCTCTAAAACATAATTTTCCCCACCTCCTTCTTCATATATTTGTAAATAAAAAATTTGCATGATAATAAGCAATGCAGAAAAAACAAAAAACAACCCAAGCCCATAAACATTATATTACAATTATGAAGAAAAAAAAACCTGTAAATATTCTTTAGCCAAGCCCTGTGAACATGTCATATGCATAAAAAAGACACAGTAACCAATCAAATACAGCCATGAGACATAAATAAAGTTGTTAGGGATGTCAATTGTGTGTATTAAATTGGTAGAAAAAAATATTAGTAGATTTGTACCTTATAGCTTGTATTTCAAAATCCGTATCATCTGTAATGAATTAATTTACATGTCAATCCATCCTTTTCCTTTTCTTCCTCGCGTAGAATTTAGCAATCCATGCCTATATGTCATCCACTTTATTACGAGGACAAAATTTCCTATGCAACGGGAACCCCAGCCTCTTGTCTCATAAAAAACAAGAAGCATGTACAATCTGTACTGAGGAAAATGTGTACACAAAAATATTGTTAGAATGAGAATGACTTAAAAAAATATTTCCAAATATCAATTATGCACGGAAATGAGATAAATATGTCCTTACCCCATACTTATTAATTGATAATGTGGAATCCATTGCAATGATGGAGTTGTGAGGAATGAAAAACCATTATTTCAAGTATCCATGGTGTTTGAAGGCCCATAATGAAAGGCACGTAAATCCCACACACACCTCTGATAATAAAAAAAATAGTATCCCTTTCTATGACATGCCACAAGTTGATACTAGTACTATGTGATTTTGTGTTTTTTGGATCTAATGCTCTTCACTCTCCTCCATGTGCATTCAACACATATTTCCTAGTTAAGTACTCATCCCTTTTGTTGAAAATCCTCACCAACTCCGGATCCGTGTAGTGCCTTTCAATAATGGTGTCAATAGATATACCAACAAGCAAAAGAGATTCAATGTATTGCTTACATTCAAGTTCGATAAATTAGGAGCAAAACCACTTTGTGGATCCAAGCTTGTGTCCTTTACACCATGGAAAAACTCACCATTCTTATCACAATGATACATATCATTGTATATGATATGTGCCACGTCTGGTGTACCAAACATAACCCTCACATTGAAATGGCACTGACATCCACGTTTTTTTATGAAACCTCCTAATTCTTTCACTAGTAGGTGTTTGTTCTTGTTGTCGTCAGGGCCATAAGCACACCAGTAACTAAAACAAAAGGAAATACATACTGATATTAGATATGGAATTTGAAAAACATGGCACTAACATATGTGAACACTATTCCTAAGGAAGACAAAACATAAAGTTAATATAACAAACCTGCAGTACATAATGGTAGCATGTGGTGCTATGCCTTCCTCCGTAAGAGTGTATATCCTTTTCTACTTGCATATGAATGTCGTCTCAGAGCTATCAAGAAGGCCTTCCCCTTTAATAAAGGCATCGAGCAAGTGCTAGAGGGATTGCCACACAAATATCCATATGACCATTATCTTCCCCAATCAGTGTCCATTCAATATCGTCTTGTGAAAAATGTGGTTTCCCATTTCCCACGTCCTGAACATCTAGGGAAAGAAATTATTCATACTTTTTCATTGTTGCGCATCTAAACAAAATAATGTAAACAACTACGTATAATCAGTAAGCATGGTATTTAACATATCAGTATATGAAATGATATACAAAATATGTTATTTTTGTAAACATAAAGCACTGTAATATGACACAAGTAATAAAAATGATCTAAACACGTATTATGTGGTATACACAAGTTGTCTTTTTGGTGCATATGTGACAAATGATGGAAACACTGTAATAGGATACTAGCAGTGAAATTCTGCAGTGTATACACATGATTTCATTTTTAAGTGCATGTGACAAGAGATGTAAACACTATAGTAGGATACTAATACTTGAAATTTTGTGGTCTATATAAGGTTTCACATTTACGTGTGTGTGACAAATGATGTAAACAATGAAATAGGATACAGGTAGTCAAAATTTATGGTATACACAGGTTGTCACATTTGTGTGCATATGTGACAAACGACACAAACATCGTAATAGGATAATGGTAATTAAAATGTGTGGTATATAAAGGTTTCCATGTTTACATGTATATGACATATGGACATAAAAAAAATGGATTCCATGGTGGTTTGAAGGTATTTTTAGGATCCAGTAAGGTAGAATCTTCATGTTTGTGCCATGCATGTTAAAATGAGCTAAGAGTTAGGGACTGTGACTAGGGTTTAAAGGTTAGAGAGTTAGGGACTGACTAGGGAATGTTAGGTGTTTATTAAGGTGAGAGAATGTGTTGTTAGGTTCATATAGGTTGTGTGTTGAGTCTTTGTATGTTTTTGCATCATTAGGATACTTGAAATAATGTCTAAATGGCAATTATACATCTAGAAGGAAAGGGAGGCTCAAAATTCATTTACATTGCTAGGTTAGGTACATGTAAGTGTATGAGTTTGAGTATAAGAGGGTATAGTGTGTGATTTCTTAATGCATGAGTGTCCCATCTATGTGTATGTTCATGAATCCTTGTTTGTAGTTACTCCAAGTGGATATGATAGCACCAATCTCCTGTTTTGATATTGTCATGAGAAGGTACTTGTTGAGGGTGTGACAAGATTATGAAAGCATCACCTATATATTGTTGTGGAACTTAATAAGGTGGGTTGGATACATTAAGCTTGTGTTAAGAGACAAGGAAAACATTGCATGCAATTTGAGTGTTATGATTTGTGTTGTTCTATGAAATGTTGTCAAATTATTAATTATGTACTGTAACTAAATTTTTCTGAGTTGATGCATTGTCTAGTGGATGATTCCTTGTTGGGTGATTGGTTGCATGATTCATCTTATCAAAATTAAAGGGAAGTCTTATTGGAAGGAGGAGAAGGCATGAACTAATCCCTGAAGGTAAACTAATGTAAGAGTATCACTCCTAACCTATACATATAGGTCGATAGCATCAATTTTGGATTCCTAAGTATGTTGATAGGTTCTATAGGTCATCTAGGGTCTATTGGGTATGCTAGTTTAGTTCAACCCTTTCATACTTTCAAATTAGGCCATTTCCCTTCAAATTCTAATTTCAACTCTTGAAGGATAATTTTTGTTTTTAAATGGTGTTTTAATGTATTTATTGGAGCATTAAAGTATGTGAAAATTCCTATTTAGGTTAAGTTCAATCCTAGGTTTAATTAGGTTTTTGGTCTCGAGTTTTAAGTCTAAATTGGGTCTTGAAGGTGTTAATAAATTCTAAACATGTACTAATTGAAGGCTCTAGAAGCCAAGACTCGGTCAGTCAGGCCTAAGAAAACATTTATATACCTCATTTTGTAACGGTTTCTACTATCATTCGAATGGTCTGACAAAGGAAACATAGCTCCAATGAGTTTTGAAGGAAAATTTCTATGTATACACAGTTGTTATGTCGGTTTTGTGATTTTCTTGATCAATGAATTGATGTACGCATTCCAGGTGAATATTTTAAATGGTAAGGTACCTTGTACTATATGTATTCATTATGGTATATGAGTTTCCATGAGTTCTTTTACATGATACAAGTTTGAGTACAGTATTCAATCTTGTAACAGTCTAGTCGAAGGACATTTAAGACTAAAGTTTGTTAATATCGGAAGAGAAATAATTATACAAGGTTTGATGATTAATTTTATGAGGTTTAAAGTAGTCCCACGGGCTTATATAATTCATTACCATAATTTCTACAAGAAAGGTAAGTGTTATCTCCTTTAGTGCATTGGTATCAACCTAGTATCCCCTGTTCTAAGGACAATACATTGATATAAATAACCATTCCTACGATTTGGAATTTTTAAGAGATTTACTCGTAATATGTATATGTGAATAAAGTCACAAAGTATCTATGAGTGAAATAAAAAGATTTGAAATTGAGTCATGAGTCTTTTGTAACAAGTTTTTTACCTATCAGGTTTCTTGAAAACCTTGTTAGGGTTTTCTAAAGAAAAAGTGTGTAGATGGTGTAGAACATTTGGGATCAACCCATAATGTTAGGTGGGCTCAAGATATTGTAAAGGAGGTTATTTTTCTACGTATGGTGTGTAAAGAGATACCATCAGTCCAATAAAAGTCAATTATTGATCCACGAAGGAGATATATAAAAGAAGGAATTTGAGTTAGATAAGAGTTAGTTGTGGGAAAAGAGTGAATGGAGGACCTTGTGAGGAAGGGAGAGAGAGTGAGGAAGAAAGGCTCGTCGAGACTGGGGAGGGGAAACTAATAAGAGTGTTAGTTTTGTATAAATAATGGCATTTTGTATGAAATTGCAGTTGAATAAGTTAAGGAAGGATCAGTTCATGAATGTGAAGTTCAACGATTTAAGAGGAGTTTAGACAAAATATAAGCCATTATGAGCTTGGAATGAATCTGAATTTGGCTCTGCATCACTAAGCTCTTATCATGGTCCTAGGATGATTTAAAGATGTGAAAATGTCTCATTGAGAGAGCATGGGCATATGAAGGTCATAAATGTCATTTATGAGACAAAAGGAAGTTGCATGAGAAGAGAAAACTTTGAATATATGGAAAAAAAAGAACTTAGAAGACATTCCTTGAGGGAAGTAGACTACATGTGAGAAGGCTTAGAGAGAAAGGGAGAGGTAGAGAGCCTTGAATTGAAAATTAGTGAAAGATATACCAAAAGTTGTCTTCTCGGGCTAGACTCAGACCCAACTAGGGTTTTAAGAGAAATTGTGTGCTAAAAACTCCTAAACAAGGATTCTTGCCTTGAATTTTGGAAGTAATAGCCATGAAATGGTCCTTCAATAGAATCAAAAAGAAATTTGATATTTCATTGGTCAAATTTCTAAATAATGCTGATAGTCTTCAACAAGGAAAATGACACACTTTAGAAGCCTTGCGAGAAAGGCATGTTGATAAAATATGTGGGGCATAGGAGTGGAGTTAGATCATGAAAATTTGGGGATAACTATAACTCCTTAATGGTTTCCCAAATATGCATATATTATGCTTGAAAAATTCATACAGATGAAGTTAGGAAGGGAAAATGAGTGTCCCAAGGCTACTAGGGGCTAGAGTGGGCCTAAGAAGAGGAAAGTGTGATAGGGAGAACAAGAAGAAGAGTAGGGTTTTGAAGTTTTGGAAAAACCACGGGGATGATAAATGGTCTTGGAAGGAGTTAATATATTATTTGGGTAGCTATAAATGTATCCAATTATGGAGCATGCAAGAATGATTGTCTTAAGGGCATTTAGTATGTAGTTTTGACAAGAAGTGAAGTTTGGATTTAAAGTTTGTTGAAGTTATGTGACGGGGTTCTAGGCATCCAAAGGAGCTATTAAAAGTACAAAGAAAAAAGTTTCTTGTTGAATCTAGAAAGCTAATTAAGGGAAGTGAAGGGAAAATTTGGTCAAAAGGGTAAGAGTGATTGGTTCTTTGACTTTGATTCATTAGGATGAATGCTTTGATGATGAATGCATGTTATTACACACAAATGTCAATTTTGGTGCGTATGTGAAAAATGATGCAAATAACATAATAGGATACTGGTAGTCAAAATTTGGGGTATACATAGGCTGTCATGTTTGTGTGTATGTGACAAATGACGTAAACACTGTAATAGGATACTAGTAGTCAAAACATGTGGTACACACAAACTATCATGTTTGTATTAGGTTGGTTGATTAATAATGGTGATGGGATTTGGGTTGGGATTGTTTGATTAAGGATGGTTGATTATGGTGATGTTTGATTGATTAAAAATTTGAGGTGATATAATGGTTAAAGGTTTTCACAAACAAGCAACCAACATGTAATACACAACCTAACTAGTCAAGTGGGATTGCAATCAAGCTATTGACCGATTTCAATACCACACACTGAGGTGGTGCAACTCTTGGTTCACCACCTATGTCCCAATGTGGGGTCGTCTCGTGAGTGATCTTGAGAATTACAAAATCTTTACACAATAGCTTGATATATGGCCAAAAGGTTTCCTAAACTAGAATATATGAGTTCACTAATGGAGTACCCGATATACCTTGTGGTACGTGGGGCCCAAATATGTGTTACAAGGATGTTATCTGAGGCTTGTGTATTAAGACATGAAATCCCCTCACTTCATGCCACTCTTAAAACAAGTAAGCACTTAGCCAATAACAATAACTCTCTAAGAATTTATATACCTCGTCGGAACATGGGGTGTGTTTATGTGCGTGAAGGTGAATTTCATGGTCACATTTGCGTGTATACGACAAACAATGCAAACATCGTTATAGGAAACTGGTATTCAAAATCTATGGTATATATAGGGTGTCATGTTTACGTGAATGCGAAAAAACAACACAAACAACATTATCGGATATTGTTATTCAAAATCTATGGTATACATAGGGTGTCACATTTGCGCGTATGTGACAAATGACACAAACAACGTTATAGGGTACTAGTAGTCAAAATCTGTGGTATACACAGACTGTCACATTTGTGCATATGTGACAAATGATGCAAACAACGTAATAGGAAACTGGTAGTCAAAATCTATGGTATACACAGGGTGTCACGTTTGTGCATATACGACAAACAACACAAACATCATAATAGGATATTGGTAGTCAAAATTTGTGGTATACACAAGGTGTCACATTTGCACGTAGGAAGTTGCAAGCAATTTTTTAGTAGTTTAAAGCGAGAATAATATAACTCAACGTGTAGTTAAAATGACAATATTTTAAAAAATTAAAACCATGAATAAAGTATCCTATAAACTGCTAAATTAATGATTTCATTGCATAAGATACTGGTAGTCAAAATATGTGGTACACACAGGCTGTCACATTTGTGCGTATGTGACAAATGACACAAACAACGTAATAGGATAATGGTAGTCAAAATATGTGGTATATATAGGGTGTCACGTCTGTGCATATGTGATAAACAACACAAACATTGTAATAGGATACTGATAGTCAAAATATGTGGTATACACAAGCTATCATGTTTGTGTGTATGTGACAAACGACACAAACATCATAATATGATACTGGTAATCAAACTATGTGGTATACACAAGGTGTCACATTTGTGTGTATGTGAGAAACAACACAAACATAGTGATAGGAAACTGGTAGTCCAAATCTATGGTATACAAATTGTGTCACGTTTGTTTGTATGCGAAAAATGATGCAAACATTGTAATAAGATACTAGTAGTCAAAATATGTGGTATACATAGGCTTTTATGTTTGTGCATATTCGACAAATGACACAAAAATTGTAATAGAAAACTGGTATTCAAAATTTGTGGTATACAAAGGGTGTCACATTTGCGCGTATGCGAAAAATGACACAAACATCGTTATAGGATACTGGTAGTCAAAATAAGTGGTATACATAGCCTATCATGTTTTCGCATATGTGAAAAATGACGCAGACATTGTAATAGAAAATTGGTAGTCAAAATATGTGGTATACATAGGCTGTCATGTTTGCACATATGCGATAAATGATGCAAACAACGTTGTAGAAAAATGGTAGTTAAAATCTATGGTATACACAAGGTGTCACATTTGTGTGTATGCAAAAAATGAAGCAAACATCACAATAGGAAGCTGGTAGTCAAAATCTATGGTATACATAGGCTGTGACATTTGTGTGTATGTGTCAAACGATGCAAACATCGTAATAAGAAACTAGTATTCAAAATTTTTGGTATACACAGGGTGTCACATTTGCATGTATGTGACAAATGACACAAACATCATTATAGGATACTGGTAGTCAAAATTTGTGGTATACACAGGGTGTCACATTTGTGAGTATGCAACAGATGATGCAAAGAGTGTAATAAAAAACTAGTAGTCAAAATCTATGGTATATATAGGTTGTCACATTTGCTTGTATGTGACAAACGAGGAGAATCCATATATGTTTCACTTTTTTTAATATACAGTGAAAATGATGGGAGGATTATTGCAAGGTCATTTCTAGCCACATTCTTGGGTCACTTTTGGCATTGAATATTGAAGAAGGCAACCTTTTAATGCTCAGTGTTGTGTGGGAGTTTAACATCAATAACGAAGGATTATTGTAGGGTCGTTTCCAACCACATTCTTGGGCCACATTTGACAAAGAATAGTGAATAAGGCATCCTTTTAATGCTCTGTGTTTCCCCAGAGTTTAGCATCAGTAACAAGTTGCTTCATCTACTTATTAACCACCCCTTTTTTAAAGGTCTCTTTTTCTGTTTTTTATTCATGGCAACCATGTTTTTTAAAGGAAATTTTGTTACATAAATATATATACTTCACACATGATTTCTCTATAAAAAAATGTCTATCTGTGAACAATTTTAAAAGTTTAAAATCGCATAGCCTCACGAAGTTTCATTCACCTGAATACTTTTTAAAGATCTAAGGATTCTTTCCAATTCTGTGCAATGGACCTTCTCGCCAATTCTTGTCACTTCTCCCATTGACCTTCTACAAATACAGTTGCATATTTATGAGTTTTGGTGTTTAAATTTTTTGTTGCTTATTCAATCAATGAAATGGGGCAGCGAAAAGCCAAGCATTAAATGTTGCCACCTTCTCAAGTCCTTTCCTCCTCCAATTTATCTTCCTTTATATGGATCATATCTACCTTGGATCGGCCTAAGGAATTGGCATAAATCATGGAAAGGATGGTGACTGGGTTGGTTGTGCTGACTAGATGCCATGAAGGAGGATGCGGGGTCCCACAGATAGGTGATGTATGTATGCCATTATGTATGGCATTTTATGGTGATTTTTATGGGGGTCATGTGATCCTGTCGCCAAGATAGATGAATCCATGGGAAGAGGGATGATTTTTATTTGAGCCAAAGTTTTAATGTGGAATTAATCAAGATTTGGCTTCTTCTGACTGTCCTTGCTCAGACACAATATGAGGATTAATGCTAAGATCTAGAAGGATACCAACAATAGTCTTAAGGCTTTAACTTGAAAAAAACTTCAAAATCTCCCTTAACCAAATGAAGCAACTTCTTAGGAGTCACAATAATATTATTGCATTATTCATACTTATGAATGCACTTCATTCAAGCCTATTAAATAGGATTTGTACAATAATGTTCAAACATTTTTTGTTCAAACAACCTCATACATGTATAACTAAGTTGTTGAGAAATTAACAACTTTGTTACAACAATTTAATAAATTAAATCCCTATGAAAAGTTTACCTAGTGGGAGCACAAACTAGTTTAGGATAGAAAATAATCTGAACTACTTCCTAATACGCTAGTGTGAACACAACTCTAACACATTTTGTGTTGCAAATTATTGATAATAGTATATTCTGATTTGGAAATTTATGTTTATTAATTAATATGAATATATTAAATGTTGTTAACCCTTAAACCTATAAATAAATAGGAAAAAATTAAACCAACATTTATTTATTTATTTAGGGTTGAGTCATTTGGTGAACCAACTCTGTGCTCAAACCTAGTGTCCCTAAGATTTCACTTAGAAATTTTGGGGTACCCTTTGAAATTTTAATTCTTCTTGCCTTATGAAAATTTATGTTCATGTTGCTTGTGCCCCCTTATATGAGTGATAGTTTTTTAGTTTGTTGTCTTAACTCATTTGGATTGCAGGATTTCTTTGGATTTCTTTAGAAGGTTGTAAGAGGTTGTTTGAAAGTAGTTGGAGAAATACCTATTTTTCCAAAATTTCCCAAACTTCATAAAAGCTGAGTATTTTTCCTCCTAAGCATTCAGGTTTTTCAAATTACTTTACTTCATAAATTTGAAGTAAAGTCATCTCCCGAACCCGATTTGCACAACCTCATGTTAGGCGGATTTTCTTAGTGACTTTACTTCTTAAAAAGAGCTAAGCAAGGCAGTTGGTTAACACTGCAAACCTAGCTTATACCCATTCATTATTTGCATTAAACCAAGTCAGCTTTACTTCCTTCTTTGTGCTAAAAAAACACTACTTTACTTATGAAAGTAGCTAGATTAAGCAGTTGTTCAAACCCACAAGATTAAGGCACTTAGTTTATCGGTCTTCGGGACCTACTTTTCTTGCTTCACAACAAACAAGTAAAGTTAATGCAAAACCCCGTGAACAAGGAACACTACTAACTCAGGTTTTTTGAACTAATTTACTCCTCGATGAAAAAAAAAGTAAGTAGTTAAGCTAAGATAACCTACAACCCCACATAAATCCTTACTTCATGAACTCATCGGGTTTGCGACTACTCATTACTTCAAAAGCTAAAAATAAGCTAAGTCATTCGTAAAACCAGCTTTAAATCCCATGATGACGTGGAATTCATACCAATCATATTAATGAGGTGGAATATTTAAAATCTAAGTAAGTGCACCTCATTTTCACGTATCCTAATCATTCGGAGATAAGTAATTCACCCTGCGAACCTCAAGGAATTTTGTGATTACCAACTAGAGAAATTTTCGTGTAATTCGACCTCAACCCATTTTCACAAGAGGTATGTTCTTTGTTCCCCTTCTTTCTTTTTGTGTTTTTTGTCTATCTTTTTCATAGGTTTTCAACCAAATTTTCCTTTCCTATTGTTCGAGTTATTTCTCCTTTCTGTTGATTCTCTTTTCCTGTTGAATCTTTCAGGGTTAGGTTTGTTTGTTTGAATGAGTTTGTGAATGAAATTTCCATGTTACAATTGTGTTTACTCTATGCTCGAAATGCCCAAATTTTGTCATATAAGAAACCCTGGTTTTTCCCTAGCTCATTCGGGAAAATAAAAAACTATTGCTTCCTCCTCTTTACGGGAATTTGACCCTGCATAGCTCATAGAAAAATCTTGTGGGTTTCTAAATTCCTTTTACTTGCCCATTCATTCTGGGAAACCAATATGCTATTACTTCATGGGTTTCTTGATTGCTATTACTTACCTATGTTTCATGGGTTTCTAGCTACTCATTACTCCTCCATGCTTTGCATACTTTCAACAACTCACTGCTTCCACTATATTGTGCACTAAATTAGCCTCCTATTGCTTAAGAATTGTGCTTTGTGGGTTTTCATATAACCATTACTTAGCATGTTTTGTGATATTTCAAAATACTATCACTTCCACCTTCTTTGCGTGGAACTGAACCAATCCTACTTATGTACTCAAAACTTCAAGAAAAAGCATCCTACAAACCCGCACTTCATTACGAAAAAAATTGTCTTATTTGCTTGTCTGCTTTAAGACTAAAAATTCACTTCTAAAGGATTTCAGTGTACTTTCATGACCAGATTAACTGTGGATATGCTTACTTATAAGAGATCAATTGTATAACTTGAAAATATAAATCTTAAGTAGGAGCAATTAATGACTTCTCAATAGTCGACATACACGGTTTACTTGAAGACAATGTTGCAAATGTCTAAGACAAGAGAGAGGTCACCCATAGTAACGAAAAAAGTCACCAAAAGTAGAAGAGGTTTCCATTATCCTAGAGGATCCTAATCTTCTAATTGAAGAAACCTCCAAGGCTAGAAAAGGAAAAGGAAAATCTAGATCCATGCCTATTATTGAAATACAAGGAGATAAGATGAAGTGTGAATATAAGGGTTATCCAGTTGAATCTTGTGTTGTATCAAAGCTTGTTGAAATCAGTGACACTGAAATGAGCCATGTATCCATAAATGAGTTAGTAGAAATATCTAAGGTAGTAAGGAATACACCTGTAATACAAGCCTTGAACAATAACAGATTGATATAAGCAGCTGAATTCCCTAACACCACTCAATTACCTGAGTTTTTTCTGGAATGAGCTAATTTCTTTGATCCTAGTACAAGGGCGGTAAAAGATGCATCAGGAAATCTAGTAGTGAGACTTGATACTCAATTTTTCAACTACTACCTGAAGATACCCATAAAAGCAAAAGTGTTAGATGTGAACATGTAAAAGGCTATTAAACAGTGGGAGGAAAATACAATAGACTGTATCAAAATCATGAATTTGAGCTACTTGAAGGCAAGAAAACAACCATCCAGGTTTCCAAAAACCATAGTAAGATTAGATCTAGTTCAAGAAGATGATGACATAACTTTGTTGTTATGTAGAATCAATGGAGAGAAGAATGCCAAATATTTATCCAGTTGGATGTACTATTTCATTAGAAAAATTGAGGCCAAAAAAACTAAAGTATTGATCAAATGGGTTGAGATCATAAGTGACAATATCGATCACCAACTAAGAGGATTTAGGTAGTCCCTTAATTTTAAGATGACCTCTTATTTGGTATATGCTGCAACAGAAAATGGAAATTTCACTAGGCTGCAAAGTAAAGTGATCTTGGCTTAAGATCCAATTCATGAATACTATCCATAGTTGGCATTTTCTGAGTATTTTAAGAATTACATGTAGGTGAATGACTGCTTCTTTTTTGAGATCATTTGCAAGCTTAATCTTGAGTTAAAGAAAAAAGGGGGTGACTGATGCAGCTTGGGAAACAGTTTCCCAGTATGGGTACAATTTAATTCAATTTACCAAATTCACTTATCTTAGGGTTTGTGGTTTCTTAGGAAAACCACTTAAAATCCTAAGATACCCTAATGATAAGTGGATACTGATGGAATTATGAAGATAACTAGTGGAACTGCATGACCTACAATCAAAGATTCATAGAGAGGTGGTTAGCTTCCCAATTATTATTGGTAATTATCTTTATGCTAAAATTCACAAGGCTAAGAATATTTTAAAGGATATGTTTCATCATTATGAACAAGAAGACTATGAAGCAAAAAAAAATTTTGACTTTAGGAATATTGCTCAAAAGACAGTCACATTGGACTACATGCACCTCCGGTCACTTGAAGATTTATGGATTGATTGCAGGGATGAATTTGAAGTCAGAAGAAGAGACTATAACAAGATGAGATTCCAACAGATTATTAGTTTTGGCCTAGAAAAAATTCCAAAGAATCTCCATGATGATGGGAATGTAATTTCTAATTCTTATAATCAAATGGCAGGAGATAATGCTCCACTCCAGTCTAAGAGGAATAAAGTCAAGATAGTTAATGAAAGAAAGTCAAGGGTCCTGATCTACACTTTGAATTGGCTACTAGAAAGAGGTTATTATCTGGAGGAATTTGTAATGAAAAAAATGAGTAAAAAGAACACCAAAAGGAAAGAAGGACTAGGTGAGAGTAACAAAGGGTCAAGGAGGTCACCAGTGACCAAAAATACCAGAACAGTAAGAGGGGGAGAACACCCATCATCCATACAAACATCAACTCCTAAAGTCACTATCAGTGAAGCTATTATTTCATCAGCACAAGTTGTTTCTTCATCCTTATTTGTTACTTCCATAAAAGTTCCTCTAAGACAAGTAGAAATTAACATACCACCCTTGAGACCTACTTCATTCATTCTCCCTCAAATAAGGGTGGACACTCCACCACCTCATCCTCCTCCTTTCTCTCCACCAAGAAATCCTCCTCCTCCATCATTAGATGGTCAGTCTAGCACTCATCGTGAGGAGGGACATGATGCTGCCTTGGATAACCCTTCACCTCGTGAAGTTTCAAAAACACGAGAAGGGAGAAATTAAGATAGTTGCTACAAAAGATGAAATTTGGAAAGAAAAAATTAATATGGAGATTGAACAAGAGTCCTAGGTGATTGAAGAGGTCGAGAAAGGGGAAGAATCTGAATTGGATTCGAGTAGCAAGACTGTTGAGGAGAAGGAAGTTGAAAATCAAATGATAAATAAGAAAATGACAAAGTTAGAAAAGTTTATATTACAAGGTACTACTGTAGAAACAAGTCAAGAAATGATGGTACATCTTATTGCTGTAGTAACAAGTTAAGGGATGGTTGTGCACTCAGGTACCCCAAATTATTCAGAGCAAGAATTCTCATCATGGTTGAAATTACAAACAGTTCCAAACACCATGGAGATAATAAATCTAGAAGAGATGGACCTGCTACTGCTTAAAAGTCTTGAGAAGAGGGGGAAGAAATCCAAAGTTTCCGAGGTAACTTCCAATCTTGTCATTGAATCATCAGGTTAGAAATTTGCAGAAGTGTATATTTCAGCAGTAGGAAATCAAAAAGGAGAATTAACTGAAGAGGATATAACTATGACAAGAGTGCCTCTGGGAGAAGTGACTACTGAAGGAATGAAGTAGGATACTCAGACTTTAATTGATAAAATTTTTCTTAAGCTTGATAAAGAGAAGGCTAAGAGAGCTATACTTAATGATCAAATCTCCAAGTTGTGTGAGGTTATTGCAAAGGTTTCTAGTTATTCTTCTCAACCTATACTGTCTGGAGAGTAAGTCAACCATCAGTTCATCACAGTAGTAGAAGCTACAAGAGATAAAGCTAAAGCTGTGGATGAGTGGATTAAACTGATTAATGACATGACAAGTGAAAAATATGCAAAAGTGCTAGTTGGAATGAGATATTTCCAAGGTAGGTTTGATAAGTTGTAGAATTTGAAATTGAAAATAGACAATCAATGTGGGATTGCTGAACTTCAGTTGCATATTTTTGAGAAAATAAATTCATTTCCAGAGATGGTGTTGATTGAAGAGAAAATTACACGAGAGGGATCAACAAAAAGGGGTAAGTAAGAGGAGCCGACTCTTTCTTTCTGCACCAAGTTACTCAGAAGAATGATGGAAGAAATGAAAGTAATAGAAGAAGACGTAGAAGATATTCTAGATAATCTGGATGATTTTATCTATTTGATCACAAGATACATACTAACTAAGCCACTAAGTACTATGGAAGAGTTTATTCAACACCTCAAGAAAGAAATGGATAAAGCCACCACTCATTTTAGTTCTGATTCAATGGATAAACTAGAAAATCTTCACCAAGATGTTAAGGATCTTGGGGCACACCTAATAAAATTAAGAGGCTTTAGCAACATCTTAGCATAGCAAAGGAGGTGCTTAGATACAAAATAGAAATGCAAGCTATTGCTAAATTTGATGGAAAATCAATTCAATATATGCTGGATCAACATGCAATATACCGAAGGAAAGACAAGGATGATGCTGAGGAGAAACGTGATGATGAGACTAAGGAGTTGTTGGTCCAAAAATATGTCTGGTGGAAATATCTATGGATAGACGAGCCAACAGTGTGCAGGGCATAGCCCCTCTTTGAGTTAGCAAAGTGAAACTGGTTTATTGCTATTCTACTAGCAGGAATCTGTGCAAGTCTCACAATATTCTGCCTTCGGGGGTTGGGATCTCATCCCAGTAGAGGTACTTCCAACTGTAAAAGAAGGGAAAGAAACGAGGTGGGGAGACAGGAAAGATCTGAAGGGAGAAAAGAAAAGAATTCCAAAACAGAAAGGTCAGAGGGTCTATGTTTTGGGCTAGTAGTAAACAGAGCCAAACCTACTTGCATAGACGAATAAAGCAATAATGATGAATAAATGACAAAAAAGTAGAGATAGATTCAACAGAATAAACGCATAAATCTGACATAAGAAAGATTAAATGCTCATAACACACACATTCAGCACAAAGTCTTAATATTTGTATTACTATTTTCTTCTGTTACAAAAAGATCAAAGTCTTTTCTTCTTACTTCTATTTTTCATCTAAAAAGTATCCATCCCTTGAATACAACAAGTATCCAAGTATATATAGGAGAAGGAGAAGAAAAAAGGAAAAAGGGAACCAACAACTAATTACAAAATATCTAAAAGTCAATGTTGACTTTGGACAACTTGGTGGATGACAACATCCCATGGTGCAACATGGATGAGGTCATTGTTTGTACCAACATACTATTAGATATTTACAAAAAGAGAAGCCAAGAGGAAGAGAGCTATTCATCATCATCTCACGGATGGAAGGGGGTATCTTGCTTCTGCTGTTGTTCAGGAGAGGTGATGTGGAACTGAGTCCGATACTCCATGAATTTATTGATCATGGGCTGAAGTTGATCCTGAGCATGACCCTTCGTATGATCACCGATGACATCACAGGTTTCCCGCTCATCTCTGAGTTTTTCAGGGAGTTTGAAATATTCATTTCCTACCTCCATCAGGAACCCCAAAAAATCACTGCAAGCCAGAAGGTTGTTGATGCATTCGGTGTCGAAAGTGGCTTCTGGCCCTAAACCTTGCGAGAGGATATCTTTGAAGATCCAGATAGTTTCGTCTGCCTTCCTCAAGGTGAAAGAAGGAGTAAGCAAGCCTGGAGACATCCTCAGAACAATTTTCTCCATTTGATGCATTGCATCCAAGGCTTCCTCCTTGACTTTATCAATTTTTTCCAGGACGAACTCCATCTGGTTGACCCGGTAATCCAACGCAGCAAAGATCTTGCTGGGTACCCTGGGGTGACTGAAGACACCAAATTTTACTAGATCGTCAACTGAGCAGTCGAGGAGAAGTCACTATGGTGAATAACCTGTGGCCATCTGGTTATTACCTTCTTATTTTTCAAGTACACTTCGTTCATTAGCTGCATGCACTTGTCCTCGTTGTCCTCCCATGCCTTGGTGCAATCCTCTTGGCTTACAGCCACAAAGTCTCGTTGGTGAGGGATGCCTAGCATGATTTTGAAGTGTCGGGCGGTGAGGTTGATTATGACCTCACCCTTTTCATTTTCAACACATCTTGTGTCTTTGTTGTAACAATGGGCCACTACCATCATAAATTCATTGTTTACTGCAATGACGGGAATCCCCCTAGAAAAATGTAGTCCACTACCCACCAGCTTGTCCATCCAAGGACTTCCTGTGACTCTCCTAGTTCTGGCCCAGAAATCCTCCATGTCGATGTGACCGAGTTCAGAGTCTCTTATGTCCAGGTCACATTCTGCCCGAGACTCGGGCATCCTGACCCTCTGGTATTTATACTTCATTTCTTCTTCTGTAAGCTTAGCCTTACCCTTTGACTTGGTTGGCTTCTTGCTTGATGTAGACATATATGGATCTGAGTTCAGTTGCTGATCTGCAAGAAGAAGAAGAGAAGTCCAACGCCGAAGAGCCATATTAGCTATCAGATCTTCCATTAAAGCTCTATAGAATAGAATGAGGAGTTAGCAACTTTAAGGCCTCAGGGCACAGGGTGCAGGAACACTGCAGGCTGCAAAGCTATTAGAATGGCACACTGAATTGGAGTGTTACAAGGAACAAATCAGTGCCAAAGGGCGCAGGACGCAAGGATTTTGCATATGACATCATGTTATTGTAAGCTGGGATGCGCCTGCGCCGTTATGCAGTTTTACTTGGCGCAAGGAATGCTGGTGTTGTATGGGTGTAGGGTGCGCCTATGGCACAAGTATTTGTCATGCAACATGGAAGTTTGGTGCACAAAAGGGCATAGATTTATTATGTGTAGCACCAAATTTAGGTGCGCAGAAGGGGACTTTGGCACGGCACAGGGAAAGCTTGCATGACATATTGTTGTGGCAAGCGAGGATGTGCCTGCGCCATTTAGGATTTACTTGGTTTACTCATAGCGCAGGGAGCTCATGTGTCGCAATCAATTTTTGAGCGCCATAGGTGCGACTGTGCTTCCTGTTGCAAGGGTGGCGATTGCGCCAAGGAAAAAAAAACGCGGCTCGGAAACAATTTTTCAATTTTTCTATCTCTTTGATAGATTTGTGATCCTTTAAGCTAAACTCCACATTGATTCAAGCGGTGAAGGGGGAAAAGCAAAGAGGTTTTTGAATTTGTTTTCTAGGCAGAGCCCTTTTGGCTAGCAGATCTGGAAAGAGGAGGAAAACAAATTTTGGGAGAAAGATTGCAAGAACAGAAAGGGGGGGTTTACAAATCCATTGTCTCCTACTACACAAACAATCAAAACAAAACATAAGAGGAGTGAGAACCACCTACCTAGAATATATAGAGTGTGAGAGATAAAAAGGGGTCCATGAACGTGATACGAGGAGGACGGGCATGCTGACAGGTGTAGAGGAATAAAGATAATCACGTGTTTTTAATTGTGAAAGTGACAGGGCGGGTGTGCCTATATATAGGCAAAGGTGCAATAAATGCACCAACCAATTTTTCAAGAGGCGCACCAAAACATGTGTCGACATGTAAAACGATGCACCCTTTGGCACGGATAAATGCTTGTCAACACAGGAATACTTACTCCTTTGGTGAAAATTAACGACTGCCAACACTTCATTCCTTGCGCCCTTTGGCGCACCCAAACACGGTGCAAAAATTTAGTTGTTAACATGAAGGCGCATGTTCCTTGGTGCATGCAAGAAAGGTGCATCACGGGAATGTGCAACAATTGATGTGTCGACCCGTCAATCTGTGCACCAAAGGAAATGAATGGGGCACAAATTTACTCTATGTTACACAGATAAAAGGTGTGCCCAGCCAAAAGGGGACCAAAATGGCTGAGTTCGGAGAACTAGATTTCCCGGAAAGGGATTTTGTAACATTCGGAATGCAGAGGGGTCCTTGATGAGGGACCAGGAAAAAAATTGGTACGGCTACCTATAAAATTACCCTCGTCAATTTTACAGGATAACAGCTGGCTCTTTCTGGGGACTATCTTTGAGCGAAACTCAAGGGTAGAGAACCTCAGATCAACATGTGCCTATCCATTGGGATAGAGAGTCAAAAACAAGGGCGAGGACCAAAGCAAACACACGACGAAAGCAAACACACAACAAAAGCAAACTGTACAAAGAAGAGAGCAAGCTCTACTTCTTGAATATTTTGAGGTGCTGCCCGCTATAGGGAAGTGGGAGATCAGTTCCATCTAGATACAAGAGATAGAAGCTATTTTCTCCGTAGAGTTGTTTGATCTTGAAAGGCCCTCTCCATAGAGAATAAAATTTCCCATGCATGCCCTTCGGCTCTCTCTGTTTTTCCCACAAGAGGACGAGATCTCCCACTTGGAAATCTCTTTGCTTAGCCTTTTTATCGAACAATTTCTTAACTTGATTCTGATGTTCGATGATCCTGTCGACAACTCTTATTATTTTTTCTTCAAGCTCTGATAGATACATGATCCTCTTTTCAAGGGAATTTTGGAAAGTCTCATCTTCGATTGCTCATGCCAAGCGCAGAGTTGGGAGTTCTGCAGAAATGGGAAGCTCGGCGTCGGTCCCATATAACACTTGAAAAGGTGACATACCGAGAGACCTCTTGGGAGTAATGCGGTCTGCCCACAAAGCGTCGTACAATGATTTGTGCCATGTCCGTTGACTCTTATCAACTAGCTTCCGTATGATGGCCACTAGGTTTTTATTAATGGATTCTACTTGACCATTTCCCTGTGGGTAGTAATCTGAGGCGTGGGCCAAGGTTATCCCGTGTTCATAGAAAAAACCAACAACTTCTCGTGAGGAGAAGTTGGAAGCGTTATCAGCAACAATCTTGTTTGGAACGCCAAACCTGACAATGATATTCTCTTTGATGAAATTGCAAACAATCTCGGAAGTGGCATGCTTGACAGGTATGGCCTCTACCCATTTGGTGAAGTAATATGTTGCTGTCAGGACATAACTATGTCCGGCAATCGATTGGGGATGGAGTGCTCCGATAAAGTCGATTCCCCACTATCTGAATGGTTCATCAATAATAACCAGCCTGAGGGGAAAAGCAGCCAATTTTGGCTTGCCAACAAATTGTTGGCAGAGTTCACACTTTGCTACCCAGGTGGTGGTATCTTGGAACAACATCGGCCAATAGTACCTGGCCCGGATGATTTTGTATGCCGTCACGGAAGAGGAGAAGTGACCACCACAGGCTAAATCATGAAAAATCTCCAGTAGCTTTATCTGCTGTGGCTTGTCAACACATCGCAAGAAGATACCATCTATTCCGCGTTTTTATAAACAGTCATCCCAGATGACATATCTGGCTGCTGTGAGATTTATAGCATGTTTCTCCTTTGAAGTTAGATGAGATGGACACTCACCATAAGTGAGAAAGAAAGTGATATCAGAATACCATTCATCACTGGTGGCGAAAAATAGAACCATGGGTGCTGGCTTTGTGCTCCCTTGGTGCAATCATCCTTTTCCTCAGGGTCTTCTGAATCTCAGTTTTCAGCCATAAGCTAACATAGGCCCTTGCCCCTACTAACTTGGTTGGTTTTATATCTCGATCATACTCTTGGACTTTTGCAATCCAATTTCCTCGCAAACTCCCTGACTCCTGTTGAGTTAGGATTGACTTGACTACCGTGTCAGGGACCAGTACCGTTGTGTGAGAATTTAAAATGTAATACCTAAATTTCTTGACTGCTTTGACCATGGCGAAGGCATGCTTTTCCAACTGAGACATCTTTAATTCATGAGGCTTGAGAGGAGAGCTCATGAATGCAATCGGGGATTCAACATCTTCAGAATTCTTTTGCATTAAGATAGCCAATACAGTATGCTCGGATGCATAGCTATACATGATAAAATCTTTGGAGAAATCGAGACATACCAGGACTAGTGCGTGAGTGACGGAGGATTTTATATCTTCGAATGAATTCTTTCCTTCTTCGCTCCACCGGAAAGTTGGTGATCCTTTCATCATGTTTGATATGTGGCAAGTCTTTTCAGCAAAGTCGGGAACAAAGCGCCTGAGAAAATTCACTTTTCCGAAGAAAGAATGAACGCCGGTTTTGCTTGTGGGTAAAGTAAGGCTCTAAATAGCCTTAACCCTTTCGGCATCTATCTTCATTCCTTCCTTGCTTACAATGTGTCCCAACAACTTTCCCTCTGTGACTCCGAAAACAGACTTTTTCGGATTTAGGGAGATTCCATGTTCCCAGCATCTAATCAATACCTGCTCCAAATGATCGCAATGATCATTCTGCTGTTTAGAGAACATAGTTAAGTCGTCTAAGTAGACTATGATGACTTTTCCCATCATTCCTTTGAATGCAAAGTCCATGGCCCACTGAAAAGTGGCGCCGGCGTTGGTCAGACCAAAAGACATCTTGCTATAAGCGAATGTACCCCAAGGGGTAGTGAATGTTGTTTTGAATTGGTCTTTGGGTGAGAATTCGATCTGATTGTAGCCTGAAAAACCATCAAGCATGGACAACATTTCTGATCCAGTCACTACTTGTAGAACTTGATCCATTATGGGAAGGGGGTAGTTGTGCTTTAAGGAGGCTTGATTCAAGTTACGAAAATCTACGCATATGCGTATCTCACCATTCTTCTTATGTACTGGCATAATGTTTGCTACCCAGGTATTGTGATTGATAGGAAAAATGATCCGTGCATCCAACATTTTCTGAATTTCAGCCTGGATAGTACCTGAGATCTTAGGATTATAGTGTCTCTGCTTCTAGAGAAAGGGTTTGACATCCTCTTTCAACGGGATGTCATGCTGGACGTCCTTTGGCTTGAAAGATTTTAGATCAGCATAGGACCACGCCAATACATCCATGTATTTCTTTAGCAATTTGACGAATTTCTGCTTCTCTCCGGGTGTGCAACATTTTCCAATGTTTACAAACTGTAGATGTTCTACTGAACCTAAATTGACCGGTTCGGTTTCTGGGGAGGAGTTAGGATCATCTCACCTTTTCTTCTTGACAAAACGATCGTGCCTGTCGAACAAACGCTCTAGAGAAACCAAACCTTTCTGGATTTTATTTCCTTTGAGCTGACATATGCCATCATTTCCTTTGGATTCCCCGTCCTGGTCAGTAACAGACTCACAGCATGTGAAAGTGGATCCTTCAAAATGAAGCTCACTAAAATTTTCTACATTTTCAAGAAAGGCAATGAGTTGATTGTCATCATTGAATACCTGCCAGTGTTGAGAATTTTTCAGCAAGCTTGGGTGGAAAACAACCTCAATGGTATATGTGTCTATTTTCAAACCTGGGTGAGGGAGAATGAGGGATGCTGAGACGGCTAACGAGTCGGCCATGTCATTCTGAGCTCTCGGAATGGCTTTTATTGAAAAAGCGTCAAACTCCTCAATGCTGTCCCATACCGCGTTGCGGTAATGTCTGAGCCTTTCATTCTTCACTTGGTATATCCTTTTAACTTGATTTACGACCAGCTCTACATCATCCTGTACTTTTAGATTCTTGATTCCTCTTTCCCTTACGGCTTGCATGCCCAGTAGCAAAGATTCATACTCAGTAGTATTATTTGTATTGAAAAATTACAACTTGAAGGAGAGAGGGATAATCTCTTCCTCGGGAGATATTAGCACGGCTCCAGCGCCGCTTCTGCTAGTCACGTAACTGCCATCAAACTGTAGTGTCCAGATCTTGTTAAGATCCTTTGCTTGGATGAGGAAATCCCTTTTGTTAGATTCGGTAGACAAGAAATAGTTCCCCATCCCTGATGATTCGAAGAGAATTTGGGCTTTGGGGTCATCGGAGTTAGTAACCAGGTACTTCTTTTGTGATTCCGGCTCCAATTTTTGCATTACACCTTTGACAGGGATTCTAGCCTTAGACCAGTCCATATGAATCTCTCCACCAACCTCACTGCAAAAAATCCTTCCTAATAGAATTATGTATGATGCCGGAATATCGGCAACAAGGATGGTCATCTTTACTCTCTTTTCTGGGAACGCTGCAAATGGAAACTGCGTGTCTTTGATTTGACCGATCAACAGAACCTGCTTGGTTTCCAAGGAATAACATTTGCCAAAAGGCTTGGTAAGGGTGAGGCCCTGGGCATGGGCGAATTTTGCTGGCATGACGTTATCGGAAGCCCCATAATCAATTATGCAGTTGCTTAGTTTGTGGTCATTGATTAGGAGGGAGAGATAGAAAGGTTCTATCTTACCTGATGCAGATGTCGAGGCAACGTTTATGCGAGATGCATAAGGAGTAGAAAGGATTCCTTTTGGGGAAACCTGAGTAGTTATGACAGCTTGGCTTTGGATGTATTCGGTCAACCTTACAAGCTTCTCAGGATTTGACTGAAGATACTCGGCTTCAGACATTTGGATCTTCGTCTTTTTAGCATGATCAATTATGTCAAACGCGGCCAAGGGTTGCGTTGATGAAGGAATGAGTCCCTCATTTCGCGATGGTAGGGTAGGATTACTAGTCTTGATAGGAACACGAGAGGACTGATTCAGAGGGGAAATAGGGGAAAAATATCTTTTCAAAAAAGATTTAATAACAGGTTGGGCAGGTAGGGGACTACCTCATTTAGCAATGGTTGGAGGCGTGTGTGACACAACCTTCTCTTTCTGCATATTGGCAGCCACTTCTGCTTCTTTTCCTTACGAGTGGGTAAAAACAACATATGACTGCCCACTTGCATATCCTTGGGTACCCTCTTCTTCGTCAGATTCTTCCTCATCAAATTCCATATACCCGATAGTAGAGTCGCCAGTCAGTTCACCGACATCATGATCATCTTCACCTGGCGATGAAGGTTCTTCATAATTTTGCTCCTCTTCTTCGATTTTGGATAAAGCATTAATCGGAGGGGCCTCAAGCACCAACCGTGGAGTAGTTGCGGGTAGGCGGGGCCTTTGTGATACGTTGTTAGAAGTAAAGTTCCTCCGTGGAATATCCCGGTACGAAGTGCTAGGAGAAGCCTGAGCCAGCTGCTTCTTTAATGCAAGCAATTCGTTTGCCCTCTTTTGGAATGCCAGGTCGGATGAAGTGGCAGGAGAAGGAGTTGAAACTTTCGGCTTGGATGGCTCTTGCTTTAATTCACCAGATATTAACAAGTTATCTTCAATCCATATGGCAGCAGCTTTGGCGAGAACCAAAGTAGTGACCTGCTCTTGTAAGAGCAGGAAACTTACTTTTGAGCTCATGGCGTTGACAAAGAAACATTTCTGATTTTCTAGAATTGGCAACATGTTAGGTGGAACCCAGTTGATTAGTGAATTAAAACGGGCGATGAAATCACTCATGGTTTCATTGACCTCCTTCTTCAGGTGAGTGATCTTGGATAGTAATGCAAATGCGTCCTCTGAAGGCTTATATCTTTCTTCGAATGCAGTTCGCAAGGTGGCCTAACTGGTAATAGATCTGGCTGACAAATGTTGAAACCATTCCGCTGCTGGTCCTTGCAAGGTCTCTAGAAAGAGGTGAACTGAAACATCTTCATGGGTCACATCTAGGATACTACATGACATGATGAACACGGATATGTGTGAATCTGTGCTTTGGTTTCCGCTACCATCAAATTTAGGAAAAAAAAATTGGTTTCCGTGAGGGAGCGCATGAACAGGATGTGGCAAAGTGAGTGGGCCCATAACATTTCCCCATGGTACTGCCATTTGAATGGCTGGAAAAAGGACGCGAGCTGAAAGCATAGTTCCACTGAGCAGTAAGGCACTGCAAAGAGATGAGGATGTTCTTTGTGAGAGATGCTTCCTTTGTGGAGGTGAGACACTTCTAGATGACCGGCCAGTTGAACTTAGCGATGGGAAGTGTGTCAGTGTTAGACTGAAGTTGTGCCTTTGAAGTAGATCAAAAGTAGGATCGGTTACTCCACGAGCTGTTCTGCTATGAGTGAATGGTTCGCCTGCCAGCATACCTTCCAGATCTGTAATATTTTGGAGCAAATTTAAAAACTCTTTTTGGTTGTACTTGCTGATTTTCTAATTTTTTTTTGACAAAAATCAGCAGTGTGTACTTTTTCTAAATATTTAATTTTATCCCTCTTTTGAAAACTGATTTCGGTTTAATGACAAATGTTAATGGGGATAAAATTATGAACAACTTAGTAAGCTAATTTTTGGATCTTAGATTTGACTTTTTGCAAGGGTTTGAAATTTTTGTAAAACTGTCAAAATCTCAGATCTACGGAAATATACGGGTTTTTGTAAAAACTCAGCGAACTAAAGATCTTTAACTAGTCCCGATCTATGGATCCCTAAAAAAATTTTCAGTTTGGATCACTTTTGCAAAATTTTTGGATTTTGAACAAAAGTTAAAATTTGCAAACAGGTAGTGATTTTTTCGATTTTTACTAATTTTCTATCATACCACTATCATAGATATGTTAGATCTGTTCAATCCCTAGCGGAGTTGCCAAAAACTATTGGTTTGAAAATCTTTCTGGTGGACAGATCTATGGATAGACGAGCCAACATTGTGCAAGGCATAGTCTCTCTTTGAGTCAGCAAAGCGAAACTGGTTTATTGCTATTCTACTAGCAGGAATCTATGCAAGTCTCACAATATTCTACCTTCGGGGGTTGGGATCTCATCCCAGTAGAGGTACTTCCAACTGTAAAAGAAGGGAAAGAAACGAGGTGGGGAGATAGGAAAGATCTGAAGGGAGAAAAGAAATGAATTCCAAAGCAGAAAGGTCAGAGGGTCTATGTTTTGGGTTGGTAGTAAACAGAGCCGAACCTGCTTGCATAGAAAAATAAAGCAATACTGATGAATAAATGACAAAAAATTAGAGATAGATTCAACAGAATAAACGCATAAATCTAACATAAGAAAGATTAAATGCTCATAACACACACATTCAACACAAAGTCTTAATATTTGTATTACTATTTTCTTCTGTTACAAAAAGCTCAGTCTTTTCTTCTTACTTCTATTTTTCATCTAAAAAGTATCCATCCCTTGAATACAACAAGTATCCAAGTATATATAGGAGAAGGAGAAGATAAAAGGCAAAAGGGAACCACCAACTAATTACAAAATATCTAAAAGTCAATGTTGACTTTGGACAACTTGGTGGATGACAACATCCCATGGTGCAACATGGATGAGGTCATCATTTGTACCAACATACTATTAGATATTTACAAAAAGAGAAGCCAAGAGGAAGAGAGCTATTCATCGTCGTCTCACGGTTGGAAGCGGGTATCTTGCTTTTGCTGTTTTTCAGGAGAGGTGATGTGGAACTGAGTCCGATACTCCATGAATTTATTGATCATGGGCTGAAGTTGATCCTGAGCATCCATTTGTGAAAGTAATGGGCGTTGAAAAGCCCAAAAACTCTACTAAGGAATGTGATGGTGTCACTCAATTCCCCAGAGAAGTCACTACAGTGAATAACCTGTGGCCATCTGGTTATTACCTTCTTGTTTTTCAAGTACACTTCGTTCATCAGCTGCATGCACTTTTCCTCATTGTCCTCCCATGCCTTGGTGCAGTCCTCTTGGCTTACAGCCACAAAGTGTCGGTAGTGAGGGATGCGTAGCATGATTTCGAAGTGTCGGGCGGTGAGGTTAATTATGACCTCACCCTTTTCATTTTCAACACATCTTGTGTCTTTGTTGTAACAACGGGCCACTACCATCATAAATTCATTGTTTACTGCACTGACGGGGATCCCCCCAGCAAAATGCAGTCCACTGCCGACCAGCTTGTCCATCCAAGGACTTCCTATGACTCTCCTGGTTCTGGCCCAGAAATCCTCCATGTCGATGTGACCGAGTTCAGAGTCTCTTATGTCCAGGTCACATTCTTCCCAGGACTCGGGCATCCTAACCCTCTGGTATTTATACTTCATTTCTTCTTCCGTAAGCTTAGCCTTACCCTTTGACTTGGTTGGCTTCTTGCTTGATGTAGACATATATGGATCTGAGTTCAGTTGCTGATCTGCAAGAAGAAGAAGAGAAGTCCAATGCCGAAGAGCCATATTAGCAATCAGATCTTCCATTAAAGCTCTATAGAATAGAATGAGGAGTTAGAAATTTTAATGCCTCAGGGCGCAGGGTGCAGGAACACTGTAGGATGAAAAGCTATTAGAATGGCGCACTGAATCGGAGTGTTACAAGGAACAAATCAGTGCCAAAGGGCGCAGGGCACAATGATTTTGCATATGACATCATGTTATTGTAAGCTGGGATGCACCTACGACATTATGCATTTTTACTTGGCGCAAGGAATGCTGGTGTTGCATGGGTGCAGGGTGCGCCTATGGCGCAGGTATTTGTCATGCAACATGGAAGTTTGGTGTGCCAAAGGGCAAAGATTTATTACTTGTAGCACCAACTTTAGGCGCGCAGAAGGGGACTTTGGCGCGGCACAATGAAAGCTTGCATGACATATTGTTGTGGTGAGTGAGGATGCACCTGCGCCGTTTAGGATTTACTTGGTTTACTTATAGCGTAGGGAGCTCAAGTGTCACAATAAATTTTGGTGCGCCATAGGCGTGACTGTGCTTATTTTTGCAAGGGTGGCGATTGTGCCAAGGAAAAAAAATGCGGTTCGGAAACAATTTTTCAAGTTTTTTATCTTTGTGATAGATTTGTGATCCTTTAGGCTAAACTCCACATCGATTCAAGTGGTGAAGGGGGCAAAACAAAGAGGTTTTTGGATTTTTTTTCTAGGCAGAGCCCTCTTGGCTAGCAGATTTGGAAAGAGGAGGAAAATAGCTTTGGGGAGAAAGATTGCAAGAACATCAAGGGGGCGGTTTACAAATCCATTGTCTCCTACCACACAAACAATCAAAACAAAACATAAGAGGAGTAAGAACCACCTACCTGGAATATATAGTGTGAGAGACGAAAATGGGTCCACGAACGTGATACGAGGAGGATAGGCGTGCTGACAGGTGTAGAGGAATAAAGATAATCACGTGTTTTTAATTGTGAAAGTGACAGGGTGGGTGCGCCTATATATAAGCAAAGGTGCAATAAATGTGCCAACCACTTTTTCAAGAGGCGCACCAAAACATGTGTCGACATGTAAAATGGTGCGCCCTTTAGCGCGGATAAACACGTGTCAACACGGGAATACTTGTGCCTTTGGCGCAAATTAACGACTGCCAATGCTTCATTCCTTGCGCCCTTTGGCACACCCAAACAAGGTGCAACAATTTAGTTGTTAACATGAAGGCGCATGGGCCTTGACGCACGCAAGAAAGGCGCATCATGGGAAGGTGCAACAATTGATGTGTCGACACGTCAATCTGTGCACCAAAGGAAATGAAGGGGGCACAAATTTACTCTGTGTTACACATATAAAAGATGCGCCCAGCCAAAAGGGGACCAAAATGGCTGAGTTCGGAGAACTAGATTTCCAGGAAAGGGATTTTGTAACATTCCGAACACAGAGGGGTCCCTGACAAGGGACCAGGACAAAACTTGGTACGGTTACCTATAAAATTGCCCTCATCAATTTTACAGGATAACAGGAGTTAAGCAAGGATGACACAGAGGAGAATATTTTGATTGAAACCGAAGTTCTACTGCTGGAATTAATTCTTCTTCTTCCTCTCATTATTTCCTTATGTTGTATTTAAACAATCAAGTAAGATTGTAAGACTTAAGTAAACTGGTTAAAATCCATTACTTCAATTTGTTTAAAAAATTCAATTACTTATAAATGTGTGGCATAACAGAACATTCAAATATCATGCGCGTCAAACAATGAGAAATTCGAGGAGAAAAATGATCAACTTCTTGAATTTTTGTAGTTAGGCACATGTGGAAATGTAATCAATATCTCTTATTTTTATTTCCCTTCTGGATGCTATAAATAGAGAGGGAGGCCTATGGGCCAAAGGATCAATTTTTTTTGGCAATCAACTGTTATCCTTTGTGCATTGAGATTTCAAAATTTGTTTTGGAATACTCACATGTTAATTTTGTAAACTGCTTAAACTTGAATAAGGAGGATTTTTGTGGAAATTTGTGCCTTACGAAGTCTTTTTGTTCGTACTATGATAGTTTATGGTAAACTTTGTTTTATCTTGGATTATCATTTGAACACATTTCTTTTTATTTGCTAAAAATCATGAAAATCATTAAATATTTATTTGTTCCGTGTGGCTATAATGATCTTTGTAATCTACTTGTTACGAAGCACATATCCTTTCCATAGCAACCGTTATTACCCTACATTTCCTTTCAACTTCTATTCACCACATCTTTCCCAAACACAACTCCTTACTTGCTGTAAAATTGCAAAGATGTGGGTCATGGGATTTTTTATTAAAGTAATACCCTATAAATTAATTAGAATAAATAAATATTATACACGGGATCGTCACTGTTAAATGAAGGGGATTTATCCCATGACTGCCTAGGTTTTTGTGTAGCCATGTATAAAATCTAGCCAACAAAACTCTTATGGTCTTAGGAGTTCTCCTTATTATTTTGTGCATCATCCCTTCTCCAGACCTTGGCTTCCTTTCCATGGGTGTCTTTATGGATTCCCACACAAGTCTTAATGATTACTTTATTCATCACGAGAATGTCATAAATGCCACAATGTACTCCACTCCTTTTCCCATTAAAGACAATATATTATCTCTAGAGTACCCTAAGCATTGTATTATTGATTTTCCTATACCTCATCTTGGTCTTGGTTATCACTTATTTTCTCACACAATCCCGTAGTCACCTACAACTCTTTAAAGACAATTTACATGATTACTTGTGTCATCGTGTACTATATTGTAATGTAATTTCTTGAGTGTGACCTTGTATCTCTACCTCTACATGTTGCGGTTGATACAAGTATCCCTCTAAGAAAATATTTTTACCCCCTGTGCTTATTATGCTTACCATCAAAGTGTTGATCATGTCAATGTAGACAAAAAATATATGCACTTGGGTACATTTATAGGTCCTAAAAGTATGCTAGCATTTACATGATTCCTAAGCAAGAAAACTAGTAATCAACAACTCCCTTTAGCCTTTTGATTTTTCTTCTGCACTTTTATTGTCTTTATACATCTTGTAATTCTGCCAAAATTTGATTGTTTTATCTTTCTATGGCCTCAAAAACTAGCACCCAGTTAGGACACTAGTGTCAGGCACTCTTGTCCTCCTAGGCAATCTTGTCCCTCCCTACCTTTCTCTTATCCTTTTGGACCCATTTTTCTTCTTAATTAATTTTATCTAATTTGAGTCATCCTTTCAGTTTTCAATTACAAAATTCAAACAAGGGAATTATATAAATACACAGTTATGTTTTTAAAATAAAGGACCAAGCACTAAGAATTACTATCATCACCTAAGCTTGCATTCCAAAGGATAAAGTACTTCAAAGGAGTCCATCTAACATCCATACAAGGGACAAGGGTTGTATCACTTCTGTATACATGACATAGGAGGGGAAGTTATATTCTATTCCATCCACACATACTATACATCATCTACATTCTAGATCTAGCCCAATGTCATTGTGCAACTTGCATAAGGGAATCCTAGAGCATCATTTCTACACACATAAACACAAGAACTACATGGAGTTTGATATTTAGTGAAACACTCAGTCATAAGTTCACTCTTTAGGTTATTGTCAGGGTCAGTCCAATTCCCCATTCCACATTTTCCTTTTTAGGTCTGATGTGGTTTGTGGGTATGTGTAGGTGAACTTCTTTCTTGCAGGTTACAGTTACCTTCAAAAATTAAGGAGAAAATATCAAACGAAAAACATGAACCAACTGTGAAACCCTTGCGACATAGAAGAAATTAGATCTTGAGTATTTTCACAGCCACTAGCTGATGCAGAGAAAATTATAAATAATCATATATTCAGCTATCAAGGTGTTTACAAACATCAAATTTCACCCTTGCCCTGCTAATGGGGATCAACACAAGCCTAAATTGGAAAAACAGTTGCTAAAATTGACCATTTATCACCTACAAAGGTATTACCATCACCATGCCCTATTCAAGATATTCATTCCTTGTCCATTCATCAACCAACTCATCAAAACTTCATTAGAGTTTGATATACACTTACCTTGTTATTTTTTACACAACTTCTTACTCACTAGCTATTTTGCTAAAGGGTGCAACTTGGAATTTTTCTTCTTTGATGATTCCCCACTTAGGTTCCCTACTCATACACCTCAAATCATAGTTAATCCCTTCACTAAAATTATACAAAATCCTGATAAGAACTGTAATATAATATAAAAAACACTGAATAATAAAATATGGAAATTAAATTCATTCGTGATCTCAATTACAATGATAGAGGTTCAATTTAATAATGTTTGATCTCCTACAAAGGTGGATTCAAACTTCATCTTCAATCCCTCATATCACTCTCCATGAATCTCTCAAACTTATCTCCTAATATCTCTCAAACATCCCAAGGATCACTCACACTATAAAATAGCTACGTGAATTGTTCTCACAACTCACTAAAATAATTAAACTATTACAACTATATTATTAATATGAGTTCTATAAACTCATTATTAATAATATTACATTTTATTTAATAATGTTACACAATATTTTGGTAACAAATCCTCCAAAAATCAAACTTTTTCTCAACTTGTCAAATTGTCTACCTATACCCTTAAGACAAGGTTCCTTGGTACATTCATACTTAGAGTTATCTAGAAGTACCACAAGAATTTATCAACTTCATTAGCATCCCCTCATCATACCCAAGGTGCATGCAAAATTCTATATTCCATATCCTTCATTTGTTCTTTCTATCCCACTTTTGCTCCATGGGCTCTTAAGCTCCTTTCTAGGACCAGGGCTGTTTATTTTGGTCTATAAATTCCTTTGTAAGAAGATTCAAGGCATAAAATAATGGTTTCTAAGAACCCATTATGACATTTTTTATCCCTCTAAATTTTCAAGATTTAACTCAAAATATAAGAGCAACTTCCTTTGTAAATGTACCTATACAATCAGCGTTATCACTATTTTTCATGGTTTTCATACCATGGGAGATTTTTTTGATACCGAACCTTCTCCAATACTCAGCCAACCCTAGGAAAAATATTAATACCAATTTTCATGTAATTTTACATGAAATCAAAACATAAGGGTCATTTTATCTAGAAACCCTAGTCACATGCCTAAATTAGCCCGAGAACCCCAAAACAAGCTATAACTTTCGCTAAACTCTAATCCAAAGCCCCAAATTTGTTTTGAGGGTATGTTTTAGCATCTTGCATGGGGAATGTTTTAGTAGCGGCTCTTGAATTCCTCCTAAACTTCAACTCCACCTCTTTTCCTAACTGGTCTAAACTGTGCAAGCAAGGTTTGTGGATGCAAAATAGTGATTTCGAATGAAGAAAGGCTCTTAATCCATTAACATGGTCTAGTATTATCTTAATCAAGGTTTTAAGCAAAAAACTCCAACTCCCATGGTTATATTAAGCATTTACAATCACAATAGCTCCTCCATCTATACATACCACTGTAACAAAGTATACTACACCCCACCACCAAATAGGACTGATCCTAAATGAGGTTACCATTCATAAGGAGGTTTCTTGTTATCACTTGGATCCTGAGCTTGCAAACATACAACACATTGTACATGGAATGATTCTTATTTCCTTTCAACAATAACTAGGAAGTGCAACACACAAATTAAAGTAAAAACAATCTTACCTTGAGCTATAACAATCATGTACCACAAAACAAAGTATTAGATCACATGAAAGATCTTATTAAAAATCCCATCATTGAATACTTCACACAATGTGGAGAAAAATCATTTTAAACTCAAAAAACATCTTTGAAAATGCAAAAATGTGCACACAAAACAAAGTCACATATCATATTCTACCGTAAGTTCTCATACAAAGTAAATTCATTCTTCTTCACTCTATATTTTTCCTCATCCTCCATACAAGGAATGAGCCTCCAAAATCACTACTACACTTTGTATACTTGAATTCCCACACATGCATGTAATTTATCTTTCTATAACTGACATTTCTTGTGACTCTTGAACTTCCATTTCCCTCCTAGACTCATAATTGCCACTCTTATACTAACATAAGAATTTTAATGATTCACTTCCATATGATGACTTATCACGCATGTCCTATAACCTAGCAAAGAACCTAACTCCATTTAAAATCCCTTAGAAAAATTTACAAGATTAATCCTCCATTTCATCTGTTTTACAAATTCAAACCTCACTTTGGAGGGAAAAGTAGTTATAAAGGAAATTTAGATTTCCAATCCTCAGTGCTTAGTTAAAATGACTCATATGAACCATTAGAACATTTAAAGATTTCCCACAACTCACATTGACTATAAGAAACAATAATTTTGAAATTTAAGGTCTTCTTATGGATGCTCCTGCATCACCAATGCCTAGATCTAGTTGCCGATGTCCAAGCACCCCTGACTTGTTGCGGGTGCCCCTGTCCTTCATCGTTTCTGAGTTCTAAAATTCCCAGTGAGCATCAATGAAATTGTCTACAGTCTATTTCAATATTTCAGCTACCAAGATCACCTCCGACATGCTCATAAATCAGATAAATCTTCCTATATCCCTCTCTTTCTTAGGGTTTCACATCATACATGGTTTTTTTCTTGTGTCTTGCTATATATTAGCACTTGTACATCATTTATTACAGTAGTTACTTTGTAATTAGATTTAATTAAATTTATATAAAATCATTTGGTGAAGGTGTTCCTTATATGCCCATTATCGGATATTTCATGGCTTCCCTTCCCTTTGATTCCAATGCTTCCCCATTGTATATCCAGGTTCAACTTCATTATCTTCTTGTCAAACGAGTCCTAGTTGATCATGAATATGATCTTAATGTATGGAATCTTTCCTTTCTCCATAAAATAAGTCTTTCTGCTACTCATCTCAATCCATCTACTCTTTTTATCCATGGCTTTGATAATATACCTAAGCAAGGGTTGGGCACAATCTCTCTTCCCCTTACCATGGGATCTTGCACTTTTAATGTTCTATGTCACATTATGTCTCATGATGTTTCTTATACTATCCTTTTGGGCCATCCTTACACATATTTTTAACCCATGCCATAACACATAACGCCCTTGCTATACCTTCTTCTATGGATATTGTTATAATAGATTCCACACCTCATGTTGTTACTCCTTGTGATATTCCTCTTACACATGATTCTCATGAAATTACCTATAATGTACATCCTTCTCCTCTTGGGATGCACCCTAGTGCTACTGATTTACATGATCAATTTTCTACTAGTACCCATGATACTCTTCCCACTATGTCTCACTCTCAATGCACTTTTATTGACCCTATGCTTAGTGCTTACAATGTTGCATATCTCCCCGCACTTTCCTTATCACATGTTAGAGTATCATACAATGATTTTTAAATTATTCCTAATGGTCCTACTTTCCAAAATCCTATGCATATGGATACACCTTATCTTGTTACATTCATGGGGACCATTCGTTCCCCTCTTGCCATATTTTTGTCTACAATCACAGGGGGTCATTCATATTACTTTACTGCTTCTAATATTTTCAAATTACATTTATTGATTTTTATTACTATTGATTAGAATCCCAACATTACATATCTTAGAAATCTTTTGACTCATATACTGATCCTTATGTTTGCACTTACTTTTTCCACTACTTCCAACACACACAATGCTACACCTATTCTATTTTATCCTAATGGGTACATTTTTATTGCTCATACACTCCCTATTCATCTAGTTGGGATCTTGGACTCTATTGATTTTTTCCCTCACCATATTGACATTATTATTTGGTAGCTCTTGTGTTTAGCAACGATATATCTATTCATGTTTCGCCACATGCATGATACAATCCTATTCTACATGCTATGATGCATGCACTTTCACATGCCATATGTTCATCTTCTTTATCCTTGCCTACTACTCTCATTGCATAGACAATCTTGAAATCCACATTTTAGGGCATCAAAATACTTCCCCCGCTCATAGTCACACATTCTAATCAGTTGTTACCTACCCATACTTTTCACATACACATCTATAAATTACTCTTGTTTTGTAATGCATGTCAATCTTTCTAGCACTACTTTCTCATATCTACACCATGGGCACACCTTGCTACATCTCTCTATGCTCCTGTGATAATCCATACATGCTTTGCTAATCATGTTTACTTATGGATCCTTCATACACGTACTAATCCATATATACAATATGCATCATTTTGTGCACTATAAATACTCTGACTATTCTTACTTACATTGATCACATATATTTGCCAACAACTTTTGATAAACACACTTGGGGGCATCACACTTTCTCACCCCTCTCCATCACTATCGACTATCTCTATTGTCCACTTTTAACTTCTTTATTACACTTCACGATCCATGCTTCATGTTTACCTTTTTTAGCACTCTTACCTCTTTAGTGCACACATTGTAGCATCATTACCCGACTAAGCACTCTAGTGATACGGTTCAAAATTGATGTTGAGGGAACACTTCATCAATAAACCTCACATCACCTACTCTTTCTACACTTCACGCTTTGTGCTTCATGATACATATTTTCTAGAATTTACTCTAATACAATACACTCATTCACACTCTTGTTCTATAATTCATTTTTGACTGTTGAGGGAGCATTTATAAATGAACCTCACCTCATACACATCCACTGGGGGGTATGCTACTCCTATCATCTTCACATTTTTCATACTACACCATCACACCCACACAAAACATTTGCATATCTTGGTTGCATTTACTCTTGCTAGCTTATTCTATCTACATGTTACACTTTGTTTTCCATGATACATGGATTCTTATTATTTCATCATCTTTTTATATAAATAAACATGCACATTCACTTGCTCTTTTGAGGTGAATGTAGATCTGTTACAAGTTTTTACACATTGTAATGATGCTTGAAATTGTACCTTTTACCAATTCTAATGAGGCTCTTGGGGGCATCTACTTTCACTACTCTAACATTCTACACACTTTAGGCTTATTGCTACAATATTCAATACTACTCATTACAAGTTACCTTAGTTTTCATTGATTTATAAATTCTTTGGCATACCATTTATCTTGTTAACATGCTAACGAGCGATTCATGTGTAGCATTTTATTTGTAAGGCTCTATGCCACCATGGTTATCTAATACATTTTTCCTGATATTGTTTACTATTGTATTTCATTGTTTATAGGTTATGCCCTATGTCTTGTGTCATCATTGTATAATTTCAGCTGCTTTGGCCCTGATTTTCTTGTGACATGGTGAGTGATGTACCATGTATGAAACCCACTTTTTGCGGTTTATCTTCTTTGCACACTTGTTTTCTACATTGTCTTCTTTTTCATGCTAGCTAATTTTCCTACTAACACATATTTCTAGCCCACTTTTTTTGCATGTGCCTTGGTTTTCTACCATGCACACTCCCTACTCCATGTAGGTATCCATTTCAGATCAACATCAAGGTACTCTTCTTTGGGAAACATTCTCCTACTATCATTGCATGAACCTCAAATGAGGGGGTCATATATTGGGTAAATAAATCATCCCTACTACATCTCAGAGCTACAGTTTAACACATGAGCACAATCATAGAATGGTCTAGAAGTAAACTTGGACCTTACATAAAAAATAGACACTAACACCCAATATCAGACAGTAGCACCTGGTGCTTGTGTCCTATCCTAGGTGCTAATGAATCGGGGACAAAAACAATCATTTTCTAAGTACAACATAGTCTACAAAAAATTACAGAGAATTTATATAGTAATAGGCACTGAATTTTAGTCACAAAATGCATTCTATCTCATATAATCAGTACAATCGGAACAATTCAGAACAAATCGGGACGTACCATCTACAATGGTGCTTATTGGGAAGCATAATTGAAGGAGAGTAAAACCATACCTCTATTCCCAACGCTTAGTCTTGGCGTGTGATCTCCCAAAAAACTTGCTCTCATGAGATCTCCCAAAAAAATTGCTCTTGGCCTGACATCACCCAAAAAAACTCACACTTGGCATGAGGTCACCCAAAAAACTCACTCTCGGTGTGAGATCACCTAAAAAAATCACTTTTGGTGTGAGATAACCCAAAAAACTCACCCTTCACATCATTTTAGGACATATTTCTACCCTTTACACTCTTATACATCAGGTACACAATTTCTTTTTTACACACTTTCACAGTTTTACGTACTTATACATACTTTATTCAAATTTTTCATATACATGAATTTAACTACTCTTTCTCTCTTCTTTTATAGGCTTATTATTAATACGCAACAAGGAGAATCTCAAATTAGAAAACACAACACTCTACTATGCATACATTCCACCCCTAGGGTCTATTTCCCATTCTTAGTCTCCACGCTCCACTTTGCGATCACTTCAAGCTTCACTTGTCCACTCAGAAAACTATCAACAATGATCCACTCTATAAGATCATAAGGTATGCATCTTCTATCTAATTTATGCTATCAAGTATTCACTCAACAACATAAAGTGGGAGAAAATGTAGACATAAAATCTATGTACTTGGGTACATTTCTAGGTCCTAAAAGCATGCTAGCATTTACATGATTCCTAAGAAATAAAACTAGTAATTGAAAACTCCCTTTAGCCTTTTTCTTTGTCTTTTGCACTTTTATTGGCTTTATACATCTTGCACTCTTGTCGAAATTTGATTGTTTTATCTTTCTATGGCTTGGAACATTAGCACATAGCTAGGACACTAGCACTAGGTGCTCTTGTCATACTAGGAACACCTGTCCCTTTTTACATTTCTCTTATCCTTTTTGACCCCTTTCACTTCTTAATTACTTTTTACTACTTTGGGTTGACCTTTGAATTGTCAATTATGAAATTCAAACAAGGGAATAATATAACTACATAATTATGCTTTCAAAATAATAAAGGACCAAGAACTAAGCATTACTATCATCACCTAAGCTTTCATTCTGAAGGTACTTCAAAGGAATCCATATAGCATCCATACAAGGGAAAAGGGTTGCATCATTTCTATACACACTACATAGGAGGGGAAGTTCTATTTTATTCTATCCACACATATTATACATCATCTACATTCTAGATCTAGCCCACTATTATTGTACAACTTGCAAAAGGGCATCCTACGGAATCATTTATACACACACACTAGAATTACATGGAGTCTGAGATGTGGTGTAGCGCTCGATCGTAAGTTCACTCTTCAAGTGACTGACGAGGTCATTCTAAATCCCCATTCTACATTTTCCTTTTTAGGTTTCATGTGGTTTGTGGATGTTTCATTAAATAGTTTGTGTAAAATAGATAAGGTAAGAGATTAGGAGGAATACCTGTAAGATTGAATTTCGAAGGTATAATGTATGCGTTGTTGAATTTTTGATGCGAGCTGATCGTGAAGAGCTTCCTTTTGGCTAGGAGGAATGACCTGTAAGAAACACAACAAGACCAAAAAATAACATTAATAATATAGGTTAGTGGAGTGCCTAATGAGTGCTAGATCTGGTAAGAGAGGTGCTTCCTAGAAGGT
Organism: Taxus chinensis; assembly: GCA_019776745.2. Taxonomy (NCBI): domain Eukaryota; kingdom Viridiplantae; phylum Streptophyta; class Pinopsida; order Cupressales; family Taxaceae; genus Taxus; species Taxus chinensis. Next base: position 729,566,164 of record CM034154.1, read on the forward strand.
TGTCAATCCACTTTCAAATACAATGTAATGCAACAAATACCATGAAATAAGGAAATCTTACTGTAGTTGTACAATTTAGGTATCTCCTACTAATACAATAAGTAAATCTAATCTAATAGGAAAAGTTACAATTAGATCTAGAGGTCTGGTAGGTTGTTCTGGGTTTTGCAGGTGTGACAAAGGTCTGATAAAGGGTCTAGGACTGATCATGTGAGGTTTGGGTAGGTTTTGGTTGAATTGAAGGCTTGCTGGTCAGAGGGTATAAAATGACATAGAGACCGATATCGGTCAAGTGACCGATGCTAGTAGGGGCAATGGGTAATAACTTAATACAAAAGGCTTTTAAACCTCTTTGTGATTACACAGAGAGTGAGGAAGATGTGGTCAGGCTGGTAATATAATTGAGAAGACTCAGGAACACAGAGAAAGTGGTTAAGAAAGGTGGAAAGACTTGAAATGGTTGGGTAGATGAATTGGTGGGAAGATGGAAATATCTAGGTAATAACAATAACTGAAATACTGAAAGAAAATAAAATATCTGTGGTAAAATAAGCACAGATGATTACTTGTTGTAATAAAGATACTTACTTTTTGCTATGAAGATCTTGTGATCGAAGGTGGCTAGTGATTAATCACTAATGTGATGGCTAGTTTAGTGCTGCAACAGTGCAACATGTGTGTTCTTGTAGATACTCCAATGATTTGGGAGAGAATCCGAGCTTGTGTTTCCCTATAGTGGTGTGTAGACATCGTTTGGATGAAGGAATGGCTCTGAGATTCACACTTGATTGTAATAGAACTCCAAAAATTGAATGACCAACCCCTATAAAGAGTTGTGAAATTGCATATAAAGGAAACAATGGAGGTTTAGGTGACCGATGTCGGCTGAGGATAAACCGACGTTGGTTAGAGTGAATGAGTCAAAGTTACCAAAAATATCCTGATCTTTACTATGTTTGGCGTGATCTTGATTGCTAATCCGGGTCTCAAGTGAGGGTTGGAACTTAGATAAGTGGGAGTGTTGTTGGAGAAAGAGTAGGAATTTAATTTTAGGGTTTGAAAGAGTCCCAATTGTTTAAGATGAGTAGGGACTCAATCTTAGTTAATTAATAGGCTAGGAATAAGTCCATGGTGAGGTGTCTAGGTGAAGTGGCTAGGTGAGGTGTAAATTAACTTAATTCAAGTAATTAAGTTAATTAATAATGTGAGGATGAACATTAATTTAATTATAAGTAATTAAATTAATATGAATGCAGAGTAAGGGGTCATGGTTAGGTGAATACGTTACGTTAATTAATTAAAGGGGACTAAGGAGAGTGTGACCCAAATTTGGTGTCTACATTTGCCCCTTTTGTCTCCTAGTATGTATTGATAAGCAGAGAACTGAAAAAATAGGAAGTCATTGTTTCAGGTATGAGTGAAGATTAGGTTTCCCCAAGTATGGGTGGAAGTGATCCCCCTTAAACCAGGAACTGATGAGCTATTACATTGAGTCGGTGAGTGGTTTGATAAATAAGTAAGTGATGAAAACAAGGGTAGGTGGGTTGTAAGTAAGGGTGGTTTTGGTTTGGGTAATAGGTAGTGACAGTCTAACACACACACATGTATAGAATGTGAGAAGGTACCAGGTTGAAGAGCTTGCAAAATCTACTTCCTCAAAGGTTGATAGGTTTATCTAAACAAGGTTGAAGTGGTTTAGGTATCCAAGTTATAGGATACATTCTGGAAACACAACTAGACAAGGTGCAGGAACAAGAAATAGGTTTTGTTCTAGGGAATCAAAGGTATGGTCAGGATAAAAAACACAAAATTAGGCAAGGTAAGGTCATTAGGTTGAATAACACGAGTAACATCATCACAAGGTATATTTAGTAAGAGAATTTGAGTGTCAAAAAATGGGTGAGGTTAGGTTGGGTCATTTTGGTAAGGCCGTAGGTAAGGCCACAGGTGGATGAACAAACATGCCCCAACTGATAGGGTGGTTAGTTATAGGCTATAAGGAAATTAGGTTGAGTGGTAAGGCTAGGTAGAAACTTGGGTAAGGATGGTTGAGGTCATTTAGGCATGGTTGAGTTAGGTATAGGCATGATGGAGTCAGGTGTAGGTGTGGTGGAGTCTAGGTGTAGGCATGGTTGAGTTGAAAATTTCCAAGTTACTGGTTTTATGGAAATGATGTGTTGTATGTATGTTTTGTTTAAATTTCCAAGTAATTGATATCATGGAAATGTTAAATGATTTAGGTGTGATGTGGTTGAGATTATAAAATGGTAGGTATGATGAAATGATGTATGTTTTTACGATATATTAATCTCCAAGTTATTGTGTAAATGAAATCCAACTAGGTTAGAATTTGAATGTAAAGGGGGAAAATTGGTTAGGGGTAAAAGTGGCCAAGCTAACCACCAAGGGCCCCATGCCCTATGAGTGCTACCTACATAGCCCTAATGAAAAGGGGCCTTAGGCTGATGTAGTTCTCCCATAAGCTAGGGAAGAATATGATGGGGTAGATTAATGTGTCAGTAGGTTTTAGGAATGATTGAGTATAGGTTGAATAGGTATGGTTGAGTGTAGGTCAGTTAGGCATGGGTGAATTTAGGTTAGTTAGGCATGGTTGAGTCTAGGTTGAAGGGGAAGAAATCCTAGAATGTAGATGTCGAAGGTCTAGTCCTGTGGAGTAGAATCAATAAGTAAGAAAAGAGGTGAATGATAAAAGAGGTAAAAGGTCACATAATTGTTAAGAACCATTATGAGTCTATCATACCAAAGATTGGCTTATGAACTTAAGACCCAAAAGGCGTTGCAAGATTGACTATTTAAAGGGTGAAGGAAGTTACATGATCACGAAATGTCGCATTGGCGGTACATCCCTTGAGTAGATAGAAGATAAGAAAGAAAGGAAGATGAGGTGAAATGGGCTATTTAGCATAACCTTCTTATGAGACAACATGCCTCATCTAAAAGATACCCAAAACCAAAATAGGCAGGTCCATGACAAAAAAGTTGTATTTTATTTTTGCTTTTGCTTTGATTTTTATAGACTAATCGATACGTGAAGTCTATGTGGGATGAATAGAATGACTCCTTGAGGTCTTCGTGAAGATAATTGATGCGGGAAGCTTCAGAATGTTTTATTTTCATTTGTATAGGAATAGTCTTCTTTTTGGATTAGACTATGTTTTTTTAGGACTTGCTTTTTATAGTTTTCCTTTGAGGGAGCAGTCTATTTATATTGGCGAGATAGAGAGGTAGATCCGTTTTGAGGGAATCATCTTGTTACAAGAAGTTTGACTCAAGGAGTTGAATCCCATTTTACTTGTGAATGTCTTTGGAATTTTAGGTCATAGACAAGACTATAAAGGATTATAGGATTCCTTTATGAAGGAAAAATCATAACAGGAAAAGGTTAACTGTGCAAGAGGTGTTTTAAGTGATGAACGACCATGGGATTCCATCTTGACAAGAAAAAAAAAGTATCCATGAGAACCATGCCATGAGTAGATTCATGGTACTCATATTAAAGATAAGGTTGAAAGGTGACGGATAATCACACGATTCTTGTTTAGTCGTTTATCCTTAAAATAGGTAAGTGGAAGGTGAATGTTTCTCAAGAGACAAGCATTTAATAGACAAAAGGTGATATAGGATTTGATTCAACAATAGAATGGTCAAAGATGTGAGGAATTGAGGGGCTCAGGCTTGGGTTTACCTTTGAGGGAAGATAAATGATAAGCATCTCATCCATATACATGCGTAGCGATATAGGGTCCAATCTAGTTAGGAGAGAACTTTCCCTATTTACTTTTCTTCGCTTTTTTTACATATTGATTTTCCTTTAGGACAAGGTCACCGATCTGGTATGTTTTGGTAGAAGGAAAGGTGGAATGTAAGAGGTATGATTTTAGTGAAACATTCAATAAAAGAAGGGGAAGTGACAAGTCCCCCATGGGTATAGGGAAGAATGAGATGGTGATAGGTGAGGTTGGGTAATATTGGGAAAGGGTGAGTAAAGTTTGGTAAGGTAGATGGGGGTAAGGTAAAGTTGGGCAAGGTAGGGTAAGGTAAATGAAGAAGGTCTAGTTTTGAAGGGATGTGTAATAGAAGAAAAGGGTAGTGTCGAGTCCCCCATAGGATAAGGAAGAATAAGGTGATGATAGAGATCATTGTGCAAGATAGGGCCAGGTTGAGTTTGAAGAGTCAGGTGGTGGGTAGAGTAGGTACGATAGATTGGTTGAGATAAATTTGGAAAAATTGGGCAAGGTTAATTGGGAAAGGTTAGGCAAGGTTTAGGCAAGGTTGAGGTAAGTGGTGGGTAGATTAGGTAAGGTAGATGACGAAGGTTTGGTTTAGACGAGAGGTGCAAATAGAAGAAGAGGGAATGACGAGTCCCCCATAGGGTAAAGTAGAATAAGGTGATGATAGGTAACATTGTGTAAAAAATTTAGGCAAGGTTTAGGTAGATGGGTCAGAAGCCTTGGTTGGGACAATGAAATCATTGGGGAGATTGATGAAGCTATTGAAACATGGAGTGGTGTGCAAATCTATCAGAAACAGGTTAGGCCAACCCATAAAATGTTAACTTGGGAGAAGGTGGAGGTTGGATAGCGAGTAAAGGTGAATTGGATGGGTTACCAATTTTCTCTTTTCCTTTTTCATTCGGATATTGTGACTGAGTGGCTATGTGTGCCATGTTTATTTTAAAAATTGGAGGAGGAAAAGAGTATCATGGAGGTGGAGGTGAAGGCCATTGAATAAATATGGGGTGAGGCTGCATGACAACATGCGAAGGTGAAATGGCCTCTTCATCCAGAAGGTCATCATCATCAAAGTTCTCTTCAAGAGGACATAGTTGGAGAAGAATAGTCTTAAGATCCTTAAAATTTTCCACATCGTGCCTTGACACACGATAATAAGCAAAAATTTTGGTATCATAAAACCATTCTGGTTTAGGTTTGAGTGGGTCATAATGTCTAAGCAATAGCAATGTGATGACAGAGGTTTCCAAAAGGTTAGATAAGATGTTGGTGTAAGACCCTGCCAATAGATCACAATGTGAAGTGTGGGTCTGGATGGAAGTGTGGGTGAATTTGGTAAGAGAGGAGTCATTGGAGGTGGAATAGGAGGTTGAGTAAGTTTTACTACTTGTTTGGTAGATAGTACGGTTTTGGGTTTGGGTTGCACCTTCTTGGGTAAAGGTGTAACAGGTGAACTAGTTGTTGGAGGAAGTGTAGGTTTAACCACCTCTTTGGAAGGTAGTGGGGTTTTTGGCTTCAGTTGCACCTTCTTGGGTAAAGGTGAAGAATGAATGAATGATGTAGAAGGGAAGGAAGATGATGAAAGGGGACAAGTTAGCAAAGGCAATAATAGAGGTGCGATAAAGGCGGTGGTAAGTGGCAATGTGGAAGGGACTGGTTGAGGAGAAGGGAATGGCATGGGTAATGATAAGGATACAAGAAGTGGTGTAGGTATAGGAGGTAGAAAGAATGTAGGTAATGGCAAAGGCGTAGGTTGTTTAGGTAATTTGGGTGGGACAAAGGATCATGACGAGGAGGTGGGTTGTTGTGTTTTTGGTTTACCTTAGATAGGAGGTTGCTTAACCAAGGTTTATGGGTGTAGAATTAGGATAGATGGAAGTGGTGAAGGTGATAGAGGGGTAGTGGGTGAAGCTAGTGTATGTGGCCTAAGAGGTTGGGTCTTCCTATTAGGTATGGAATTATCTTTTGCGATGGATCTTGAGGATGTGGCTAAATCTAGATTGACAGGAGGATGGACTAGGATTGATGTCGGCATGACTCATAATGTGGCAATGGGTATGGATGTAGAGGAAGATATAGGTGCATGTAGGGTTTTAGGCATAGGAAAATTTTCTTTTGATGGTAAAGGTTTAGGTGTGGGCGAGGGTGATGAAGAAGGGGTATCTACAACTGGCATGGTCATGGTGGGTTTGGTTGTCTAAAACACATTTGGATAGATCATGGAAGTGTTAGTGGAAAACATCTGCATTTGAGTTGAGACAGGAAATTGAAGGCATCCCTGAAGCATGGAATTGTCAACATAATTCAAGCAGTCAGCCAAACATGAGAATGAAAATGATGTAGGGGAGGATGATGTTGATTTAGTAGTAATCCCTGTAAATAATGTCTGTGAGATAGGGAAATTATTGGCTTCAGATTCTATGGATAAAAGAGACGAGAGAAGATCAACAAGATCCTTGAAATCCAGTGGAGAATTATCACCAATAGGAAGGAACACTACTAATGGACCCCCTGTAAGTAGGGGAGAAGATAAGATGGATGAGGTAGGTTCTTATTTTGGTGAAGAAGAAGGTAAGCATGAATCTCCTGTGGGTAGAAGAGTAAGTACTGCGGGTTGTTTGTCAGGTTGAGAGCTGAGTGGGGTAACTGCATTGGAAGATATGGTGGACTCCTCCATGGGTGAAGGAGAAGATAAGGGAGAATCCTCAGTGGGTAGAGGAGCAGATGAAATAGATCCCTCAGTGGATGAAGGAGCTCATGCAAGAATCTCCTCGATAGATGGAATGAGAGGAAATTGAGCAGAAGGAGCTGGTTTGATGTCAAAAATGACATGAACCTCATGAACGCTACTATCACTAGTCAAAGTTTTTCCAGTTTGATTAGATGACGGGGTATGATTTGGGAATGAATTCTTAAAGATGTGAAGGTTTTGATTAGCCGGTGCATTAGGGTTGTCTAAGACGAGATCTCCATTGTCTAACATTTCTTGGACGATGTTTTTGAAAGTTGTACAATTACTATCACTATGACCTCGAACACGATGGTAGCTGTAGTAATCATTTTCTTTGTATCATGTAGGCACATGAAAAGAAGGGTAAAAACCAATATGTGGTTTGACAAGTGGAAGGGTGATTGCTTTGGCTTTTAGAAGTTGTTTTAAAATTGAAGAGTAGGGTTCTCCTATGGGAGTATATTTTCGTTGCTTCCACTTGAACTGAAAAGCCTAAACATGAGAAAGGTTGGAAGAAGGCTTTGATTAGAAGAGTAGGGTATGACATGGAAAACATCCCAGTATGTGGTGGTGCTGAGTACAAAAATTGTGATGAAGGAACATATGCTAGAATAGATGCAGAGGGAAAGTACCCTAAATAAGTGGTAGATGAAATATGGGCTGTTGGTGATAGGTGTAGGTAGGTGGGGCAGACGTAAAGACTCTTATAGAAATTAGAGGAAGAGACTGTGGGATGGAGAGGACAAGGTTTTAGAAGGTAGTATGGGTTACCGACACCAGTGGTGGCTGAGATGCAATAGGTATATGAGAAGTGGAGGATGCAGATATACCTATACTAAGGGCATGAAGGAATGATGGACATCGTAGGGACTACAAACATCGAAGGCACAATAGATGCCATAGGTGCAGTAGAAATAAATGATGTAGGGTCAAGCTGAGAAGCCACATGTGGTAAGGTGGAAGAGGCTAAGGCTATGTTGATAGTAGTTGATGCAGAAGTGGGTGCAAGAGTAGGGGGAATGGACACATGCATGCCATATACAAGCTTCCCTAAAGAATCACGGGTAGATGAATGGGCGAGATAATACTGAAAAGCAACATGGTTTTGATCAAAGAGTCTCGCAAACTCCTCATCACTAGTGGGTATGGTAAGATACTTATTGGGGTCCATAGGTGATGAGATAGAAGAGGGTGATGGGCTACATGGAAGAGGTTGGTGGCTAGCACGAAACACAAGAGCATTAGCTTGTCTACGAGTCAAAATCATGTGACTGACAATAGAATGGGTGATCTAAGCCCTGTTGATGATGCAAAAACACAAAAATAATGGAGAAAAATGGGTCTAAAAGGTGTGATTTGATTGTTGTTCTGATTGAAAAATCATAACATAGAGATTGACGTTGATTGGGTAACTGATTTCGTTATGAGAGGGTAACTGCCACTAGTTGGCTAAACTGATGTCAATTACCATGGAGAAATGAAATATTTGCAAATTTGACAATAAATGATGAAGACGAAGTAGAATTGGACTCTAAACATAATATCAAAGACTCTAAGCTATAGTTAAGTGACAGAGGAAGTCACAGAAAGAAAATAAATATAGATTGAATGCTACTTTGGCAGAAATGACCAAAACAACATAAAACCGATGGCAGTCAGTGAACCGAAGGTGGTGAGATGATGAAACTGATGATGGTTACTAGACCGACACCGGTTACTGTGAAATCTATGAAAAATGGAAAAAGTGAATTTTTGGTGATTTAGGTCAAATAAAAAAACCAACTCAGATATTGAGTATGGAAATGATTAGTCCTAACACACTCAGAGACAATTGGAATACACCAACTATGATTATGGAATATGTAGGGATAGAAAAAATTAAAAAAATGAACCCACACCTTAAAACACAAATCAAGAAAAAACTAGCAAACACGGAATCCTATGATGTAGATTTTATGTTGTGGCTTATGCCATTTAGGAATGACTTGTGAATATAATAGATTTTTTGTTTACCAAAGGTGCCCTATGGAAACTGACAACTAGGGCTAGTTTCAGGAAAATTTTGGCATGGTGTCTCCAATATATACTTTACAGTACTCGAGGCCCTACTCTGATACGATGACTAGCTAGAAAACCAGTTGGAGCCCATTGTCAATCCTCTGATCATGTGATCATTGGCAACTTCTTCTGGGAAAGATGTTTTTTAAGAAATGTGTAGTTTGTTTTCAGTGATTTTTTATAGAGAGCATGAAAAATGTGAGCTACGGTTCAATTTGTCAACCATAAGCTAGGCATGACTTCCAACATATAGGTTGCCCACAATTTAAATGAGCTACAATGCAACGTACAAAAATGACATGCAAAGATTTTAAACCAAAATCCACAAATTATATTTGATGAGAACAAATTATGAACGGGTAAAGACTATGAATTTCACTAAATCAAATGCAAGAAATGAAAGAAGATTTATTTTTAATCCCAAAAGATAAATGTCACTGAGACAATTAGAAGAAGATAATGTTTCCAGAGAAGAAGCTTGATGTGAACTTGTTTCAAATGAAATAGACACACAAGATTTTTCCCTAAAAATGAAAAAATGCAATGAAACCCAACAAGGGTCCCACCAAGTGTGCCAAAATGTTTCACCGAATAGTTTATGTAAAATAGATAAGATAAGAGGTTATAGGAATACATGTAAGACCGAAGGTCGAAGGTAGAATGCACAAGTTGTTGAATTTTTTATCCAAGCTGATCGTGGATAGCTTCCCTTTGGCTAGGAGGAATGACCTGTAAGAAACACAACAAGACCACAAAATAACATTAATAATATAGGTTAGTGGACTACTTAGTGAGTACTAGATCTGGGAGTGAGGTGTTTCCTAAAAGGTTGTCAATCCACTTTCAAATATAATTTAATGCAACAAATACCATGAAATAAGGAAATTCTACTGTAATTTTATGATTTAGGTATCTCATGCTAATATAATAAGTAAATATAATCTAACAAGAAAAGTTAAAATTCAATCCAGAGGTTTGATAGGTTGTTCTGGGTTTTGCAGGTATGACAGAGGTCTGATAAAGTGTCTAGGACTGTTCAGGTGAGGTTTGGGTTGGCTTTAGTTGAATTGAAGGCTTATTGGTCAGAGGGTATAAAAAGACACAAAGACCGATATTGGGTAGGTGATCGACGTCGTTAGGGGCAATGGGTAATAACTCAATAAAAATAGCTTTTAAGCCTCTTTGTGATTGCACAAAGAGTGAGGAAGGTGTGGTTAGGCTCATAATATAATTGAGAAGACTCAAGAACTCAGAGAAAGAGGTTAGGAAAGGTGGAAAGACTTGAAATGGTTGGATAGGTGGATTGGTGGGAAGATGGAAATATTCGGGTAATAACAAAAACTGAAATACTGAAAGAAAATAAAATATATGCGGTAAAGTAAGCAGAAAATGATTAAAATCACATTACTTACTTGTTACTATGAATATCTCATGACCGAAGGTGGCTAGCGATTGAGCGGTGATGTGATGGCCGGTTCAGTGTTGCGAAAGTGCAACTTGTGTGTTCTCGTAGATACTCTAACAATCTAGGAGAGAACTTGTTGCTTGTGTTACCCTCTAGTGGTGTGTAGATGTCATTTAGATGAAGGAATGGATTTGAGATTCACACTTGATTGCAATAGAAGTCCCAAAACTGAATGACAAACCCCTGTAAAGAGTTGTGAAATTGTATATAAAGGAACTAATGGCGGTTTAGGTGACTGATGTCGGCTGAGGATAAACCGAACTTACATACATATTCTGGCTCAGAGATCTACATTGCAGTAGCGTGCACCTTAGTTTTCTCCTTGGCACATTCACTTGGTCACTATTTCCTCGTGTGCCCTTTGTGCTTCCCCTTCTCCCCTTTCCATTTTCCTTTTCCTCTTTGTTCCACTCTTACCTTGCATGCATCTTCTACGCATTCACCTTCTTCCTAGCAGTTATTCATCCTGTGCACGCCTTGCACTTGCTTCAATCAGCTAAGTCCCTGGCCCTCACGTGCACCCCACACATTACCTTGTAATAGTTGTGCCTTGACCATACATTCTCCGCTCACCAATTTTCCCCATTTCCTTTCCACGCATGATTACATGTGCCTTCCTTCTGCCTTCTTCCCGCACCTCATTCTTCCGTGCACATACCTTTTACCCTCCTCTGTGCCTTTCCATGCCATGTCATTCTCTGACATGCTTGAGTGTGCCACACGCAACCAGTCAAAGTGTGCCAACAAGGTGCTGAATCCTTGCAACAAATCAATGAGTGACACGTGGTAGAAATGACAAGAAAATTTTCACAGTTGGTCATCCTTTCAGCCAATCCATGCGTGTGCCATGTGTCTTGCATGTGCATAGGTGACTCTGAAAATCTTCTGACAACCATATCTTTTGCTACAGAGCTCTGATCGGCAGTGTGCACGCCTAGTCTCAATTGATAGCTGCTGACATAGGCTACAAGTGTTAGATATTCAAATTCAAATTCTTGGTGGATCTGGTAGGTGAGAAATGGGAAAACATCTTTTTGGGCATTAATGAGCAGATCTGATTACTCTAACCACCCAATTTGATTTGATCTACCCTCTTTCCTTCTCCAACATGCCAAATAGACTTGGGGAATGCACATTTGACATATTTTCAGGTGGATTTGTAGGCATTGAATGCTTCTTGTTGGTGGTTACATTTCAAATTCAGATTTTCCCTCCTTCTTCTCTTCTTCTTCCATGGATTCATCTATAAATGTAAGAGTTGGGCTCATTGTTAATGTTGGACATTTTGGATCCTTACACATTTTTCTAAGGACTTCATATTTTCTGTATTTTGAGTTGCATACCTCTAGATCTGGCTCGTGCATGTGGATATCGACCTCTTTCACCATTGTAACAATTCTGTGCATTTCTGGAAGTAATGGAAGCATTGTTTTGTGACTATTCTCTGTCCTAACGTGTTTGTATTCCTTCTTCTTGCCTTTTATTTTGCATTATGTGCTTGTTGTGTCATTCTACGTCCCTTGTAGTTCCCTTTTAGTTGTGTTCCATGAAACTGATCTAGTAAATGTGTTTTAGTTGTGCTACATGTGCCTAGCCTTCTTTCACCCATATCCCTTCATTTTCACTCAGAAGTGGATAGTGTTCATCCCTCTTTTTCTGGTGCTATCACCTTTTAGTGTAGTTTCCTTTCATGTTATCCTTCTATCTCTGGTCCCTTGGCATTGTTAGCTTAGTTTTCCCTTTCAGCACTAGGAGTATTAGTAGCAGTAGAAATAGATAGAGGAACCAGCCTTCTCCAGAGATCCATCTCAAGTGTGCAAGGTCCCACAACTTGGAGATGGTTTCATTGTTGTCTCAAAAGAATCGGTCCTTCCAGATCTGAGACACAGGGTGCAAGTTTGACCACCAACAATTTTTGGCACACCGATGGGACCAGCAGTGAAAGCTTAAATTTCATATTGCTAAGTTATGGTGTGTGAACTTAGTATTTCCAGCCTTTGGAGGCTTATTTCAACACATCTGGCGACTCCCAACATTTCCAGAGCTCCTATTTTGTAGTCTTGAGTGCCTTTTATGAGAAGAGTGCATACCAGACAGAGTGTTGCAGCTGAAGGATATTTTGAATACCTCTAGCTTTCACCGAGAAGCACACGCACAACATCTTCCATACACGCATCCCCATCTCCAATGCACTGTGTGCACTCTACTCCTCCTCAAAATAGACAATCACCCTATCATGGTGCTTCAACCTCCTCATCCTCCTCAAAGGAACTTCACCAGCTTCACTAGTGGAAGCCCACTCAATCTCAATGCCTCAATCTTAATGATATGCATTAGCGGCCGCGCTCAAAAGTATTCCATACTTCATGGGAGAAAATCAAGTCACCCCTGTTGAACACATTCAAGATGTGGCCAATGTATGCTCTGTCTATTTGATTGCACATGATGATGTTGTTGTCAGGTTTCTTGACAACCTCTTTCAAGGGTAAAGCACTCCAATGGTACTGTGGCCTAAGACTTACATCTATTGCTACTTGGGATGAGCTTGGAACAACTCTTTGCAATTACTTTGAAGATAAATCAAGATCATCTATCACTGGTGGAACAAGATGACTACAAAAAGTGTGCATGCCCAATGAGAAGATGACTAATTTCAACATCAGATTCCAGAAGACTTGGGACATAATTCCTCAAGTGGTAAGGCCTACAACCCAACATGCTTTCTTGTACTATCTAAGGGCTTTGAATAGTGACATTTCAGTCATGATTCAATCCATGGGAGGTAGAACCTTACCTGTTACATACAACATTGCAATAAGGGCAGAAAACAGTCTCATTCAGGCTGGTAAGTTGGCGCCTAGGCCTCCTGTGCCCTTGTTCCCAGAGATGTCTCCACAGCATCCCAGCCTTCTATTGCTCCAGTTCCAGTGTAGAGTGTGCAACCAGTTGCATCTACATCCTACTCTCTCTGCACAAGAAAAAGAAGATGATGAATTAAAGGCCCTAATTAGAAACTTGTCCAACAAGGTCATATCATTGGAGAAGTAGCAGGCACAAGCCTACAGAGGTAGTTCCAATCAGGTGCAAAGCCAAAGAAATCAACCTTGGTGGAATCAAGTATGGGAATCAAAGATATAACAAAACCAACAGAATGATAGATGGCATGCTAATGTGCACTTTCCTTTGTAAGTTATTCCTCCTGCAAAACCTCTTCCAGTTCCCAACACAAGTCAAGCACTTGTCCCAGTCTAGAACAACATGGCACATGAGTCTGAATGGTGCTTTCCTTACAATATGCCTCATATTCAATATCATTGCACTAATGTTACATGTGCACAAGCCTACATGATTTAGAATGCTCCCAGCTGTGAGCCTTCAACAAGTGCACTAGAAGCAAGAATAACCAAGAAAGGCCAGAAGCTCCTCTAGAGGAAAATTTGATGTTCTTTGTGTTGAGGACTTCTATGCAATCAACCAAGCTGTAGAGGATACAAGAAGACCCATGCCCAAGTTACAGACAACACAAGATATAAGAAGATAATGCTCGAGTCTGTGCGTAGGTCACAATTCTCAGCAACACAAGAAAACCCTCAAAATCAAAAGGAAGCAGCTAAGACATCCTAGTAGTAAAAGTCACTCAAGTGCCTACACCCGAGGCTCCGTGCAAAGCTCCTCCTAGAAGTGGTACGTGCCCCTCCTTTGGTAGGTCAAGCCTCTGTGCCAGCTAAGGTTCCTGCCTTTGTACCCGAACAACCAAGCAAGGATGTTGTTGTTCCTCAAATGTGCAAGTCAATGGGTTTTCCATTCAACATTGTGGACTAGATGAAAAAGACAAACATAAATGTTACAATGTGGGATGCCCTGACCATTCCATCCCAGCATGACTTGTTGCATGAAGCTCTGGCCCAACTCCCATGCACTGATCAACTATTCAGAAAGCCACATAACTTCTATCAATATCTACCAAGAAGAGGAGAAGAAAGTAAGTAAATTTGTTAAAACCCCACCCTTCTATATGTCTTTGATCATAGGAAAACATCTTGTCCATAACTGCATGATTGACTCAGGTGTTAGTACTTCTGTCATGCCTAAGAAGATTGTTGATGTCTTAGGTCTTAAGTATAGCCCCCTGACAAAAGGATTCCTGCAACTTGATGGTTCAACTATCACTACCCTAGGAATCATCAAGGATCTTGAGTTAACCCTCCATGCATGTCCAAGTCTAAAAATAACTCAAGATGTGTCAATCATTGATCTTCCCCCTTTGTTTTCCTTATGTTTGTCAAGATATTTTACTGCTAAAGTGGGTGGTTACTTGTCTTCTGATTGGTCTCATATGTTACTCAAGACAAGGTATGGTACCTGGTTTACCATACAAGCTGAGCCAATATTTTCCTATCATGTAGAGTCATATGTCCCATCCCCTCTCCAAGCCAACTGTTTAATCCAAGAAGAACAAGCTTCAGTTTCTGAAGAGCAGCCTCTTCCACCTTCTATTCCTGATCTAGTACTTGATGAGTGGGTAGAGAGGCACCATAAATTTGACCCATATGCTGAAGATTTGGAAGCTTATGAAACTGGGCTTGGTACTTACTACATTCTTGAAGAAGAAGTTATGTTGCGTGCATGCGCTCAAGAAAAGTGAAGAGAACCCTGGTCTATGGAAGTTATACTTTGATGGATCCAGAAGTAGAAATGAATGTGGGAAAGAGTCATTCTCATTTCCCCTAAGGATGAGAAATTATTCTTCATGCACATAGGTTGCAGTTTACATGTTCTAACAATGTGGTAGAGTATGAGGCATTGGTGCATGGTCTGCTTATTGCTGAAAAGAAGAAGATTAAGGTGTTGCAGATCTTTGGGGATACAGAATTGGTTATCCACCAAGTCACCAACAAGTGCATGAAAAATAATAAGCTTCTCAAAGCTTATAAACATAGATTTTGGGACCTCCTTGAGAGATTTGATGCTCTAAATATGTAGGTGGTGCCACAAAAAATGAATAGGGAAGATGATCAAATGGTCGCTTGGTTTGCAGTTCTCTCCTACTGAGGACTTTGTCAAAGGAAACACTCAACACATTAAGATGGTGATTAGACCATCCATTCTAGATAACAACACCAGCTGGAAAGTGTTTGACAGTGATGCACAGATCATCCAGTTCATCCAGAATGAAGTTGAGTTCTCATCAAGCATGCAAGCTGACTTGCATGACAGCTATGGTGACCAAGTGATTCAACTGAAGTCAAATAAGCTTCCTAAAGGGCTGGTCACCTTAGAGAAAATGTTTATCCCTGATGATGAGTTCAAGGGTGAAGAAAAGTATATGCGTGCTGCACAAGAAGACTGCTCCCCAGTCACTATTGTGTGGAAAGGAGTTTTTCTCAGTAAATCTTGTGTGCATGATGAAAAACATAGGCCTTCATCTCTCTTTGTCAAAAATACAGTGATATCTTCTCATGGGAGTATGAAGACCTCAAAGGTTTTGATCCAAGTGTTTCTCAACACTCCATTGACCTTGATCCTAGTATCAAGCCATTAGACAAAAGTAGTGACCAGTCAATCCAAAGATAGAGCCCCTCATGAGAAAGGAATTATCCAAACTCATTGAGGTGAAGATTATTTTTCCCATCAAGTACTCTACCTGGGTCACGAATCTAGTTCAGTGTGCACAAGAAGAATGGTGAAATCAGACTCTGTGTTGATTTCAAAGATTTGAACAAGGCATCTCTAAAGGATCATTATCCTTTTCCTTCAATGGAGTAGATTCTGCAGACTGTGGCTTGGCATGTAAAGATTCTCAATGTTGGATGGGTACTCAGGTTTCAATCAGATCCTGGTCAAGGAAGAGGATCAATTCAAAAAAACGGCATTTACAACCAAGTGGGGAACATATGCATATCAGAAGATGCCCTTTGGTCTATCAAATGCAGGCACAACATTTCAATGTGCCATGGACATTGCCTTCAAAGGTTACATCAATGAGTTCATCTTGGTTTACCTTGATGACATTACAATCTTCTCAAAGAAAAGCACGGATCATATGGCGCACCTGGAGAAAGTCTTTGAGAGATGAAAAGAAAATTTGGGGTATCTCTTAACCCCAAGAAGTGTAATTTTGTAGTGGCACAGGGAAAATTTTGGGCCATGTGGTTTCAAAGGATGGCATCACAATTGATCCTGAGTGTTTCAGCCATCCTAGCTCTTTCCCTACCAGTGCACAAAAAGGCCTTGCAGTCCTTCCTTGGTAAGATCAATTTTGTTAGGCATTTTATTCCTAACTTTGTAGGACTGGTTCGGCCCATCACCCTGATGCTCAAGAAGGACATAACTTTCAGATGGACAACAGAAGGAAAGGAAAGCTTCAACAAAATCAAGCAAGAGATTTCTTGCACACCAGCACTCATCAACCCAAATTACTCAAAGGATTTTATCCTTTATGCTTATGGCATTGATGTGAGTGTTGTTGTTGTCCTAACACAAGAAAATGAACAAGGGATGGAACAACCAGTGGCTTTCTTTAGCCAGACACTGAAGGATTATGAATTAAAATATAGTCACATGGAGAAGCAGGTCTTCGCCATCATGCACATGCTCAAGAAATTCAAAAGTATGCTTGCCAAAAATCATATCAAGGTGTTAGTCTCCCACTCTTCTGTTAGAGACTTCATCATGGGAGTAGAAATTAGTGAAAAGAGAGCATGATGGGTGACCAAAATCATGGAGTATGATGTGACTATCAAAGCCACAAAGCTGGTAAGAGGTAGCACACTCTGCAAGTAGCTTGCTGAGGATGCACACAATGAATCTGAGACTTCATTATTTCTTGATGAAGCTCTCCACATGCAGAACTTGAGAAGAATATAGATCCTAATGTGCACAACTGGATGAAGGACATGATCACATTCCTTTCCAAGGGCACATACCCTCCTAGCTTAAACAAGGAAAAGAGAAGACATCTGAGGTTACAATCTATCCCTTATGTTTTGATTGATGGACTTCTCTTCAAGAAGAATCTTGATGGTGTGTTGTTAAGGTGTATCAATGGTGCAAACTGAAAAAGTGTTAGCAAATTTCACGATGGATTCTCTGGTGGACACTTCTCTGCCAAGACTACAACAATGAAGATCATAATGGTAGGTATCTTTTGGCCTACTCTATTTGCAAATGCACACAAGTGGGTCACAAAATGCAAGGAATGCACTTTCTTTGTAGGAAAGAAGAGATTGACAGTGCTTCCCCTCTGACCAATCCAAGCGGATCAGAACTTTTGTGCAATGGGGTCTCGACTTCATAGGCATGATCAATCCACCTTCAAGTGTTGGACATAGATGGGTGTTGATAGCTACAGACTACTTTACCAGATGGACAGAAGCTATCATGCGCTCAAGGAATCAACTGAGTCAGTCATCCTTGACTTTCTTGAGGGTATAGTCACAAGGTTTGGCATTCCTCAAACCATTATCTCTGATAATGCAAAATCCTTCCTTGGCACTAAAATCACTGATTGGGCTCTAAATCTGGGCATCTATCTAAAGACTTCTTCCAACTATTACCCTCAAGGAAATGGTCTGGCAGAGTCAAAAAACAAGAACCTGATCAGGATCATGAAGCACACAATGAACATCAGCCAAAATCAGTGGCATACAAAGGTCTCACACGCACTCTGGGAAGATAGAATCACAGTTAAAAAATAAATAGGAACTTCACCTTACAAGCTTGTCTATGGAAAAGAGGCTACCCTTCCTTTGACACTGGAGTTGAACTCATTGGCACTTGCCCAATAATTGGAGCTCGAAGTGCAGACCAGAGAGAAATCAGAATGGAAGAGCTGGTTAATCTTGAAGAATCAAGGAACTCTGCCATGATCAAGCTAGAACAACATCAACAAACAACAAAGAAATGGTTTGACAGAAAGGCTAGGCCTCAAGCTTTCAAAGTTGGGGACTTGGTCTTGAAATGGGATGTTGATAGAGCTAAACCAGGGTGCCATTCAAATTTTGATGCACTTTGGAGTGGCCCATACATCATCAGTTCATGCAAGGAGGCTAACTCTTTGAGTTAACTCATCTTGATGGAGGCACACTACAAATCCCAGTAAATGGGATCTATCTCAAACCCTTCCATTAAGTTTTCTGCATCATTTTGTATATATTAGAGTAGTTTCAATTCCTCCAAGTGCACTGCATGCACATTGTTTGTTTGTACATAGTTATTTCTTCTTGCGTGCTTCCTGTGCACACTCTTCTTTTTTCTTCCAGATGTGATCTTCTTCTTTTTTAGCAGTTTGCAGGATTCAAGTAGAGTCAAGAAATGATCCTTCAAGTGACTTCAGGGGAAGTTCTTCAAAGCTACAAATCAGAATTTCATGATTACATAGTAGAATCCATGCCCAATGGATGCTCTAGGCTACTGATCTCCTTCATCTAGCAGGCAGATGGCCCCAAAAGTCACCAAAACTGTTATCCAAATAACTCTCCTAGTTATTTGGACAACTTACATACATATTTTGGCTCAGAGATCTTCATTGTAGTGGCATGCACCTCAGTTGTCTCCTTGGCACATTCACTTGGTCACTATTTCCTTGTGTTCCCTTGTGCGCTTCCCCTTCTCCCCTTTCCATTTTCCTTTTCCTCTTTGTTCCACTCTTACCTTGCATGCATCTTCTACGCATTCACCTTCTTCCTAACAGCTATTCATCCTACACGCTGCCTTGCACTTGCTTCAATCAGCTAAGTCCCTGGCCCTCACACCCCACACATTACCTTGTAATAGTTGTGCCTTGACCATACATTCTCTGCTCACCAATTTTCCCCATTTCCCACACATGTGCATTGCCTTCCTTTTTTCTTCTTCCACATGCCTCATTCTTCCATGTGCATACCTTTGTGCCCTCCTTTGTGCCTTTCCATGCCATGTCATTCTCTTGACATGCTTGAGTGTGCCACACGCAACCAAGTCAAAGTGCACCAACAGGCACCAAATCCTTGCAACAAATCAATGAGTGACATGTGGCAGAAATGAAAAGAACATTTACACAGTTGGCCATCCTTTCAGCCAATCTACATGTACATGCCATGTGTCTTGTGTGCACAGATGACTCTGAAAAACTTCTGACAACCATATATTTTTCTACAGAGCTCTGATCGGTGCGTGCCTAGTCTCAATCGATAGTTGCTGATGTAGGCTACAGTGCTAGACATTCAAATTCAAATTCTTGGTGGATCTGGTAGGTGAGAAATGGGAAAACATGTTTTCTGGGCATTAATGAGTAGATCTGATTGCTCCAACCACCTGATTTGATCTGATCCACCCTCTTTCCTTCTCCAACATGCCAAATAGACTTGGGGAAACACATTTGACATATTTTTAGGTAGATTTGTAGGCATTGAATGCTTCTTGTTGGTGGTTACATTTCAAATTCAGTTTTCCCTCCTTCTTCTCTTCTTCTTCCATGGATTCATCTATAAATGTAAGAGCTGGGCTCATTGTTAATGTTGGACATTTTGGATCCTTATGCATTTTCTAAGGACTTCATATTTTTTGTATTTTGAGTCACAGACCTCTAGATTTGGCTCATGCATGTGGATATCAACCTCTTTCACCATTGTAATAGCTCTGTGCATTTCTGGAAGTAATGGAAGCATCATTTTGTGACTATTCTCTATCCTAAGCATGTTTGTATTCCTTCTTCTTCCTTTCTTTTACATTTGTTCTTTTGTGTCATTCTACATCCCTTGCAACTCCATTTTTAGTTGTGTTCCATGAAACTATGATCTGGTAAATTCATTTTAGTTGTGCTACATGTGCCTAGCCTTCTTCATCCTTTCCCTTTCATTTTCACTCAGAACAGATAGTGTTCATCCCTCTTTTTCTGGTGCTATCACCTTCCTTAGATTAGTTTTCCTTTCATGTTATCCTTCTATCCCTGGTCCCTTGGCATTGTTAGCTTAGTTTTCCCTTTCAGCATTAGGAGTAGCAGTAGTAGTAGAAATAGATAGAGGAACCAACCTTCTCTGTAGATCCATGTCTCAAGCATGCAAGGTCCCACAACTTGGAGATGGTTCCATTGTTGTCTCAAACGACTATGTAGGGTAGAGTGCTAGATATTCAAATTCAAATTCTTGGTGGATCTGGTTGGTGAGAAATGGGAAAATGTCTTTCTGGTCATTAATGAGTAGATCTGATTACTCCAACCAACCAATTTGATCTTATCCACCCTCTTTCCTTCTCCAACACGCCAAATAGACTTGGGGAGATGAATTTGACATATTTGCAGGCATTGAATGCTTCTTGTTGGTTGTTGCATTTCAATTTCAGATTTTCCCTCCTTCTTCTCTTCTTCTCCCATGGATTCATCTATAAATGTAAGAGTTGGGCTCATTGTTAATGTTGGATATTTTTGATCCTTACTCATTTTGCTAAGGACTTCATATTTTTTATATTTTGAGTCACAGACCTCTAGATTTGGCTCATGCATGTGTATATCATCCTCTTTCACCATTGTAATAGCTCTATGCATTTCTAGAAGTAATGAAAGCACCATTTTGTCATCATTCTCTATCCCAATGTGTTTGTATTCCTTCTTCTTGCCTTTTATGTTGCATTATGTTCTTTCTGTGTCATTCTATGTCCTTACAACTTCACATTTAGTTGTGTTCCATGAAAATGATCTTATAAATGCATTTTAGTTGTGCTACGCATATCTAGCCCTCTTTTATGCCCCCTTTTCTTCTCATTTTTGTTTAAAATAGATGGTGTTCATCCCTCTTTTTCTGGTGATATCACTTTTTAATTTAGTGTTTCCTCTCATGTTATCCTTTTATCCCTGGTCCTTTGGCATTGTTAGCTTAGTTTTACCTTTCAACATTAGGAGTAGCAGTAAAAGTAGAAATAGATAGAGGAACCAACCTTCTTTGTAGATATGTCTAAAGCATGTAAGGTCCCACAACTTGGAGATGGTTCCATTGTTATCTCAAATGACTCGTTCCTTCCAAATCCGAGACATGGGTGCAAGTTTGAAAACCAAAAGTTAAGTGAATATGTTACATTAATTAATTAAAGGAGACTAAGGGGAATGTGACCAAAATTTTGTGTATACAATGGGTATGTGTAGGTGAAATATTTTATTACATGTTACAAGTACCTTTGAAAATCAAGGAGTGAATATAAAGCGACAGATAGCAATCAACTGTGAAACCCTTGCAACACAGAAGAAATAAGATCTTGAGCATTTACACAGCCACCAACACCTAGATCCAGTCACCAATGTCAAGGCACACCATGTCCTGCATCGTTTCTGAGTTCCATAATTCCCAATTGAACATCAACGACATTGTCTACAGTCTATTTTAGTATTTCACCTACCTAGATCACCTCTAGCCTGCATAAAAAATCAGCTAAGTTTTCCCATCTCCCTCTCTTGCTTAGGGTTTCACATCATACATGTTTTTTTTCTTGTGTCTTGTTGTATATTAGCACTTGTACATCATTAGGTATTACAATAGTTACACTGTAATTAGATTTAATTACATTTATATAAAATCAACCACTAATAAATTATTTTAGCTTTTCCATGTTATACAAGACTCACTTGATACTAATATTATTGTATTCAAGCGTGCCTCAAAACCCCCCACTACTCCTATTGATACATATTATGCCATATTTATTATCTAACTATTAAAAATCATTTTCTAACCATGGATCAATCTACTCTCCCTACATAGTTAACTCTCTCACAAACATGGGATGAGTTCCCTCCATTTATTATTATTGTAAAAAATGGTCAATTTATCATTAAGAATGTACCAATTGATCCTCAATCCATTTTGAATGCTTTCCCTACCTCCTGGGTTCTACAAATGGGTATTTCTATGGATGCAATTGATAGGACTAGTAATACTATCAAAGGAGTTGATAATATATCACATTCTACACTTGAAAAAATCACTTTGGATATTTTAGTGCAGCACTAAAGAGCTCCCTATTATATTTCATATTCTAGATGATTCTTTTCCCTGCAATATTCTCTTAGGACAACCTTAGATTTATGTTATGGGTGTCATAACATCTACTTCTTGTCCATGTCTTATCCTTACACATGACGGCTATGAGTATACACTTTTTATAGATTGACATTATTATAAGTATTACAAACTTGAATATTCCAAGATTGTAATCTCTTATGCCAATTATTGACTTGCTTTTGATCATGAAGATTTCCACCAATTGTAGAATGGACAAATTCCAACTGTAATTAATGAAAAATTGATTGGTCTCCCTCTTGAAGAACAATAGGTAACAATTACTTTTTAAGTTTTCAAATTATAATGATTTCACATTAATTATTTTTTAATACAATAATAATTGTAATATTATATTTTGTGAGGATAATTATAGCTGCAATATCTCATAGGGAGGCTATTTCTCGAGGTAAATCCCCTCCAGAGGTCTATGGTGATTCTAACATGGATTCAGTAGAATCAACACCAATACGAGTTCATCGTCAAAAAAAACCTAGGGGGTTGATAGTTCTACCACTCCCATCTTCTATGCCATCACACTTGTCTATAGGTAAAAAATTTACTGTTTATATAATTAACCGATTTAACCTACTAGAGTATAGGATGAAACATAATCAATCTATGTTCTTTAAGTACTACAATATTTTTAATAATTCTACATTTATTGTTTTCAGAAAGTTATGATTTTGATGAATTCCATAAATCAAGGAAATAACTAGTCAAGACCATAGATTTAGGAGAGAACTAAACATCATGGATCTAGTCAACACCATAGATAAAGGAAAGAACTAGTCAATACCATAGATGAAGAAAATAACTATACCTAACAACTAGATGATATCCCCCTAATATCTAAATAAATAAAAAGAAATATCCACACACGTAAGTGGGTGAGGATAAATACAATAAAGGTAAATACAGTACCTAAGTGAACATGAGCTAAGGTAAATACCTATTCTAACACCCCCCTCAAGTGAAGATAGGGGCCAAAATAGAAGGGCATGTCCACAGTATGAGTCCCGACAACTAGGCCTGATGAGGTACTCATTTACAATATATCCATGAAGAAATATCAAACCAAAAGAAGGAAAGAATCCTTCTAGAAGGAAAGAGAAAGAAGAATAAGAAGGAAGATGTTCTCACAAACACCCCCCAAGAATAACTTCTGAAACCCCAAGCATGCCGCACAACTCAACGTGGCAAGGTGAGGCAAAAAGATTTATAAAGATGTCTACAACCTGCTACTTTTATAATGTAGTCCAAGCAAAGAACTCCATCCTGAATGTGCTGACAAATGAAGTGGATGTGTATCTCAATATGCTTGGTCCGCTAGTGTTTAACTAGGTTGTGAGAAATGTGAATTGCACTTTGGTTGTCACACCAAATTATAGTCGGTGAATCCTGTGGGAATCCAAACTCTATCAATAACTATCAAAGCCAAAGAATTTTTTGACTCATTGTAACTGATACCTTGTACTCTACCTCTAAAGATGAAAGTGCAATAACCTGTTGCTTTTTACATTTCCAAGCAACTGGAGAAGAACCAAGACAAAAAATATATCCAGAAGTGGAACACCTGTCATTAATAGAACCTTTCCAATCTAAATATGTATATCTAATCAACTGAGTAGAACCCCTAGTGTAGTGTAGGCCAAAGTGGGAAATGCCATGCAAATAGTGCAAAATCCTTTTAACAGCCTGCCAGTGACTACTATGAGGAGAATGTACAAACTAAGATATAAGCCATACTGCAAATGAAATATTAGGGCAAGTATGGGTCAAGTACATGAGACTTCCAACCAACTTCCTTTACAAAGTAAGATCATAAAGTTGTGTGGTTCATGTGGAAGTAAGAATGACCCCAGAGTGAAAAGGAGATGGACTTGGCTTGTAATCATCCATATCAAAGCGTTGAAGAATATCAAGGGTGTAATTTTGCTGACTCAAATGAATCCCTGAATCTGTTTGAGAAATATGCAAACTAAGGAAATAATGCAATAACCCAAGATCTTTCATGTCAAACTATGTAGAAAGAGCCCTCTAAATAGTATGAATGTGGGAAGAAGAGCTGCCAGTAAGTAAAAAATCATCAACATAAAATACAAGTATCAAAATATCCTCACCAACATGTTGGAGATACACTGTATGATCGAAGTGGCAATGAACAAAACCAGCAGATAAAATAAAATAATCCATCTTCTCATACCAAGCCCGAGGGGCTTGTTTGAGACCGTAGAGAGACCTTCAGAGCCTATAAACAAGAGAAGAATCCTGAACAAATCTAGCATGTTGCTCCATGTATATTTCCTCTTTTAAATCTCCATGTAAGAAGGCACTCTTCACGTCCATTTGGTATATGGGCCACCCCTGTGATTCAGGAATAACAAGTACAAGGTGTACATAATCCATCTTGGCAACAAGTGCAAAAGTCTCAGAGTAATCAATACATTCAACTTGTATTAAACCCTTTGCAACAAGATGATCCTTATACTTTTTAATGGACCCATCAACTGCGTATTTAGTTCGGTATACCCACTTACACCTAACCATATTTCTTCCTTTAGAAAGAGATACCAAATCCCAAATATGATTCTTCATTAAAGAAGAATACTCAACTGCCATCACATCATCCCACTCCTCTATCCCATGAGCCTTTGAAAAAGACTATGGATCCTTAGAAACTGCCTGACACAAAAGTCCAAAACTTGTAGAATGTGCATGATGATGCCTAGTGGTTGGAAGATTCCTTATGAAAGGTGTTTCCTCATAAAATGTATGATCCCACTTACACTTAGTGACAACATCAGTGGGAATAGGATCATAAACAACATCTATAACCTCCTCATTAACCTCCTCAACGAAAGGATCCCAAAGATGAGATTAAGAAGGAGGCATGGAAGAAGATGAAGAATCATGAGGAGTGAAGTGGTCATCAAATTGAACATGTGTTTGAAAAAGAACGTCATGAATATCCAAATCTAGAAGTTGATAAGCTCACATGTCCTCACAATAACCTACTAAGATAAAGAGTTTGTTCTTCTTATCCAAATATTTACTTTTCTTCTTTGGCACAAAGGCCCAAGCATGGATCCCAAAGACTCGAAAAAATGAGACATATGGCTTAGTGTTAGACCGAGCTTCCTCTAGAGTCAAATGCTCAAGTGCTATGTGTGGTACGTGATTCTGAATGTAGTTAGCATAATTAACTACTTCTACCCAGTAGATAGGAGGTAAATCTCTTGAATGCATCATACAGTTAGTCATTTCCTTCAAATTTCTATTTTTCTGTTATGCTAATCCATTCTGTTGGGGAGTATCAGGAACATAAGGCTGGTGAATAATGCCTTGAGTTTCCAAAAAATTAGAAAACTCACTACTAAAGTACTCTCCCCCATTATTAGTGCAAAGGTTCTTTATGCAACTAGAAGATTGTTTCTCGACCAAAGCCTTTAAGACTTTGAAGTGTGAAAAAACATAACTTTTGTACTTGAGAAAATAAACCCAAGTATGCCTCAAGAAATTATCACTAAAGGTAAGTGCATACTTAGCTCCATTGAAAGAGGAGGATGGAAAAACCATCAATTCACTATGCACAAGCTCAAGTCATGAAGAAAATCTCTTGGAAAAATTATTAGAAAATGGATCCTTGTGTTTTTTCCCTAATGCATAGCCAGAGAAAACTCCCTCAAGATAAGAAAATATAGGAATGCCATCTACCATACCATGAGTGCTAACTCCTTCAAATATCTGTAATTGAGATGTCCAAATATTTAATTCCAAAGCTTACTCTTTGAATCTGCATGAGAAACCAATCTTGTCCCTATAAAGGAAGTGTGATCAAAACCCTCAAAGTGATATAGTCTAGAATTGTGATCAACAATACCTTGAGCAAAAATTGAATGCGGCTTTAACAAAGGTCGTAATTCTACCCCATGTGGTGTAAAAGTCATTGTTTTTCCTTGACCATAATGAAAAATTTGATATACAGAAAGCAAACTTGTGGTCATGTTAGGAACATATAATGCATCTTGGATACTACCACCATCAAGGTGTATATCACCTTTTCCCTCAATAGAAAGAAAGGAAGAATTTCCAACCTCAATTTTAGAAGTAGAACTCAAACCTAGAGAAACAAAAGACTCCTTGGAAGAATTCATGTGATCAGAAGCACCAAAATCTATAACCTAATTATCTGCAAGTGGTGACTGAGATTTCCCAAAAACATTAAATGCTTTGCCATGTTGATTATAAGGAGGTGGAGGGGAGATAGAAATTTTGTGTTTCTTGATTGCATCCTCTAAGGCTTGCATTCACTTATAACACCTATGTTCTTTATGACCACTACCCACAACAAAAAGAGCATGAAAGGCTAGACTTATTCTTGGATTTAGAAGACTCCTTGGGTTTAAAGTTGTTTTCTTTCGGTTTATGAGAACTTTGAGATGAAGAAGGGGTGGATTTGGTTTTACTTTTTGGTTTTCCTTTGCCCTTAGGATGAGATACAACTAATGCCTTTTGAGAGGTGGAAGACTCAAGGTGAGACAATTTGGGTTCTTTCCTAGTAAGTCTTTCACAAAATATTTCTAAGTCAATTTTTTTTTAATGTGTTACCTAAGGAATCCATGCTAGAGAAAAAGGGTAGAAGAAAATATTTGAAATGGTCCTCTCAACTTGGATAGAATCAAGTAAGCACACTCTTCGTCTATCTTATCTCTTCCACTCCCCTTCAACTATGTCAACAAATGCTTGGACTTGGTAAGATAGTCTATAATTGTTGAAAAATATTTAGGATTAAGAGAGGTGATCTCAATTTCAAGTTGCATGGTTCTCATATGACGCACCTTACTAAATAAATCCCTCAATTTATCCCATATTTTGAAAGGAGAGTCACATTTTTCTAAATGAAACAAAAGACTGTCACTTACATAAGTGTCTATCAAACCCATACACTCATCAAATTTGCACTATTTGCACTGGTACTAAAATTTCTCATATTCTCTAGTGAACATTGGTTCTTTAGAAGAAGTTAATGACCATAATCCTTTCTGCTTAATTATTGTTTCCATTCTTGGTTTCCATGTAATGCAACAAGACCCCCAAGAAATGCAACAAGAGCCCCCCATGTTTTGGCACTTTATAATGAGTGTGTGTTACAATATGGAATTTTATAATAGTAGTGTAATTTTCAAACTAAATATTTCCAATGGAAAGAGCAAAAAAAAACAAGCAGTTTTGCAAAAAAAAACACTCAAAACTGAGTTATGGATCAAAAGATATAAGATTTTCAATATTATGCTCTATTATTTATTTTAGTTGCCACTAAAACAAAATAAAATGTTGTTGCCTTCACCACACAAATAAAAGGAAAGGGGGATGGAGTTAAACACTTATTAGTATGTATCACAAGCTTAAGCCCTCGTATGACCATACCATATGACCAGGGGTTAAGAATTTCAATGGGTGCTTTTGTTTCTTTCCTGTCTGGCAAGAATCTCAAGGTGAACTAAAGTGTTTCTCTGCGTCAACAAAAAAAACCAAAAAAATGACTACCTCCAGAAATGGTCAAGTTTATAGTCGACCGGGTTCTTAGGGGTTTCGGATCTAATGGAAGCCTCTCCCAAATATATGAATATAAAAAAATATTTGCAAAAAAAAAATTACATATAGATGTCAACAACAATCTCCTGCTCTGATACCATAAAAGGAATGATAACCAGATCGTACCAAGCCAAGAACTCAGATGATAATCAAACACCAGCGATCAATAAGATGAAAGTAATTCACTAGAATAACTTTCACATGGGGGTTGCGTCAAACCTAATGCAAACACCACAATCAATAAGCATGACAAGTAATTCACTAGAATTACTTTACATGGAACTCTTTGCAATACAAATGAGCAAATGGGCCTATCATATATATAGGTAAGGAACTACTAATCTAAGAACTATTCAAGGAAATACAATGAGAATGGGAGGGGGGAAAAAAAAAGGGAGAGGGGCCTTGTTTATATAGGTAAGGAATACTAATCTAAGAACTATTCAAGGTCATATATCATGCCATAAATCAAGGAAATAACTAGTCATCAAAGAACTAGTCAAGAGCATAGATTTAGGAGAGAACTACACATCAAGGATCTAGTCAACAACCATAGATTAAGGAAAGAACTATACCTAACAACTAGATAATATCCTCCTAATATCTAAATAAATAAAAATAAATATCCACACGCATAAGTGGTTGATGATAAACACAATAAAGATAAATACAGTACCTAGGTGAACATGAGCTAAGGTAAATACCTACTCTAACACCTTTTTATATAAACAAACACTGGGATAGAATCTTCCTCTGTGTGTTGGATGAGAATTTGATGAATATTCCCCTAGTTAAATGTCATGAAGTGAACGAATATTTTGATAAATCAGATCATTAAAACCAAAAGGATCATTAAGATTGATATCTCGAAACACATTAGTTTATGAAGGTGTTTGAGAAATGTCTGCATTTGAAAGTGTAATAGAAATAGTATTAATTATTTCTATTATTAATAACACTAAATAAAAAATAAAACATGAGTGTAAATATTATTTAAAATATACAGTGAGAAATAGAATAATAAAAATATGTAAATTAGTAGATAGTACATACCTATATTTTCGGTAGATCTCGACACATCGGTCATTTTTTGCAAGTTTCCAAAATAGCCAAACAATGTCTTGTCACTCTTTTTTGAACTTGCAACAAAATTCTTACCCTACTTTCCTAAATCCATGGATATGGTGCCAAAAAGGGACAGTCATAGACGAGATTTGATTTGTATGGATAACAATTGTACGTCTCTCAATTAGAAAACTTTATTGGTCTGTTGGATGACTCAATTAGACGGATCACTTAGATGGCCTGGGGTTAAATGCTTGGAGTGACCGCAAGAGGTTAGAAGGATTGGAGTTTAGCTTCCACAAAAAATATTTCAAAAGGGTTGAATGGTTGTATGTGTATTATACCTTATACATATACCTATGTAGTATGCACTATGTATAGTTATATACTTCAACAAATATGGCAATAAGTGTATTCAGAACGTTGGTGAATTACATGCATAAGTTCATTTATATGTGTAAATATTAGGTGACCTAACCCATACTAAGGACCTGTCATCTGAATTTTTTGGCGAAGTAGGTGGCAACCGACTACTGAATATTCACCATTTCCAATTTCTAAAAACTAAAAAATTCACCACTAATTTTTTTCCTATTTATGTCCTAGCAGAGTTTTGTTGTGATGGTCTAGTTATAGGACTTTGATAATCATGCATAGGGTCCAGTGCACTAGTATATTGACTACTATGTATTAAAATTCCATTAAATAATGAATTCTGGTTTATGATGGAAAATTATGGATGGATTCTAAGTGTTGACATATTTGAACATGGTGATCTATTGGTGCAATTAATTTTGGTTATTGTTTAAATTGATTTATTTCCTTATTATATGTGTTTCCAAGATGACACGTATGCAATGGTTTTATACTTGAATGATTACTTGGTTAAATATCATTATGAACATGCATACTAAAATATTGATAAGAAAACACAAAGGAGAGACCTGGTAGATGCACGCACTTTGGTTGAGCGTTCAGTTTTTCCTGAATGAGGTGTTAACGCGTATAACAATTGAAGAAACTAAATACTACATTTTGGTTCTTTTTCCGAAACCTATTTTTAATTTTTATACCAAGATGTTGCATGCAGATGGCGTATCCACTATCTTTGGAGAGTATTGAAAGTTGGGTGGAAGACGGAAAAGACCAATTTACACAGAGGTATAACAATTTTCTTGGCTTTAAGACATGCAAGTTGGTAGAGGACAATATTTATCATGAAATGTATGTGACATTTTTCAACTTTTTTTCCAATAGATTTGTGCTAGTGGTTGGGAGTGTATGCATCAAACAAAGCTTCAAGTCCTAATCTGAGGATTTAGATGTAGGAAGACTACCAACCTCTCTTTGATTCAAATGAGGAGTGGACTAAAGTTGTAGATCATTGGTGGGCTAGTATGTTGTGTAATTATATGTTGGAATACAGTATTTATACGTACTCGTGCCAAGAGGAAGTTGAGTTTAAGTTATTGCACAAGCCCAGAGGATCTTATTTGCATGTTATACCCTTAACGATTAAGATTTTGATAATAGATATGGATTTGGAGAGATTCCATATGGATAGTTAAATCCCCACTGTGTGGAGAAGGATCAGGTGTGGAGAAGGATGGTGTAACCTAGCGGAAGATAGATAGAGAGAAGAAAGATGACTCAAGTATAATGAAGCCCGAGAAAAGGAAATTGAGGCAACATTGTAGTTGAGAAGAATGATGGATCATGAAGGTTTTGAAGCACTTGTGGAAGATGAGGAATCACAACATCATGTCCTCTCGACCTTGGGAAAGTGCATAGTAGAGAGTCCCCATCAACTTTGGATGAGAGCGGCTTAGAAGAAAGGATGAGAACTGCATGAGTGTATTTGAATCAACCTAGCTACTTAACCCTTGCGCTAGGTGTTCTAGATCCAAAGGTAGCTGAAAGATAAAGTAGTCAAGGAAATCAGGAAGATACATGTAGATATAAATTTTTGTTGAATCAAGAACATCATTAGACTAGTAACACACCCATGAAAACACAACCGACATCGGTGTTCAGAAGTTCTATTGTGGGATTTTTTACAGGTGTGTTGTCAGGGTAGAGTATTGGCGTGCAGACCATTGGAAGTACCTTAGTGGCTGCTGTGAAAACACAAACATTAGGTTTCCAGTTCAGTACTATAACTAGAACACAAGGAACTTCCATCAACTAGCATTGCAAGACGCAACAAGTGGAATAGGGGGATCAATGGGATGATCAGGTTAGCTATTTTCACACAAGAGGAAATCCATGGAGGAGGATCTAGATTATGTGTCCCATGCCACTCTAGGGCAAGGTTCGCCACCCCAAGAGCCAGAAACCATAACCAAATCATGCCTCATCATACCCCACCTCAAGAACCACTCGTAGAAAATACCTCAATTCTACTTTGAGATGTCATCTCAACTTAACTAGAGTACAAATGTATGGAGGAGATGTAATAGATTGCATGTGCACAAATGTGAATTAATATGGCCACACAAAGGGTATTAAATCCTCAGATAGAAATGCAATTTAATTTTTTGCTATGCTCCAAGGACGCGCATACATAGTTGGCATAAGGAATTATGATCCAAATTATACTGTGCATTGGATTATGACGCTTTACACACTGCAATGTTTTTTGGTCGATGTTCCACATTCCATAGAGTTTGAGTAGCATAGTATCAATGTGCACTCAAGGACATCAAACAAAGATTTTTCATAAAGTGTAAGAGGAGTACAATGCACATTTAAAAACCCTATTTTCCAAATTGTCTTATGACATCCATCCAAGCTCATCATTCACAGTGGTTTGTTCAGGAGGACTGTTGAATCCAATCCAAAGAGAATTATCTTATAAGACATATATTGATCTATGTGAAAGGCAATTGGAATTAGCTCTACGTGTGCTGAATCAATCAAAAGTGTAGACACCAGAAGCTATTACTTTTCTAGAAGTGTAGATAGTATCTATGGAAAATAAGTTGAAGCAGTTGGATAATCTATCTTCCAACTCTCTATGCATGATGACTAAAAGTGGGTATATGGTGCACTAATTATGAGGTTAATAGACACACTAAGGATATAATCCCACATAGGATAGTGTGTGTGTGTGTGTATTGTTACAGTCTTGCAATATTTTTCATAAGAATCATGATGTGTGAAATTTCTCACTCTTGCAGCGTGTGATTCAAAAGAATGTGTCTATGTATTGTAATATTTTTTATTCCCATATCCATGATACAGTTAATTACAAACCTATTGATCATATCCATAAATATAGTGAAACAATATTACACTAGACTAGTGTGGTGAGTGGATCATAGGAGTATGAATGAAAAAAAATGAAAAGAACAAGAATGGGTATAATAGGGATGGAGGATTCCGAGGATGATATCGAAGCCGAGGTCATGGTGGCAGTAGAAGTAGGTTTACGTGAGGAACTTGCTACACTTGTGGGTTCCTTGATCATTACCTAAGTGAGCATCCAAATAATATAGTATACACATGGTGTGAGAAGAAACATAATTTAGAGGATTTTCCGAACCTTTATGAGCACATGAGTAAGGCCAAGAAGAAGGAAAAGGGCATGGGGATGATCAAGGTACAACGCATGAACACTGATTATTGGATGCCTAAGAAAATTCTTGATCCAGAGTTAGAACCCATGTTGGTGACTACAAGTGCAGAGGTAACATGTGCATGCGAGCCTATAAAGGCTAAGCCTCTCATCGGGAGATAATATATTATACATGCTAAGTATCTAGATGCGCATCAGAAGGAGGTCTATCCAAAGACTATGGGGGTCATCAGAGAACTGCAAGGTGAAATATAATGCTTGAAGGAATGGGTGCGAGAACTAGAGTGCAGGAAGAATGATGAGCTCCCACAAAAATATGTGGATGATGTAAAGGAGATATGCAAGTTGCTGCATTAGGAAAATATCATCCCATTATTAGGAGAATAACTACGTGAGAAAGTACCATGCACAGGAGTTGAGCGTGAGTGACAGATACTACATGTGAACTTGCCACCACAAAAGCATGAGTATGATAAAGTGATTAATTTGGATACAATAATTGATGGGTGGTTGGTAAGTAATATCTTGATAGATATATGCACTGAAGTGAATGTTAACTTTGGATGCATGGAATAAGATGGGGAGACCAAAATTACAACAATCCCCAAATGTGCTATATATGGTGAAAAAGACAAGGGTTATGCCTATTGGGGTTTTGAAATATGCCTCTATAAAAATTTAGGGAGCCAAGTCCACTAGAGACTTTAAAGTATTAGAGCTTGCTGAAGCAGAAAAATTTCCAGCACTACTTGGGTGACCCAAGTGTTATTCGAATAATGTAGATATGTGTTTTAATAAAGGATACATCAGCTTAAGAATAAGGATGAGAGTGTGATTATACCTTTGGATGAGGTAATAGCTATGCTTTATGTCAAGCCTTTAAGTGAATAAGAGATAAATATAATTTACGTGTGCATGGTACAAGACCTTGAGACTGTGGAACCATGCAAGGAAGGATTGTTTCGGTGGGAAGATGCACAATCATTCAACGACACCAAAAGTGTTTCTTGTGATAACTAGGCCCATGACATATATGAAATGCTAGGCATGAGATGAAGGGAAGAGTAACTAGAAAGATCAGACCACATATGGTTAGGCGCATGGGAAAAGTTAAGTTACCTAGATATACTAGTGAAGAAAATATTGAGACCTTATTGCACGCCATTGAGGAACACTGGAAGAATGAAGGTGATTGGAGGAACATGTTGGTTTATACATTACATTGGACAACAACACGCTAGTGGGAAACAACCAGAAATTTTTTTGGGTTGGCGAGAAGTGAGAATCACCTTCTCAACAAGGTTCACTCGGAGCAATGTTCCTACACTTAGCTATGAGTATGATGGAAAGACTCCTGGTGTACATAATTTTTATTCCACCTTGCAAGGCTATGCACGTGCATAGTATGTACATGATAAGCTCAAACAAGAGGCTGCAAGCTGGGGAAATATGACTGCATGTAAGGTCCATACATTTGATTATTTTTCTAATAAACCTCCAGTTCATGAAGCACTGCAGATCATGAAGCACATTACGTTGGCGGATAATGCAAAAGAAGAAGAGATTATGCTTAAATTACTTGAACAACCTGACCATGAGGTGCACAAAGACATATTTTAGACAGAGGAAATGTAGCTAGGATGTGCCTGGAAAGAAAAAGAAAAGAGAAAAATGGCATACATGATTGATGATGAAGTGGTGGAAAACTTGGATGTTAGCCATACTAAAGGCATACACGAAGTGATGGAAACTGCTAATGAAAAGGAATGCACGTACCATGCTCCCATGAAAATAAAGAAGGTTAAAATTGGCATAAAGGATGTTCCTAAGGAGGCCATAATTAGAGATTAGTGGTCAAATCAAGAGGTAGTAAAGATCATTGAGCTTTTGCGCGATTTCTAGGACTTATTTCCATGGGGTTAACCATGAGTTGAAATGAGTAAACCCTTCATTGGGGGAGATGAAGATTAATTTGAAGGAAGGTGCGTGACTTGTTAGGAAGAGGCCTTATAGTATGAACCCAAACTTGCAGGTGAAGGTGAAGGAAGAAATACATAAAATGCTCAAATTTGGAATTATTGAGCCAATTAAAGAGTCTGAGTGGGTTAGCCCTATGGTCATAAACATAAAGAAGGATGGAATGATCAAGATCTATGTAGAATAAAGAGAAATTAATGCTGCATGTGTCATAGATCCTTTTCCCACCCCATTCACCGAGGAGATCCATGAAGGAGTTCCAGGGTGTGAGATCCATTCTTTTACAGATGGATTTTTAGGCTATCATCAGGTGCACATTGTGTTAGAAGACCAAGAAAATACCACTTTTACCACCAAGTGGGTAAGTTTTGCATACACTATTATGCCTTTTGGGTTGAAGAATGCACCAACTATATTCTCGCACATTATTGTGCAGGATTTCCATGACTTCATTCATAAGTTCTTGTAGGTATGCTTGGATGACTTGACTGTTTATGGGCTTGTGAAAGATCATTGTGACAACCTGAGGCTTATGTTTGAAAGGTACAGACAGTTAAGCATATCTCTTAATATTAATAAGTGTATTTTTGCTACACATTTTGGCACCTTGCTTGGGCACATCATTTGCAAGGATGGGTTGTTGGTAGCTCTGACAAAGATAGTGGTTATTTTGGGATTGGAAGAACCTACCAATAAAAGTGAAGTGCATGGATTTTTGGGTCATACTGACTACTATAGAAAATATATTAAAGGGTATGCAAATATTTTCATGCCCCTGGAAGAGTTTCTCAAAGCTAAATGAAAGTTTCACTGGGGTGACACAAAACAACAAGCATTTGAGACATTGACTACTGCACCAATTTTGTACTTTCCTTCATCGAACAAACCCTTTCATGTACACATTGATGCTTCTGGCATGACGATTGGTACAACCTGGAGAGGGTAATGTGGATCACCCCATATTATTTTCAAGCAAGAATTTGACACCAACATTGTAGAATTACATGACCAATGAGTGTGAAACATTGTTTATGATCTACGACCTTCATAAGTTCTTACAATATTTGTTTGCTACGTCGTTTATATTTTATACAGATTATATGGCATTGAAATATCTGTTTATTGCAAGGAAACATCTACTGGTTGATACTTATCTTTCAAGAATTTGATTTCATAGTGGATGTAAAGCCAAACAAGAGAAATTATGGGCCTAATCACTTATCAAGAATTATGTCTCGTGAGGATGTGAATAGATGATACAATACCTGATGCACAATTGTTCAAGTTGAATCATGCACCCATGGATTTGGAGGACATAACCATTTTTTTATGTATTGGATTGGCACCAGAAGGAATAAAGTCCCTAGAGAAAAACAACTTGTTATACGTGCAACACCTTACCATTTAATAGGTGGATATTTGTACAAAATGGGAAGAGATGAATTCTTACCCCGGTGTGTGGTTGAACATGAGTGTGAGGCTATTATGGAGGAAGATCATGGAGGTATTACAGGAGGAAATTATGCACCAGATGCAACTGCACATAATATCTTTATGGATGGCCTTTGGTGGGAGACTTTGTACAAAGAAAGTAATGTGTGTGTGAACGCATGCAATCATTGTTAGCATGTTGGTAAGCATGGAAGTGGGGATGAGATACCCTTGAGACTTATTGTGAGTGTGAAATCGTTCAATAAGTGGGGCATTGAATTTTTAGGACCTATTGCACCACCCGTGCACATGACTAGATCACGCTACATTAATACATGTACAAATTATCTAACAAGGTGGGAAGAGGCCGGGCCTACAGAGGATTGCACTGCAGCCACAAAAACAAGGTTTCTATGGGAAAAAATTATTAGTTGGTATGGCTATCCATTAATCTTGACTAGTGATAGAGGAACTCATTTCTTGAATGAGACAATAAAAATCTTGTTTCCAGAGTTTATGGTGACACTTGTTGCCAGAGTTTAAGGTCAAAACTTCACAATCCCCTTATCTCTATCATAAAACATATTCTAAATCCTCAACACTTGTTAGAATTATTCCTTCTAATCAACCTTCTATCATTGACCAATAATGACCCATACCGATCGATTTATTTTAGAGTGAAGAAGCAATCAAATAATTTATGGGTTTACATGATGACATCGCTATAGAAGATCACGAGCAAGGATTCTCTTTTGAATTTGATACATACACATATTTCGGCGAGGAGGTTGAGTTATACGATCAACCTAACATCGGTGAGGAAGACAAACCTAAAATTGTCCAACAAGAACCTCCTCTTATCATCCTATCATTACATTTCCCATTACATGGTGAAATAACATGGTCTATCCTTAATCCCTCCCCTATATTCTCATCACCCAATCATTCCTTACATATCACATCTCCTCGATCATCATTTATCCATGGACTATCTTCTTCTATCATCCCTTCATCTTCTATCATTGGGCCATGTCCTAGTAGCCCATTACCTTCTATCCTTGGGCCACCTCCTTATAGCCCATCATCTTCTATTCATGGGCCACCTCTGAGTAGCTCATTACCATCAATTCTTGGGCCACCTCCTACTATCCCATTTCCTTCAATCCTTGGACCATATCATATTCATACATCATATCATCCCTCTATCAAAAACTGTGGCAAGCCCACCATCATTCCTAACACTCCTATTATCAATCCCAAACATCCACTTTCTTCTCCCATTTCTTGAGATCAATGGAATCACACATTAGCTTGTATGAAACACCAACAGTTTCTTCATGAAGCTAAGATAAAAAATTCAAAGAGCTCCAACTCTCCCAACAAATATAAATCCCACAAATCCAAAATCAAACGTGATTCAAACATGCACGCCAATGCAAATGTCATGTATGACATAAAGTGTAGAAATATATGGATAGAGAACTCAAGCTCCCACATAAAAAATTCACGTTGAAATATAATCATAGTCACTGATCGAGTATGATCTCACCACGATCATCAAGATTGGAGATGATATCACTCTTGATAAGAAAAAACTTCTAGTCTCCCTCATCAAATAAATCAAAAACATTGTTGTTGGATCATATCACGTAGAGTGGCATTGTTGGTCCCAACTTCCCCATCTATCATATCCTATTCTTCCTACCCTATCATGGATATTTATCCTCCTATCTATACGCATCTTCATCTTCTCTCTTTGTAGTTTTACCTTCGCAAAACCATCCAAAATCTAAAAAAAAACCGTCAAAAATACAAAAAATAAAATAAAACATTACAAAAAATCAAAGGTACAAACATCATACATTGCAATCAGTTATTTCATACACATGGATGCTCTTTTCTTTCTTTATGTCCTCTTAAATAACCCATCATTTTCATCCCTTCAATGATCATTTGGTTAGTCTATTCACACTCATTGTGTGAAATTTTATCTCTATTGTATCAATTTGTCCTTATCTTTCATTACCTTGGTAAATTAAAGAACAAATGACCTCTTAAAGATCCTATCAATATCATACATCTAATAAAAATTTTGCGAAGACCTTTGGGTGTATCTATTAACACTCGTCAATGTATTATCACAATCAATTCCACCTCCTTCCATCAAGCCATCAGTGGTTCGTAACCCCTCATACAAATAATTGAGAGAGCTGAAATATTTTTCAGGAAGAAAAATTTAATAAAAAAATCTAAAAATCAAAAGTAAAACATTATAAAACCCTCTCCGGGGGTATTTCCAGTATCTCTACCAGGGCTATAGACACCTAGCTAGTAGTAGAGAAATTTTGCAACTAGAATCAGATGCATCTCTATTGGGGCTATAGACACTTGATTGGAAGCGGAGTAATGTGCAGATCTCCTTCCACCCTCCATCATGCCTACACATTGGCTAGTTTGTCTTCACTTATTGTCTATAAAATCTTCACTTCGAGAAAAAATTAATTTTCATATGCACACATTGGATCTCGATGAGGAAACATGATTAGTATGTTACCAAGTGTTGTTTGGGCCTTGCTCAAACTCTTGTTTTAGTTTGTATTTTTTCTTATGATTTGTGCCTTTGGCTCATCTCTGTTTCATCACCAATATTTTGGTTACATTTTCCATATCCATCCATAACATTCACATTGTTCTGCTACTTCATTCAGAAAATCCATGTGTATGAGATTTCCTTTTTACCATGTCTGAGGGAAACTTTATACCCTTTCAATAAACAATCTTGTAATTCTATCTATTATCTATTTATTTCTAGCTTGCACTGGGGGCATGCTCACTCCTTCCTATCTCTTCAATGGCTTGAGTTCATCATCTTGTTGAGCCTATCCCTTTTTTCCTTGATCTAGCTTATCCTATTATTGTATATACATGCAGGATTTTCCCTTGTATATTATCACCTCTCACTGGGGGAATCTTAGCACTCGTTTCTTCTTGTACATAGTTTCAAAAAATCCCAAAAAATCCAAAAACATTAGTAAAACATTCAAAAATCCAAAAACATTGGTAAAACATTCAAAAATACAAAAACATTCAAAAAATCTTTGAAAATCCTAAACATTCAAAATAAAAAAATCCAAAAGTAATTAAAAACCCAAAAACACAAAACATTGGAAACTATCCTACAAAACATCTTATTTCAGCGCTTGCTCATTCTAGCATAGGACATGGAGATCATTTTATGATCTTTCTTCATCGACAAAGCTAGTTTGCTTGCTATGCATATATTCCTGACATATATTGTTACTAAGGTTAGTTTCATAGTGCACATTTCTTTTCACGGGACTTCTATGTCCTCCATATACTCACTTGCATGTATCATTGCTTGGTGCATCATTTTAACCTGTGTTTTATAACTCAAACATTTAGGAACTACGGCTAGAAAACAAAAACTTTGGTACAATTGTCTTAAGCATTGCTTGTTTTAGTTTATTTGTTTGTTCGTATTCTTGTTTATTTACTTTCTCATATTGCATTTC
Organism: Taxus chinensis; assembly: GCA_019776745.2. Taxonomy (NCBI): domain Eukaryota; kingdom Viridiplantae; phylum Streptophyta; class Pinopsida; order Cupressales; family Taxaceae; genus Taxus; species Taxus chinensis. Next base: position 729,605,377 of record CM034154.1, read on the forward strand.
TTATGCATTTTTCTTTGATTCAGTCCTTTATTATTGCAAAAAATATGTATTATGAATTTTCATGTCATTTTACCCTTTTTTTGTATACTTATATCAAATAAAAGATATTTCTGAGCCAGGATGGTGCATACGATATACTATGATTTTCCCTTCTATCATCTATCTTATTTTCCATTCTAACTAACTTTATACCTATCATTTTCAATTTGTTCTACGTATTCCTTGAAGCCATGGTTATCCCCATGAATCGTTTCTGCCTCCCCCCATCCTTTTCTTCCTCTGTTTGAGGCACATGCACCAAATCCATTCGAACCGAAAAATGATCAACCAAGCCAAGTTTGAATCCATTTCATCACTATGAAATTGTCTTCCATAGGATCTGTTCAGAAAATCATATCCCGCATCAATGAGGACGACCATGAGACATTACCTACAAAATAGTTCAAACTGGCGTTATGAGTGGATTGATATTTGGTATACCACCAAAGGTCTCTCCACCATGATGATATTTTCTGTGGCTTGTTCATTTTATCTTTTTCTTTTCAATTGTCAATCAAACTCTTCTATCACCCCATAAACACTCAAGGGGGCATCATCATCCATCATATTAATCTTTCTTCTATTCTTTCAAAATAATATGGTCTAAAATTGTCTACCATCTTTAAAATGGAGTCACTTGCACTACACCACATCAAAGAGGGAAAAATGTAGACACCTAAATCTGACTATGCATTTTTAATAATAAATTGCACTAATTATCCTCTTTCTCATGATTTTGTTATTGTTTCACCAATAAGAACGTATGTATGAGAAAAATGTTTAAGGTAGAAGGCTGATATGTGAGGAATACCTGAAGGTCGTGAAGAGGTTGCACACCGTTGAAGACCAGGCCGATCGAGAGCACTCTTTTTTTCTGGGAAGGATTACCTGAGAAGTTAAACAAGTCCACAATATAGAATTAAAATCATTGGTTGGTGGATTGCCTAGTGAAATCTAAATCCAAGAAGCGGGGTGCTTCCTCAAAGGATGTCAATTCACGTTTTAAAACAAATTAATGTTGATAAATAACATGAAAGAGAGATTCCTACTATAGTTATATAATTTAGGTATCTCACACAAGCATAATAATTCAAATCTAATATAAATAGTGAATACAAGATTAAATTTAAAAAGGGTGGTGGGTAACAAGGTTTGAAAGTGAGGTAAGGGGCAGTGTGGAGGCCTGGGAAAAGTTATGGGAGGTTTTGAGGAGTTTTGGATGGGTAAATGAGCTTACTAGTCTGGGGGAAAAACATTAGACACAGACCGATGTTGGTTGGAGAACAGATCTTGGTCACTATTTTAGACGGGATCTGTTGGCTAACTGATCATAGAAGGGGCAGTTGGGTGCTAAGGAAAGAAAGGATGTTGGTTTGGGCTCTTTTTGTGTTTGAAAAAGGGATTAGGAGGTCTTGGATAGGGTATAGGGATTTAGGTGAAGGTACAACATGGGTAAAAGGGGTGGTTAGAGGAACATAGAGGTTTAGGTTGGTAGGATATTGAGTAGATAGGTGATGGATGGTATTTGGGTGAGAAAGGAGTCGTACAACAAAAGACCATAAGAGATATAAGACCAAAGTTAAGAACTAACAACCTGGTTAAGATACTTATCTGAAGATATGGAGATTGGTAGATGGCGGTGGTTAGTGGGTGCTTGTAGGAGAGATGGGCTGAGATCTAGTGCCACGGAAATGAATCCTGAGTGCTTCTCCGTGTGAGTGGTTCAAGGTTGTGGAGTAGTAGGTTGGTCATTGGTGAAGGATCTAGATGTTCTAGTACTGAGTTGATCGTTAGAATGCCTATCAAAATGCCAGTATGCCAATGAATAATCCAAAGCCAACCAAAGGAATAACCCAGGGAAAGAGTTATAAATCCTTATTTAAAGGAATGGATGGTGATTCCTTGACCGGCGCCGACCGTGGAATAAACAGTGTCAGTTAAGGAGAAATAGTCAAATTTGCTCAAAATAGCTTGTTTCTTCCCTTTTTGGTGTGGGTCAAGAATAAAAATGGGTTAGGAGTCTTGATTCTCATTTAAACATGTGGGAAATTGATGGGAGAGGTAGTTGGCAATGAATATTAGGTTTATAAAGAGTCTCAGTTAGTTAGGGGAAGTGATGACTCGGTCTTAGGTGGTCAAGGGGAGTGATGACTTAGTCTTAGGTGTTAAATGACCTTGGAATGGGTCCAAGGTGAGGTGGAGAGGTGAGGCGGAGGGGTGATGTGGTAATTAACCTAATATTGATAATTAGATTAATAAAAATGTGTTAAAGGGGTCATGGTAAGGGGATATATAATTAATAAGGTGGAAGGGTGAGGCCGAGAGGATTGCAACCCAATTTTGGGTGTCTACAGTTATAATTAGTGGTTTTCCACTAATTATCTAACATTCCCTTTCATCTTAGTCAATTAACAACACTTCGTTAATTAAATATTCTCATACTTCATTCTGGATGCCAATTAACGTCGTTTCGTTAGTTGTAATCCTCTTTTAATCAATTAATTAACCATTATTAATTAATTAAGCCTTTCAATATCATATTTAATCAATAAACATTCTTATTGGTTAAATCCACCTCTCAAACCCATCAAATTCTACTAATTTCCCTCTAAATCATCTCCAAATGGCTCTTATATGCTTAACTTGGTCTATTAATTAATCCTACTTGACTAATTAAATCACCCCCAACTCCCATGAGTTACTAATATTTAACTAATCTCCTATAATAATGCATATCCCTTTCTAATTCTACTTTACCTTTATCTCGCATTCATTAGGTTGCAATCTTCTCCAAAAATGGAAAGCTATATAAACAACCTAGTACACCATGTTTCAACTTACACCATATTCTTACAAGACATTTACACTTGAGAAGAGCATTTCATGTTGGAAATCTTATTGAATCAAGTAAATCTCCCCTTTCTACTTTTCTAAGAGTAGTAAGAGAAGAACAAAAAATGACAATCAAGCCATATTGATGAGATCTCTTCCTCTTCCTTGGAGAAATCCTTTGATCTTGCATAGTTGTGTTCAGATCATAAAGGGAGTATCTACAATCTAAAGCCCATCTAAATAATTAAAGGAGAGGTTTGAATTTTAATTTTGATTCTTTTTTTTTTGCATGTTAGTTTAGATTTTCCTTTCATGGCTTTATCATGATACTTTTACTTAAATTAACTAGGTTATGAATCTACTTGATGTTAGGTTATTTTCAATAACTTAGTCTTAATTTAAACATGCATACACTACTTATGATCACAATGTTAGTATTGTTATACTTACTGATTTCAGTATCTTGTACTTATGTTACATTTGAGGTTTGGTTAGTCAAAAATCTATCTATAATGGCTTGATCAATTATACATCTAGATACATATTGCGCTTTATCACATATCACACTTTACTAAGATACAATGAGTCACATCTTTATTACATTTTTATGGTGACTCTCTTAGACACCTTGATTTTCTAATTACAATGTATTATACTAGTATGAATATACTTCTTCAATTCTTGAGGTGATTCAGACATGTGGTATGCTTTACTGATATCCTTAGTTTCATGCCCTTTTGAGTTTTTATTCGTACATTTTGTTTTAATTTTCCTTTCACTCTTTGCATTCAGGTTGTTACAATTATGAATGTTCCCTTATATGATTCCTTACTTGCTCTTATCATTACTCGTGTTACAAAATTAGTGATTTTGCACAATGTACCTACCAATACTATGTTTTCTAACTACATTTTATGTAGGATTTTGCGCTAATCCCATTTTATGAGAAAAAACTATCTTGAACATCTCTTATAGCCTTGACTTCTTGTATTACCTATTATTTCTCTCACACATGTTACATTTGTTTTACTATTATTCCTTCCATTGAAAGTTATTCCCTTGCTTATCTTATTCATATTACTGATCGTGTGCATTCTCCTATTGAAGATATACGTATGTCTATTCCATGTGTGACTAGGTCTTTTGTCTTCATCTTACTCTTATGTTATGCGATGCATACACTATTCTTGAATCCTGAGTTTTTCCTAGTCTATCCTACTCCTCAAGTGCACAATGTAGTTTGTGGTTCACACCTTATTCACCTCCGGGTTCCCCTCCTCACCCTCTTGACCCTCCCACATGATATCTCTTTCCTTTTATACAACTATTGTAAAATACAAAAACAATCACATAATCTAATAAACACATAAACATTAAAATATTTTAAAAATAAAAAATCACTACCTACCTATGACTTGATTTATTATATTTTCAGTTTACGTATGTCTTTTTTTCATATTGCTATTAAAATATAAGACATAATATAAGGCTTATAAATTAGCATTGTGTCAATATTATTTAAAGTGTTAACCAATAGATGGTTGTAACCACTTCTGCCATTTTGTAACCATCTCTCACCTAATAAAAGGATAAACATACAACGAGTAACATGTGCATTCCGATTACTCTTCATTTTCTCTATGTACATTATATTATTTATCTCTCCACATATTCTAACATTGGAATCAGAGTGGGGAAAGCAAGGAGAAAGAGAAGCAAAGAGGTCGAGAGAATCCATGTCTATGTTTCAGTCATGATTTCTGCAACACCAGTTGCCATTATTTTTGTTAGGGAAAATATGTGTAGGCATAATCAACATTGTCACCATTAATAGCAATTGTCATAGGGAACATAGTCAATTATTTACAATCATTGCATGAGGACTTGGAACAAGTGATCATGAGAAATATCCAGTCAGGAAGAAAATAAATATTCACAAATCCTAACACAGTCATATTGAAGTTCATAAAAGGGAAAAAAATAAAGTCACGAGGGTTGAAAAAATCATAAAATGTAGTCACATATTCGTAAAAAGGGCATATGAATTAGTCCACAATTTCATGAATTTCATACACAAAACTAAATTTTAGACACAAACCCAGTCAAAATTTGTAAGAGGATAAACTCATGAGAACTAGGGCATGCACAAAAATCCTATTTGTTATTGAAAATCATGAAATAGGGCACACTTTTATTTTTATTCTTCCAATATCAAGGGCACGAGTGATTTAAAGAAATTTAAATCTTTATCAGAGGATTGCGATCAAATGATTATAACAATGATAAACAAGATGATGCAGGAGCATCACTTGTACACTTGTAAATTTGGTTTTCTAGTCATTTTTGGTGTGTTGAATCCATTTGGTATTCTAAGAGGTTTTTCAAGGCCATTTGGACCCTCTAATTTTGTAATAAGTGGATTTTGGAGGTTCCCCTCCAAAACCACATTTCAAATATTCAAATAGTCTTATAATGTATCCTAAAACTAAGATTTATAAGATTAGTCATCTAATTGTCAGTATAGATGTAATAAATGATATACTAGGGTCATAAAACATGTGTGCACCTAATCCATGACTTAACATGACCCTATACCTCACTAGGTTAGGCTAAACATGATTAGATTAATTGGTTTCTTAACTTAACTACCTCCTCTTCTCATTAAAAAACAAATGTGTTCGAATGAATGAGGGTGACGAAAGGTTGTTATATAGAGTTTGAAGGAGGAGCATATTTGTAATAGAGCCTCAAGGAACATGAATATTTTTAAATTTCATGGTTTTAACAAATAAAGGATTCTTAGTTTGAAAATTCTGATGGATAATTACTATGTTTTTATGATTGAATGTTTAAGAAATTAAGAATGAATCCATTTGAGAATGTTGTTTGAATTTTTCTCCAGGTATAGATTATTTTTTTCATCTTTGATGGTAGAGGAATATTAAATTTAATCAATAAAAACTAAATTTGTTCATTCTAGTGGAGGTAAGCAAATTGTTTGTGGTATTTCCTTGTTGTGTTGAAAAGGAAAAACATGCATTAAAGACATTATAATCAATAGAAAAAGTTAAAAATTTGTGTGAAGGTAGTGTGAGGCATAATAAAAGGTTTCATAAAGTTTTAGAGAAAATGGAGGAGTTTTGATAGGTCAAACCAAGAATACTCAGTCATAAACCCTTGTTTTGTGTAAGGAAGAAATCACAAAATATTATGGATTTGGTTGTTTGAGTCAAAGTATCTTACAACACTAAATATAAAATTTTATGCTCATCAGAACATAAATTTTACAAGTGGAATGAGGTTTCTAAAGTTTATAAAACCTGAGTTATAGATTTTTGAATGCTCGTTGTCTTGTGATTGTCCCTGTTTTGGACAAATTTCTAAAAAACTCAACAATTTCTGTTTTATCAAGTGGGTTCTTGTAAAAATTGGATTGTAGGGTACTTATACCCCTAAGAATATGTGTGTAAAGTTTTAGATATAAATTCATACGCGGGAAAAATTTATGGTCAAGTTTTAATTTTGAGTTCTTGAGAGACCTAGTTTGAACAAGCCTAGAAAAGAGAAAATGTTGCTAGGTGAGTTGTATGAGGAACTAGGGCATAAAAAATTAGCACAAATCATGAGCTCAATAAATGGTATCATGATATCAAATCAATTTTTCATTACAATTTGTAGGTTGTTCCAGACATGAAGGCCAAAGAGCTAAGAAGGGTTAGTAAAGAGACCTAATCAAAACAATAAAATGAGAATAACTTTTGATGGGTGAAGAACTAATTCCTGAAACTTTGTAGACATTGAAATAAGAAAATATAGTATCTAACATGTTTACCAGTCAAGTTTGAAAGTGCATATTTTGAGATTTATGTCAGAAAAATAGGGTTTTCAGGGCTACAAGGCCATATGAAGGGCTAGAAGGAAAAGAATGATAAAAAATGTTGTGAAACTTGGTGGATGGTTTGATCATGATTGTATAGTGTTTTTAAGAATGTGTAAAATGATTTTGAGATATGAATAAGTGATTTATGAATTTTAGTGCATTTGAGCAAGAAATAGTGTTCTAGAGCAAAGTGACAAGTTTGTTGATTTTGGATGATTGAATATTGAATTGTGACTTCTATGCAAAATTTTTGGTGAGTTGAAAGTGTGTATGTATGGATTTGCATCACAAGATATAGCATGCAAAGTACAAAAAAGTATGTGAGATAGGAAAATGAGAATGACTTAGCTTGTATCACGAGATCTGGGCTCATTTTGGGTCAGAAGATTACTAAAACAAGCTAGATTTGGATTATGTGAACTCTGTCTGGAAAACTAAGACCTGTGACTTCTTCATATAGGATTACCCATAGTAGGACAAGACCACCCCAAGAACTAGTGTCTGATCTGAGTGTTAGTGTCCCTGCAACAACTCTAGTTATGGTATTTTAAGGGTCTGAACTTAGTTCCTTACGTTCCTTGTTTATTGCTCTGGATTTTTCGTAGGGTTCCTGTATCACACATGTTCCTGTAAGACAAACCGTTACTACCTACACAAAGTTGAAGAAAATATTATATGGAATAAATAATGCATATGCTTGAGTTTGAATGACCTCAACAATCACTCCTTTGTGATCGTCACAAGGTGTTGCACTACATTTCAAAATTTATGTAGTTCTTGTGTGTGTGATTGGAATCATTTCCCTTAGAACTAGCTTTCCCTTGTGCTATTTGCACCAATATAATGAGATACAACTAATTTTCCTCTAAGATGAATGTGTGAGATGGAATTTAAAATTGTCCCTTCCTATGCATTGAATTATGCAACCCAAATGCAAACTTTGAACGTTGCTCTTTGCCCAAGTAGTAGATAATAAATGTTTTAGTATATTTTAGGATTCGATTTTATTAAGTGAAAAAATATTAAAACTCAGAAATAATAGGGTTTAACTATACTTGTGTGAATGATGATGGGAAAAGGTAGATCAGAATGTGCACACGAAGTTTCTTTTCCAAAGAGCCACAAACCTATACACACACAAACAACTTTGACAAGAAATATATTAGATAATAATGGGGTAAGTTGATTAGCAAAGGCCAATCCTAAGAACCAAAGGGCTTCCTTTGAATGGTGTCAACTCACTTTTTGACAATTAAGTTGGAAATAATGATAAATATAAAGATAATATTAAATAATACGGATGAAAAATTGTAGATGTGTACTACCTGGATGTCAGGACTTAATCAACGTCCTTAATGATAGGATGAGGAGGGTTGAAAAAATTTTCCTAGTAAATATTGGCCTCGTCACTATGTTTGATAACTTCTAACTTCTCATTGATGTCATCCGAGTTAGGTGTGAAGGTGATGATGCAGAGACTTAGCTCATAATCGATATTAGATTGCCCCCACACAAATGGTTGTGCACAATCAATAGATTAAAAATAGTGTCAAGTTCATAGGCTATTTCTAGAAGGGTCATCTAACATAAATAAAAGCTTACAAACAACAAATGATTAGCCATGATTATAGATTATTAGGAGAATATTTCAATTTGGGTGATCGATGTTGATTATTGATAAAACTTTGTTGATTAAAATATGTTTTGTAATGTTGATGATCTTGATGGAAGACTAAATATATTTTGAATATAGGTGCTTGGATTGATATGATTAAATCTAAGAACAAAATATGACTATCTTAAATAAAGAAAACTTACCTTTGATGAGGATGAAACTAAGATGATTGATTGTGAGGAAAGAGTTTGCTCCAAAGGGAGTGTGCGATAACATGATGTCTTGATCACTCCACGTTTATTTAATGAGGGAAACCAAAGAGCTTGGGCCTATCATAAGAAAGCTTGAAGGCTAGATGTTAGGAATGATTTTGGAATCCTTGGGTAGATGTGTGAGTTGATTTTTATATGATTGACTCCATTTTAAGGGATCCACACTAATTAACGTTGATTGCAGGAAACTACACCAAATTTTGTTAGATTCAAGGAAAATGGTTGAATTTGGTTTCAACCACTTCCTTTTGTGATGTTTTCTGTTTTATGAGGGTATAGGTCTGTTTTGAGCTCATGGGAGGGTTTGTTAGGAGGTTAGGTTGTTGTTTTTTTTTTTTTATGGTTATAGGTAGTTAAATGTGGTAAAACAGTAAATGTAATTTAGTAGAAGGATGAAATGATCGCATGGAATTACAAAGGGGTGTCCTAGAGTGCATACACACATATGGGAATAAAGGGTCCCCTAATTATGGTGTCTACATTTGCCCCTTTTTTCATGTGGTTTGTGATGGAAAAATCACCTGGATAAAAATGAGTGAGATAGTTGGATTTATGCTAGGTATAATGTTGGACATGTGATCCCTGTCAAACTGGGAGCTATTGTAATCTAGTGTAATTGTCATGGGTTTGAATGAATGGATGGATAAACACAAGAGTGTGTAGGATTGTGTAAGATTTCATTAGTAAATAGATGTGTTCCATTTAAGATGCCCCAAGACCGGGCATGAAAATATCTTTCCATAAAGGTGGACTTACAGGATCAAGAAGTCAAGTGATAGGGGAACCAATGGGATCTCAACCTATTATCATATGACTTGCAGGAAGTGGTGGGAAAAGGTTCTTGAGAAATTATGAAATCTGTTAAGTGTTGATAAACATAGGATTCATATGAAATATATTACCACAAAGGTGGGCTCACATGACCAAGAAGTCAAGTGATAGGGGAACCAGTGGGATCTCGACCTATACACATATGAATTTGTTGGAAGTGGTGGGAAAAGGTTCCTGAGAGGTTGTGGAATGTACGACGTTTTGGGAAATGCAGGCTCTTTTGAATGAGATAATTTTGGATTGTAGAGGGTCTCAGGGACCAATAAGGAATCACATGTTTGAAAAGTGTATAATTCACAAGGGATCAATGCCAATTTGGTGAATCGAAACTGATTCCGAGTGAATCAACACCAATTAGAAATTGGTGCCAACTAGGTTGGGAAGCCTATATATAAGCTTCATATAATCGTGAGAGGTCATTGTGCTCATTGTGTTTGTTGTGATAAGTTGCTATAAATTTGAGATTTTTGCTATTTTGAGAGATGGAGGCTAGTTGGAGTGGACAAAGGAGACGAAAACCATCTCAGATAGAGGTAGGTTCATTTTTTGTATTTTTAAATATATATATATTTGTTATATGTAGATATATTATCAAATTCTATTATTAGGATCAACGTTGATTAATATAGGATTGCTACCGATTTATCATGTTTTGATAAGTTTTTTGATGGATTTTGTATTGTAATGACCAATAATTTTCCTTATTGTTTGTGTGAATGCAGGTGAAGAGGTGATGCAGGAGCATCACTCCTAGCTTGTACATATAGTTGACAACATGAAATTTTGTCTTTCTAAGTGTGTTTATAGGTTTTAGGGGTCACCTAGAGTCATCTAGATGTGTTAGGTTGTAATCAGTCCTTCACAATTTTAAATTTTTCCTTTCCCTCCAAAATGTGTAAATTTGAATTGTGAAGTAAATATGGCTTGGTATAGGTGTTTAATGCTCTATATGGGTCATCCATGGTTAGTATGCATGTAAATTTGACCTATGGATGTCTAAGAATAATGATGTGTGTATTAGGAATCAGATATTTGGAGTTCTAGTTAAGAGACATAATGTTATATCAATAGCTAGTCATGTGACCAAGAGCCCTTAGAATTTTCTATTCAGTTTAAAACCACCATCTTGAGGTATAAAAAACCTCCATGTAACTGTTTTTGGCTATCATTAGAGTGGTCATTAATTAAATATTGGACCTCCAAGAAGATTGGGAAATTTGGTTTGCAAACTAATGATGTAACCATAATAATTTGTAATTTTGGTGTTTATAACCTTTTAGTGTATGTGTGTAGTTGATAAAATCATTGATAAAGATATGTAACGGTGGTAATAAGGCTACAACATTGTTATAATTCCTTTAAATTATGTATTGGTAGGTTCTGCTATTGTTTGTGTGAAGCATTTCTTTGAAAATTGTGACTTTGTGTGTGTAATCAGAGTTAAGTGACAAGCGATAATATGTTTGTAGATGGAGGTTCGAATGAAAGATTTTTGAGAGGGGAAGTAATATGTTCAAGATTTGAAAAACCTTAATAGATGGTGACAAAGGTTAAAGGAGATCACACTTAGACTCAGAGACTCTAAATACTAAGACACCTTGTTCTATAGAATAAAGAAAAAGGAATTGACATTATTCTTGAAGTATAACTATTTGGGAGCCTTATTGACATGACATCCATGAGGGGAAAGGATGCTCAAAACTCATGCATTAGATGAAGAAAGGAGGTATCACATGTATAGGTTGAAATCCTCCTTAGGGTTTAAGGTTGGATTGAAATTTGAAGACCCTACATGAAATGTGAATGTTGGGGAGTTTAAGGTAATAAGATACATTACTCTTATAAACCATTTTGTGAAGGATTAAGGTTTGAATCTTTTGAAAAACTCTCTCTTTGCACATCAGTAGATTAAGAGACCTGTAGGTGCTCATTTGGGAGAAATAAATACAATTTTCTTTCATATGTTGAAGGCACATGAGAGGAAGTCCACATTTGAATCTTTCAAGATTATATCTAGGTGATAAATAGAATTATATGGAAGTGGTTTAGGAGATGGAAGTTTAACCTTTTTATCATACTCTATGACAGTACAGAGACACATTCAAAACATAATTTTTGAACATCTCATTGCATCAGTCAGAGATAGAGATTTAGAGGAATATTTTCAAAGGAAAACCATATTGTAAATTTGAACTTAGGATCTAAATGTCCTCCCCTATGTGAATTTTAAGGTTTTAAGGCTTCAACACTTATAGGTATTTCACAGTTCATAACAGTCCTGGAAGCTAGTATGATGACAATCAAGTGACCTAATTGGAAAAAAAAAACATGGTTTTGAGAGGAAATTTGTGAAGGAAGACCCTGTGAAATTCCACACACAAGTGAATTGGACAAATGGGTATTCAAAAAGGTGCATTTTTTGGTAAGTGATATTTTGAATCAAAAGTTATCTAAGAATAAGTGTCAAAATATGGCTACTAGAAGCTAAAGTTGAAGGAGAAGGGTGGGGGTTAGAAAGCGGGTATAGGTTGAGTGTGCTAGATGAATTTTTTTAACACTCTTTTCACCTTTAGATGCAAGATTAGGTGATAGTAGATAATGCTAGTGCTTGGCCCCTGATTTAGAAGAAGTAACTAAGTATATATATGATTATGTTGTCGTGCAAATGTGCAACATGAAAATTTCAAATTTTCAAACATGACAACAAACCAAAGTGTCAAAATGTTTCTACTAAGCCTTCTACAGATTAGTATGCCCTCTTCGTGATGTTTATCCTATCCCTAAAATTCTGAATACGTGTTGTACATACATGCCCAAGTGTTCAAAATGTTGAGATAGTGTGACTCATGTCATTTCAATGCAGTGTTTATAAAGGTGAGTTCTTCAATAGGGTTAGGAAGGTTATTCTTAGATTTCCCGAGACAATTTTAGGAATATTTTGGAAATTTTTGGAGGTTTTGGAGCAAGAATAGTGAAAGTGGGTTTTGGAGGCTTAAGGAGCTTGCAATGGAAAAAGGCATCTGGACTTCAGCAGAGGATTCTAGGAGCTCCAAGATGATTCAAGAGGCAAACAAGATGTCATCAGAAAGATTATAGAATCCTCTACATAATGAAGTTTTTCACATTCTTCAGAAGACCCAAGAAATTCTCTTCTCATACCAATCTCACGAGACTCACATTATGGTTATGAATGAAAAAACATGATTTTTTGGAGAAAAAGGAAGGATAAAGTCTTGAAAACCATCCCAATGATCTTAAAATGGACTTTGGAGTCAAATTTATATAAAAAATTCCAAAAACTAGTTCCTAGAATTTTTGGATAGTTGGTTTCATGTTTTTGGGAGTTAGTCAAATTCATAGTTGGATGAATGGCACATTTTGGTGTCCCAACTGTCCCAATTTTCCCAAATTTCTGGGATAGTGGGGATAATGGGGACAATAGGGGCAAAAAAAATCACCTCACCCCTCAGTTGTAGCCTTTGAACCCTCATGTGACCCTCTCTCTTCCTGGCAAGTGCTAAATGGCCACACATCAAAATTTGGCTAAGTTTTTCAAGGAAACCCTTGGGTGCATTTTATTGTTCCAATTGTCCTAATTATCCCAGGGATAGTAGGGAAATTTGGGACAAAAAAATCACCTCACCCCTAGCCCTTGTACAGGTTCTTCATGCAACCACAAACTTTTCCATCTTGGTGCTTAAGCCTGTCTCTCTCATCCTCCCAGCTCTCCACTCACTTCTCGCCACTTTTCAATCCTAGGGAAGGGGCACATTTTTCTACCCCAATTGTCCTAGTTGTCCCAGGGAAAGTAGGGATCATTGGTACACCAAAATTCACCCCACCCCCAAGTTGGTTTAAGACTAAAAAAATGACAAAACTATTCATACCTTGCTTCTTCTCATTTCTTCTTCACACAATGCTGCAGGAAGTTCCAAAACATGAAATAACTTATGCCCACTTCATATTCTCTATGAAATCCATGATTTCTTAGTAGGAAAATTCATTAAACATATAATTTTTTTAGACACCATGTCAAATTTTTCTAAGAGAAAATAGGGAAAATTTGTAATGGCAGAATTAATGCCACAAAATCATCGTTTAAAGAAAATTTTGGTGAATATTTTGTAATTTGCTTATGATTTTGGATCATTTGGTATCAGAGCTGGTCTATGATCAGTTTAAAAGTGTTTGGATTGCATGTTTGTGTTGAATGTTGACAAGGTTCCATTATAGAAAGGGTGAAGTATAATTAGTAGGTGTTGATTCATAAATTGGTTCAATAATATCATGAAGTCCAATGATGGACAAGGATAGAGAAGTAGAGTTTCATCAATCCTTCCTTCAAATGAAAAATATGGTGGAGGAATTGTACCAAGATATGAGAAGATAGATAGAGAAATAATCTAAGAAAGGTAAAAAAGAAAGATGGATATTCTTCCTCTGATTCTAATTCTCCTAAAGGTGAGAAACAAAAATCTGATTTTTCTAAAGGTGAAGCACAAAAATCTAATTTTATTCCTTCATTAAAACTAGATATTAAGTTTGAATTGCCAATGTATAATGGGTAGATTAATGCAGAAAAGTTGGATAGTTGGATCAAGCATATTGAAGTATATTGTAGGGTTTAAAAAATTGAGAATGAAGAAAAAATTCCTTTAGCAATTGTTCGAATGGGTGACACAATACTCATCTGGTGGGAGATTAAGCTTCAAGAAGAAGATGATAAAAAATTTAAAGCAATCTCTTCTTGGAATTATTTTGTTTATGATCTAAGAAAACAATTTTATCCTTTGGGTTATATGTAAAAAGCAATGATGGATTAGAAAAAATTGAGAGAAACTAAGGGAAAAAATTTCAGGATTATACATAGTAGTTTTAGAAAAAGGGCTCTTGTTCTTGGTATTTCTCTCCATACATAAGAAACACAGATAAAATATATTGATGGATTACATAGTTATTTAATACATATGATTCTTGTTCTTAATCCTACTAATCTTGATGCAGTGTGTGTATAAGCTACACATTTGGAAGAAAGAGAGAAAATGACTAAGGAGTCTTCCTCCTCAAGACAAAAGAAAAAGCAATCTGATGACAAGGAAAAACATTTGAAATAACAAGGTAAAGCAAAGGGTATTCAAAAGAATAATTCTACAGTTAAGAAAGAAGATGAAAAACCATTTTTCAATCATTATAAAAAGAAGTTACATCATGATGAATATAAGTGTTGGAAGTTACATTTTTAAATGAAGCCTAAATGGTTTAGCAATAAAAAGGGAGAAGAGAAGAAAACCAATACTGGGGTACATGATCTTGGGTCTGATTCAAGAGATGAAACCAAGATCACAGCCATGATTTTTCAAGGTTGTAATTCTTCCTCTTCTTTTAGTACTAGTTCATCTACTGTTGCATCTTCTTCTAATCAACAATCTATGCATGATGAAAAGAAAATAAATGATCTTTTCCACCTTAGATTTGTATCGAAACATACAAAAATAAACACTCTATTTGATAGTGGATCTCAATCTAATCTTATTTCAGAGGAGGTTGTGAAGAAATTGGGACTCAAAACTAAGCCACATCCTAAGCCTTATCCTTTGGGTTGGGTTTGTGATAATGTCAAACTTTAGGTAATGAAAAATTATAGATTCAAATTTCCCATTACAAACAAGTTTTTTGATGAGGTTTATTTGGATGTTGTTCCTTTATATATTTGTGGTGTGGTTTTGGGAAGTCCTTATATTTATGATCGTAAAACAATCTTCTACAGGGAAGAGAATAAATACTTTCTTGTTAAATATGGGATTGAATATATTGTTAGAGATCATCATGTGAAAACAAGTCTTTCCTTGGTTACTACAAGGAAGATCAAAAGGCTTGTAAATTCAACCAAGAATTTTGTACTCATGGTAATCAAAGCCAAAGAAAAAGATCATGATAAGGCTTTTAAGGATTGTGATCCTAAATATTGTAATGAATTGGTTAAAAACTGTTTCTAACTATGATGATGTTTTTCAGGATCCACAGGTTCTACCTCCTAAAAGAGGGGTTCAACATGAGATACAATTATTACAAGATGCACCTCTTCCTAACATTGGTATGTATAGATTGTTTGAGGTTAAAAATGAGGAAATCAAGAAACAAGTGATGAAAATTTTAGCAAAAGGAATTATCCATCCAAGTTCATCTCCTTGTGGAACATGGTGGATGTGTGTTGATTTTCATGCCTTGATCAAAATCACGGTTAAAAATCGTTACCCTCTTCCTCATATAGATGATTTACTAGATTAGTTAAAAAATGTCGTTTATTTCATTAAGTTAGACTTTAGAAGTGGATATCATTAAGTAAGAATCAGCAAAGGTGATATTTGGAAAACTATTTTTAAAACAAAACAAGGTTTATTTGAATGGCTTGTTATGTCTGTTGGATTGTGCAATGCAGTGGATATATTCATGTGTGTGATGAATGATGTTTTTAGGTCATTCATTGATGATTTTGTGATAGTCTACTTAGACGATATTCTAATTTTCAATAAATCATGGGATGATCATATCATTCGTATTCAAAAAGTCTTAGATGCTTTGAGAAAGGAGAAATTATTTTTGAAGATGTCTAAATGTGAATTTGGGAAAACATATTTGGTTTATTTTGGTTATGTTGTGGGACATGGTAAATTGAAAATTGATTATGCAAAAGTTAAGGTCATTGTTAACTGGCCTAGAACCAATAACATAACAAAAGTTAGAAGTTGTCTTGGTGCAGTTTAATACTGGAGAAAATTTATTGCTAACTTCTCATTTGTAGCATCTCCTTTGCATTCTTTTACTAGTACTAAACATGTCTTTCAGTGGGGAGGAAAACAACATAAATATTTTGATACACTAAAAGAGAAAATCAGTACTACTCTTGTCTTAGCGAATCTAGATTTACAGTAGTCATTTGAGATCGACACGAATGCAAGTGAATATGCAATGGGGGTTGTCTTGATGTAGAACAGAAAGCCTATTTACACAAACCTACACACATGCATGAAACCCAAAATGTAAAAAACTCCAAAGAACAGTTGCTAACATAGTTAGCACGATTCTAATAAAGCCAATGAAAACTTGCACGAGGAACAATTAAAAATGAAATCAGAAGTACTCAACAACTGATAAATGAAGAGTGCATGTTTTACCAAAACCTCGCGCTCTGATACCATGAAAGATGGATACGCAAGAACCGATGTCGAAACAATGCACCACAATGAAGTTGCACTATGATGGTAATTTCGTAGCTCCAATGCAATAAGCAAGATTTGAACAATGGAAAGAATATGCAAATAAGAAAACAGGTCTGCTCATACTCATAGATCAAAAAGGAAGTACAAATAGGGGTGATGTGTAACCTCCATGCCTAAACAAGGAAAGTAACTCCTATGAAGCCTCTAAAGGAGGTGTTATAATTCCAAATAAAAAATGTAACTCCTATGACGCACTGACGCAAATGAAAATGACGGATTCTATGACACAATCTGACACTTGTCATTTGACTCCCTAAGACCTATGAATCTTGCAATGCGAGATGACTCACCATGTGATGTGGATGATGACTAGGCAGGTCATAGGTCTTAGGGAGTCAACTAACAAGTGTCATATTTTTTCAGAGAATCTGTCATTGTCATTTGCGTCAGTGCGTCATAGGAGTTACATTCCTTATTTGGAATTTTAACTCCTCCTTTAGTGGCATCATATGCGTTAGTCATGTCATATGCCTCAATCACGTCATATGTGTCAGTCACATCATATGCGTCAATGGCGTCTAGGAGTTACTTACCTTGTTTAGGCATGGGGGTTACACATCACCCCTATTTGTACTTCCTTTTTTGATCTATGAATATGAGCAGACCTGTTTTCTTTTTTGCATATTCTTTCCATTATTTGAATCTTTCTTATTGCATTGGAGCTACAACATTACCATCGGAGTGCAACTTTGTTGTGGTGTATTTTTTCGACATTTCTTGTGTATCCCTCTTTTAATTCTAAGACCTTCACGATTGCGGTAAGAAACTATCCAACTAATGATAAATATTTTTATTCTTTGGTAAAAAGTGTAAAGAAATGGAAACATTACTTGATATGAAAGGAAATAGTAATTCATATAGATCATTAGCCCCTCCAGTAGCTTCAAACACAAACCAATCTATAACACTCTAGACACTTCCGTTGGATGGGATTCTTGTAGTAGTTCCACCTCGTGATCAAGTATAAGAAAGGTATATAGAATAAGTTTGTTGATATGCTATCTAGACCTCCAGTTATTGCATCTTTTCTTTTACAACATAGTTCTTTAGCTCATGAAAGTTATAAAGAACAATATGTGTATGATGTTGATTTTAAATAAGTGTATGAAGATTTAATGAGTGGAAAACAAGTAGGAGAATTGGATTATCATGTGCATGATGGAATCTTGTATCATTTTGGTAAATGTTACATTTTGTAGGATGAAAGAGTGCATATGATTAGGGAATCTCACACTTCTCTTATATATGGTCATTTTGGTGTTGGTAAAATAGTTACATATTTACATATGTATTGTTATTGGCCTCGTATGCAAGAACATGCAATTGGGTATATAAAAGGATGTCTACTTTGTGCCACGAGAAAGCCTAACAACAAGAAGTTAGGACTTTACACTTCTCTTCATGTCCGTACATGTCTGTGAGAAAGTATTTCCGTGGATTTTCTAGGAGTTTTTCCCATGTCACGAAGGAAACATGACTATTTATATGTGGTGTTGGACGAATTTAGCAAAAATTGTGTGTTGATTCCTTGTACTAAACAAATAACTAGTAAAGGGACTGCAGATTTATTCTTTCAGTTTATGTGGGTTTATTTTTGTTTTCCCACTTCTATTGTATCTTATTAGGATTCCATGTTTCTTGGGGAATATTGGTATACTTTGTGGGATTTGATGGACACCAAATTAAATAAATGCACTACTTTTCATCCACATATCAATGGTCAAACAGAGGTTGTGAACCACACAGTGGTACATCTACTCAGGGGCTATTGTGGTAAACATCCTAAATTGTGAGATGAACATTTGTATTATGTGCAGAAAGCTTATAACCATGCACTACATTATTCTACTATGAAGTCTCCATTTGATACTTGTTTTGGTTATTTGCCTAAATCTCCATTAGATTTCTCTTTTAGAGAAAAAATTATTGTTAGTGGACTTAGTGATACTGACAAAGCTAAGAAGTTTGTGCAAATAATACAATAGGTCCATTATTTTTTCTGAGAAAAATCAGAGAACAGTCAAGTAAAATAAAAATATAGGCATGATAAACATAGAACTGATCACAAATTCCAAGTGGGTGATTCAGTTTTCCTTCACATCAACAAGGAAATACTAACAAGTAAAGGTAAAAAATTAAAACTAATTTGGTATGGTCCATTCCAAATTTTGGAGAAAATTGGTAATAATGCGTTCTAGTTGGATTTACCACCTTACATGTAGATTTATTCAGTTTTAAATGTTGCAAATATGAAGTTGTATGCACCGCCTATGATTATTGATCATGATGCTAATGTTTTTGTACCTTATGTTGATTTTTCTCGTGAGTATTTGGATGATTTGTAGGAAGATGTCATTCAGGATAGGAAGGTCAGAACCTCACAAAGGGTTGATGTTGAATATCTTCATGTGGCTTTGAAAGGCATGCATCTGAACAAGGAGAAATGGATGGAAACTAGAAAGGTAAGGGAGAAGTAACCTCGCCTCTTTACAAATTAAAAAACATTCAAATATTGGTAAACATACAAAAACATTGGTTTAGATCTTGGTTGCATGTATCCTTTCTTTCTTATATTATTCTATGTTTTGTTTTTCCTATCATGTTACTTTGATTCATAGTATGTTCTATCTTTTTACAATACACATGCATGTTCACATGGTACTTTGAGGTGAATGTAAACTATCTATAGGCTATCACATGATGCATGATGATTGATACTATTCTTTACCATTCCCACTGAGGCTCCAGGGGGAATCTATCTTTCTTACTTATCTATATGTAGGTGTTATCATTGTAATATATACTACTTTTATTCCTATTTTCAGATGTATACATTGTGACATACTATCAATTTATCTAACATGCTAATAGTTGCTTCACATGTAGCATTTGTTTTGCATGTCTACTCCTAACCATGGTTATTTAATTTGTTTGTATTTTATGATTGTATTTTGTTTGTCATGGTTTGCAGGCTTTTCCATATGCTTGATTGTTTATTTGCTTGTACAGAGTTGAAGTACTTGAGTGTCTTGTGACATCTTGAGTGGCATTCCATGTTTTCCATCAGCTACTACGCTAATATTTTACTGTGTTATTACATGGTTTACTAGTTACTATTACATTTTTTCACTATTATTCATGTGCCATGGTTGTTACCATACACATTCCCTATCCCCCTGCATGAGTTATATTTTGGATGTGCACATTAGCTTCAAATTTCCACATTTGGGATGCACTCACATTCGTTTATTTCACACACCCCAAATGAGTGGGGGAAATCATTGGGTGATTATTTCACCCTCTCATTAGTAGAGAAACCTAACATAAAATGCTACACAGCAAAATCTGACGAAATAGGAGCTAATAAAATGGTTCAGAATCAGACTTGGGCCAAAAGTAGTGCAGGTAAAGAAGCACCCAAAGTAGACAAGAACGGTGGGCGCTAGTGTCCTTCTTAGGAGGTTCTGTCTTGGATGGAAAAAAAAGGTGCCTTACAAGTTGAATAGATTCTCAGTGACAAGTTTTATCAAAATAAAAAAGTAGATACTTAGTTACAAGTTACTATCCAGTACAATAGAAACAAAATTAGTGGCAAGTTTCATACTTTGACAAAGGGAACTAATTACTCTTGTTTCTCGGTTTATATATTTTTCCTATCGGTAACAAATAAGGAATGGCACCTAGGGCATATGTAGGACAGTGATATGCTTATAACAATGTGTCATACATATCTAGTTTCTATTGGGTTTGTGACACGTATCTATGGGGAAGCATCAATGAATAGAGGGAAAAATCCTACAGCTCTCCCAACACTCTTCCCTTGGAAATAGGATGCCTAAATCCTCAATATCTTCAAACCAATTTGGGAATTGATTACTCTTGACTCGTCCAAATATCTCCAAGGAAATAAACACATAAGAACAATTCTATATATTCTCTCATGAAATTCAAGTGTATTATATCCTTGACTCATGTGTTTTTCATACACACTTCTATGATGATTTCTCTAAGTTAAAGTTCAATTTCATATACCATGAACATAATGATCAATAGTCATGGGACAACAAGTCCCTCCTCTTTATGGGAGAGGTTCCCTTATTGAAAGCGAGCGGCAGAGCTTATATACAAATATACAACTTTCATATTGGTTAGGACTTCTGATATTTTAAAATGTTTTACACCAAGATGGATTATCAATACCTAAGAATAGAAGAACAAAGAAACTGAAAGGGAAGAATATAATAGTACTTTCAGGTAATATAGATAGCAGAATATAACCTTACATATACTTTAGCAAAAAGGATACATAATAGAATCATTCACATTAGCAACATCAGATATTATTTCTCATATACAAAGTTTTGGACATCATATCATAAGAACACAAAGTTTCTTAACATGAAAGATTGATGATTCACGAAATTTAAGACATGAAAAGAAAAGATAGTAGAGGAAAATTAGAGACGAGGGGGAATTCTTCTGTATTGATTACTTTCAACTCTCTTTACATTTCAAAAGTATCAGAGTCCTACCTCTCCCAAACAATGGCATGGAGAGCCCATTAAATAGCTTACAAAAATGGTTACATTTGGTTCCAACTTATTTTAATCTATAAGATTAAAGACTACTTAGAAATACATTAATATAATGGTCTTTAGCCAAGTATTACATCATGGCTTACAACCTTAAATTAAGGGAGGTGCTTTAGGATTCCAAGGTAGAAGCATCCAAAGGAGGATTAGAAGTGCCAACTGTCTTAAGAATCTGATGTCTAAATATTTTCAATGCTTCAGCTATCTCCATGCACTTTGGGATGGTGGTGTTAGTAGTGGCATGAATCCATATACCAAGGCGTTTTTTCCATATCCTTCTCAAACTCTGTGTTTTCAAGAAACTCCTTGTTTTCCTTAGTGATAGCTGATTGAAGGGAGCAGACCTCCTTCATCTTCTCTTTAGACATTGATTCCTCCTTGAAGAGATATTCCTTGACAAAGGTACTAAATTGAGCCTTGATTTCCTGTAAAGAAAAGTGATCACCTGAGTCTTCATTCTGGATTTGACAATGAATATCTTGGAAAGGTAGCTAGAACACAAGCCTTGAAAGCTTCTCCTTTTTGCCACATTTTTTTTAGTTCTCCTAATGCTTCTTCCAAAAATTTGATCTTCCACTCAACACTAAAAACCCAAGATCTTGACAGATTGTTCTTGGCCTCATCGAATACTTTATTTGCTAACAATATCTGATCATTTGTCCTACTCATCAAATGAAGATCCTGGATGCATTCACACCATAGCTTCAGTTCTTTCTCCAAGCCACTGAGTGTTGTGCTGAATTTCAACTGTAATTTGGATACCTTCTCATATGACTTGAAGGCCTCCTCAATGAAGTTCAATCCAGACACTATCATATCATCAACCAGTAATTCAATGGCTTTTCCATAGGTGGCATTTTTATGAATATCTTTGATGGTCTGAACTTCATCCTTGCTGAGAACTAGGGGAGGTGGAAGAGTGGTCAGTGGAGTAGGATCCAGGACCTTATCCTTTGCCAACAAGGATTTTATAAAACCTGAAAGAACTTGATTTTGTTCTTCCAATTTCTCCATAGTTTGTTTACCCTTCTCAACACATTCAATAACTCTAGTGATAGTTTCCCTGAGGTTATGAACCTCACTTTCAGGTGTTGATTCTCCAAGTGGAATCCTTGTGAGTTCCAAGTCAGAAACTAAAAGGTCTTTCTCTTCTTTATCCACCTTAGGCTTTGCAATCTCCATGAATTGTTGACCCTTAGAATCTGACACCAACCTTGAGGTGATACTTTTCTTTCTTTGCTAGAGGAGGGGGAGTAGTACCGAGCAAGGCTGCAACAACATCAAACTTGGGAACCACAATTTGAGAAGTGGACTTCCTTTTCTTGCTATCAATGAAAGGTTGAACCCAAGCAAAGGAAGAGGAAGAGGTAGAAGGAGCAATAGGTCCAAGCACAAGTGTACTCATTGCACTCAATGTTTTTACACCATAGATGTCTCTAATGGAGAGGTTGGCATATCTTCAAGAATATCCTTGGAAGAAGGGTCCACCAAACCTAGAGCTTTAGACATTTGGCCTTTATTTTCCATCTCAGTAGTGTTGACAGGGGCTTCTTCCTCTTCTTTCAATTCTTCATTGTTATCCTCACTCAAAACAATAACATCCTCTGAATCTATGGGAGCATGTGACTACTCCAAAGGAAATTCCTCCTTTTCTTCTACAATCTGCTCTTGCTTGATAGCCTTGCCTTTCTTCATGTATACCTTTGTTGAAGAGGAAGGAGTGGACTTCTCAGACATCTCAACATCAAGTGTAGGTTCTTCTTTTCCTAGGAGAGGAATTTTCTTGTGAAGAATACTTGGCTTTGTTCATCCTGAATTTTTACATCTTCTTATCAAACCAGAGCTTGGTTCTCACAAGAACTGGGTTGATCACTTCTTTCAAATCATCCTTCTCTCTTACAAACCAATCAATGGTTTCAAGAGGAGTGTGTTTGATGGACCTCTCATATTCAATGGATTACAAGTCTTCATCATCATCCTAGAGCTTATTAGGTACTTTGTAGAGATTGAAAACTATAATTTTTTGAAGAGAAAATATGCCAAAGTACCTTCTCCTAGCCTCAAAGTCATCTACGCAATCGGCCCAATAATCTTCAGTATCAGCAAAGTGATTAAAACTTAATATGATATTCTTATCAATATATCCCTTGATATCAAAGCAAGTCCAAGACTTGAAGTGATGAAGGGTAAGAGGAGCAATGGTTCTATCAATGTTCTGAGCATCGAGGGTTGTTCTACATGTATAATTTCCCAAGGTGATAGGGAAATGGATGCCAAAATATTTTTATCTTTGCAAGTCCGATGAAGTTTGTCCTAACTGCCTGCAAATTTCAACCAGGGCCATTTTTTCATTACAAAACATAGGAAGCTTTAGAGGAGGACCTTCAAAACCAGCCAGTCTGAGATATGAAAACTTTCTGAATTGAGTGAAAAAACTCCCATATTCAGAGATCAAGGTCTTTGCTTCCTCAGAAAATCTCCAAGTAGTATTTCCTTCCAAAAGCCTCACAATGTACATGGTGAAAGCGTCATTGACTCTCCTGAAGTGATGATTACTGACTTTGAGAGTTAATTGAGGACAATATTCATATATAGGAGCATCTTTCTTATCTTTGATGTAAGAGAAACCAAGCCATTCCCTGGATGCTACAATAGTGTACATGAGATAGGAGGACATGTAGAATGTCTTTGTTCTCTGAACATTGACCAGCTGCTCTGTTAGATTTTCACAGATTATCTCACCCCAATTCAAATTTTTCTTCCCTTCACAAATGATATTGATATAGGGACACATCCAAAAATGAAACTCATTTGTAGAGGGCATTCCCATGATCCTAGCCAGAAGAGTGATGATGTCTGAAAGTTCTTCGTTAAAATCAACCCTGAACAATGATTTAGAAAGTATGGATGCTCCCTTCTTAGGGTTCTTCAGCCATGATTTAGCTACCCTAGCCTTGTATCTCTCACTGTCTTGATCAAATAGTGCTTGTGCTTGAGCAAGGGTGAGGGTATGAGCATCTTCCACCACTGGGATGTGAAGGGCAACATAAATAGCACTGGAATCCAATCGTGCAACCACTTCACCATGGATGTCGACAATCTCCTTAGATTCTGGATTGAAACAAGCCCCACAAGTGAGCACGGTATCGACACACTGGATAGACATAGGGAAACCCCCTGCAAATGCAATTCCACTATATTTGATTAATTGTGTGATAGAAGTAGGGTTATCGCATCCAAGCCTACTCCAAAAATCGTCAAGGTCAAGATGTTGAGCTTTGTTGTCCCCGCAAAGGCACAAAATTTTCCAATGAGGAGAGATGTTCGTGCCCTTTGTATTGAATCTTCATTGTGATAGAGATAGGAGGAGAAACAACCTTCAACTGAATGTTCAACAATCCCTGCAAGAGAAAACACAAAGGCACGGATGCGGGAAATGGCTACTTTGCAAGAATGTGAGTAGGAGAAAATGAGCAAGAAAGTGTGAGAAAGAAAGAACAATTACACTCCTTTAAATAGCCATGAATTTGAATGAAGGAGAGAGAAAACAATGAATGTGCAATAAATAACCCCATGCCGACTCAAAAAGGTGATATGTGGAAAGTCGTAAAAACTTGGCCCAGACGGTCCATGGGATGTGGGGACACAAGGGACGCGTGGAGCCGAAATACCCAGATCCAAGAAGAATGCGGAAAAAGTGGGTTTGGAGAGCACAGATGGTCCATGGGACATGTGGGATGGATCTGATTTAGCCATGTAAGAATGTGCAGGAAAAGTGATGAATCAGTGATAGAGGCCCAACATGGGACATGTGGGATGTGCGGAGCTGATTTAGCCAATGAGTAAGCAGTGTGGGTAAAGTGGTGAATCGGTGAACAGGAGGCCCGACAGTACTTGGGACATGCGGGACAAAAATGTCTGACTTAGCCGCAAATCATTAAAAATGACTCCAAGGACTTGATTTTTCTATTTTTTTGAATTTCTCCCTTCACTTAAACACTTCCAAAGGACACCTCTTCAAAATTTTGAGAATTTATCTTGAGAAAGAAGGGAAATTTTGAAAGAGTGACAACACTGGCTCTTTCTGGGGATGACTTGACTAGGACAGAGGAACGAGGCAAGATCAAGAACCAAAAGAAAACTCTAGGAAAATAGACCAGTGCCTTATCCATTGGGAAAATAGAGTCAAAGGAAAAATAAATACAGAAGACAACACACAAAAGGGAAAAGGAAACAAGAACACAAGGGAAAGACCAAAACAAGACATTATACACAATATACAAAAGGAATAACCTAATCACCTAGGACTTGAACAACTTCAAATACTACCCACTATAAGGAAGTGGGAGAGAAGATCCATCCATATAATCCAAATAGAAATAATTTTCTCCAGCAAAGTGTCTTATCTTGAAAGGACCAAGCCAAAGAGAATCAAACTTACCATGGCTTCCATGAGGCTCATGCCTTTTATCCCACAGTAGGACAATGTCTCCCACTTGAAAATCTCTTGGTCTGGTCTTTTTGTCAAACAAAAATTTTACCTTCTGTTGGTGAGCAGAGATTCTATCAAAAACTTGCTTCCTATCTTCATCCAACTTCTAGAGATACATGATCCTTTTATCCAAAGAACTGATGAAACTTGAATCCTCAATAGCCTTCATCAAGTGCAAGGCTGGAAATTCAACTATTACTGGCAGCTGAGCTTCAACACCATATACTACTTGAAATGGAGACATTCCAATGGCTCTTTTAGGTGTAATTCTATCTGCCCAGAGGGCATCATAGAGCTTCTTGTGCCAATTCCTTTGAGATTCATCTACAAGCTTCTAGATGATGACTACCAAATTCTTATTGGTTGATTCTGCTTGTCCATTCCCTTGGGGGTAATAATCTGAAGAATGAGTAAGGGAAATTCCATACCCGTAGAAAAAATCCATCAACTCAGAAAGAAGAGAAATTGGAAGCATTATCAGTTACAATTTTATTTGGTATTCCAAATCTTACCAAGATGTTCTCTTTGATAAAATTACACACTACTTCCGAGGTAGTACTTTTGACTGGAATGGCTTCTACCCATTTTGTGAAGTAATCTTGTAGTAGTTAGCACATGAGTGTGCCCAGCACTGGAATGTGGGTTGAGAGTTCCAATAAAATCCAATCCCCATTGTTGAAAAGGTTCTTCAATGATTACTAGTTTGAGTGGTAAAGCAGCCAATTTAGGCCTCCCAACAAAATTTTGACAGGCTTCACACTTTCCTACCCACTTTGATGCATCTCGAACAATGTTCGGCCAATAGTACCCTGCACGAAGAATTTTGTGAGCAGTGACAACAGATGAGAAATTCCCTCCACAGGCTTGATCATGAAAAGCTGCAAACAATTTCTTTTGTTGCTCTCTGTCCACACATTTAAGGAATCTTCCATCAATGCCTCATTTGAACAAAGCATTTTCCCACAATACGTACTGTGCAGATCTCAACTTAATAGCTCTCTTTTCCTTAGCACTTAAGTGAGATGGACATTCTCCATAAGTAAGAAAATGTGCAATATCAACATACCACTCATCTATTGAACTGAGAAAGAGAACAACAGGAACATCCTCCTCTTCTGTGGACAATTCCTCATCATCTCCCTTGGCAATAAGTTCACATAATCCCTTACCCCAGACTAGCTTTGTTGGCCTGATATCAAGGTCATACTCCTAGAACCTTTTCCACCCAATTTCCTCACTTAGTTCCAAAACTCTTGTTGTGTAAGAATAGACTTGATAGTTGTATCAGGTACAAATACAATAGAGTGAGAATTAAGGACATAAAAATGAAACTGCTTGACAGCTTTGACTACTACAAAAGTGCATGTTTCTCCATCAAGGTATACTTCATTTCATGAGATTTCAAAACATAGCTCATGAAGGCAATCAGAAGTTCATGATTCTCAGAATTTTTTTGGGTTAGTATAGCGGCCAAGGTACTCTCAGTAGCATAGCAGTAGATAATAAAATCCTTGCTAAAATCAGGACATGCTAGGATAGGAGTTTTAGCAATAGCTCTCTTAATATCCTTGAAAGGCTTCTTTTCCTTCAAAATTCCAACCAAAAGTTTGTTTCCCTTTCATCATATGAGCAATGCTTATAGTCAGTTCTGTAAAATCTGGAATGAATCTCCTCAAGAAATTTATCTTTCCAAAGAAAGAGTGAACACCCTTTTTGCTTGTAGGAAGAGGAATCTGTTGGATTTCCTGAACTCTTTCTGGATCTATCTTGATCCCTTCTTTGGAGACAATATGCCCAAGCAACTTTCCTTTGGTGACATAGAAGATAAATTTCTTAGGATTAAGGGATACTCTGTGTTCTCTACATTTTTGAAGGATTACTTCAAGATGTTGAAAGTGATCTGCCCTTGTCTTGGAGAAAATAGTCAAATCATCAAGATATACAATGATGCATTTCCCTTTGAGACTACCAAAATCTAAGTCCATTTCCCTCTGAAAAGTAGCACCAACATTGATAAGACTGAATGGCATCCTCTTGTAGGTGAAGGTGCCCCAAGGAGTAGTAAAAGTGGTCTTGTGCTGATATTGGGGTACTGACTTCCACTTGATTGTATCCAGAGAATCCGTCCAGCATGGACAACATTTCAGCACCTGTGACAACCTGTAAGATTTGATCCATCATGGGGAGAGGATAGTTGTCTTTTAAAGAAGCCTGATTCAGATTTCTGAAATCCACACAAATCCGAATCTCACCATTCTTTTTCCTTACTGGCACAATGTTGGTGATCCAGGTTGAATGATGTATAGGAAAGATAATTTTTTCTTTTAGTAACTTTTGAATTTCTTGGTAAATGGTGTCAACAATCTTGGGATTGTATTGTCTTTACTTCTGTCTGAAAGGTTTAATCCTTGGTTTCAAAGGAATATAGTGTTTCATCTCTTTTGGATGAAAGGCTTTGAGATCATCATAAGAATAAGTGAGGACATCAGCATACCTTTTCAATAGGTTCATTGCTTGCTTATTTTCTTCTTGAGTGCAACATTTCCCAATATTTACCATCTTGGGTTCATCATTACTTCTAATATTGACCTTATCATACTCAACAGATTGATGATCCCCTTGAGAAGCCTTAGATTTGATGTACCTATCATGTTTATCAAATAGATCCTCTAGTTTCACTAATCCTTTGGGTATCTTGTTACCCCTCAGCCTGATACAACCATCTTGATCCACTTCTTCCTTAATATCATCTCCATCAAGGGGCACATACTCTCTAGGAAGAGCCTCACTTCCTTCAAAATATAATTGATTAAAGTTATCCTTAAGCTCTAGGAAAGAGAGTAAGTGTTGATCATCATTG
The DNA here is from genome assembly GCA_019776745.2 of Taxus chinensis. Lineage (NCBI taxonomy): Eukaryota > Viridiplantae > Streptophyta > Pinopsida > Cupressales > Taxaceae > Taxus > Taxus chinensis. The sequence continues at coordinate 729,634,070 of CM034154.1, forward strand.
AAAACTTGCCAATTGTTTGCATTATCCGGCACACTAGGTCTATGAATCATTTCAATGGTAAATTTCTCCTGAGAGAAATCTGGGTGAGGAATCAATAAAGATCCTGAAACAGCTAGAGAATCAGCCCTAGTGTTCTTTTCTCTTGGTACAGCCTCAATTGAAAAAGCATCAAAAAATTCAATGGAATCCCAGACAATACTTCTATAATGTTTCAATCTCTTGTTCTTGACTTGGAAAAGATCCCTAACCTATTTCACAATCAACTCAGCATCACCATGAGCATGAAGATTCTTCACTCCCATTTCTTTGCCATGTTCAATCCAAGAAGGAGAGCCTCATATTCAGCTGTGTTGTTTGTATTTTCAAAATAAATTTTTATATGCAAATGGATGAATCTTCTCTTTCAGAGAGATTAACACTACACCAGCTCCAGAACCAGCTGAAGAGCAGCTTCCATCAAACTCTAAAGTCCAAACACCATTAGGATTATGAATCAGTCCCTTAGGAATTTTTACCTCATCCTCTGACATAATCATATAGTTACCATGCCCTATATCTTCATAGAGTATTTATGCTTTTGGGTCATCATTCTTTTGTACAATGTACTCAGTCTGCCTTTCTGGTAGCAACTTTTTCATTTTTCCATTGACCGAGATGAGAGCATGCGACCAGTCCATTTGAATTTCACCTCCCACTTCTCTACAAAAATTTCTACTCAGTAACATACCATATGATGGAGGAATATCAGCTACTAAAATAGTGGCTTTAACCCTTTTCTCTGGAAAAGCAAGAAAAATCTACTTGTGCATCTTTGATTCTTCCGACCAATGGGACTTCCCTACTCTCCATGGAATAGCAGGAACCAAAAGTACAGTGTTAGAGTTAGGCCTAAGGCATGAGCTACTTTTTCAGGCATCACATTGTCTAATGCTCCTGAGTCAATAACACAATTACTGAGTTTGTGGCCAGCTATGAGAAGCATTATATAGAATGGTTCAATTTTCTCATTAGATGAAGAGACTACAGCCACAAGAATTTGTTGAGATGAGGGGGAGGGAGTGGGTAATAGACCTTTAGAAGTATTGGGTGAAGTTCTGGATTTGGAATTGATGAATTTCACCACCTTGGCAAAAGCATTTGGGTGAGTTTGGAAAAATTTGCCTCTGAGATTTGAATTTTTGTCTTCTTAATGTGGTCGATGATATCAAAAGATCTAGAGGTGGATGAGGCATCATTACTAGGAATGAGGGAAACTTTGGACTTATCTGATTAGGAGTTTTATGGCAAGAAGTTTTGGAAGTGAAGGTAGAAGGAACATTACTCACCTTTTGTGTGGAGGAAGTGGGAATAGGGGATCCTCTCCTTGCAACCACCGGAATAGTTACAGGAACTTCCTTAGATTTTTTAGAGAGTTGTACCACTTTTTCCTTCTTGTTCATTTTCTCCCAAGTCATAACAGCATATGACTCACTATTCATATCAGCCACTACTTCATTATATTCATCCTCATCATCCACACCTTCAGCGGTGAGGAAATTGACTTGAGAGTCACCAAGCTCTTAGTGTTCCTCATCAACCTCTTCTTCAGGTTCCTCATAGTCTTCATTCTCCTCCTCATCATCAGGTTCTTGAACCTCACAAGTTGCATTAACCGGAACCTTGATGGGTGGACCTTTGATGGCCAACTTAGGTTGAGAAGAAGGAAAAATGATTCCTAGGCTGAAAATTCTTCCTTGGAATATCTTGGTAAGGAGCATGTTGAGCCAATTGTTTCTTGATAGCAATAAGGTCATTTGCCAATTTCTGCACTAACTGATCAGAATTGGCTCTGAGGAGGAAGAAGAAGATGCTTTAGGCTTGGAGGGCTCTTTTTTTAATTTACCAGACATGATTAGATCATCCTCAACATTGATAGCCAATCATTGATCATCATCCAGAGTTGGAAGATTAGCCCTCCTTAGTGCATAACTCACTTCAGGTAACTGAGCATTGAGAAAAAAACACTTTTGTATTTGATCTACATGACGAGTGGCTTGTGGAATTTTATGAATCAACTTGTTGAATTTAGCCACAAAATCCCTCATGGGTTCATATGGCTCCTTCTTAATATGAGAAATTTGGGCCAAGAGGGCATGCACATCTTCAGCAGGTTTAAAATGTTTCTCAAACTGAGTTGTCATGGTAGTCCAACTAGTAATTGAACCAGTTGGAAGGTGATAAAACTAGTCAGTGGCATTATCCTGTAATGTTTCTACAAATATCCTAATAGACACATCCTCATGTTCAACCCCAAGGATCCCACATGCTACAATGAAAGTTGTAATATGTTCATCTGGGTGTACTTTTCCATCACCTTGAAATTTAGGAAAAATTTTCCTATTACCTCTGGGTAATTCATGTAATGGTTGAGGAAGAGCAAGAGGTCCAACACATTGTCCCCATGGAAATGGTGCTTACCATCCTTGGAAATATTGATTGAAGGGGAACTGTAACTCCTGCAAGTACTAGAGCACGAAGGTTAGGGATGGTTTGATCTTGAGGACTGTTGTGCTTAGAGACTCTTTCTTTAGTAGGAGGTGTTCTTGTAGACCTGAGCTCTTCTATTCTTTCTTTCCAAAGAAAGAGAGAAACCCTGCATGTTCCAGTGTTTGAAAATGGGGATCTTCAACAGTGAGGGTTTTCTGACCATGTGTATATCTTTGACCAGCCAGTTTGCAAATCTAGTCTTGAAGTTATTCTGAAAGGGATACGTTGAAACAAAATCCCCAGTAGAGTTGCCAAAAACTATTGGTTTTTAAAATAGCACTTTGTAGTGATCAACAGTCAGGGGACAACAAGTCCCTCCTCTTTATGGGAGAGGTTCCCTTATTGAAAGCAGTAGAGCTTATATACAAATATACAATGTTCATATTGGTTAGGACTTCTGATATTTTGAAATGTTTTACACCAAGATGGAATATCAATACCTAAGAATAAAAGAACAAAGAAACTGAAAGGGAAGAATATAATAGTACTTTCAGGTAATATAGATAGCAAAATATAACCTTACACATACTTTAGCAAAAATGGATACATAATAGAATCATTCACATTAGCAACATCAAATATTATTTCTCAGATACAAAGTTCTAGACATCATATCATAAGAACACAAAGTTTCTTAACATGAAAGATTGATGATTCACAAATTTAAGACATGAAAAGAAAAGACAGTAGAGGAAAATTAGAGACAATGGAATTCTTCTGTATTGATTACTTTCAACTCTCTTTACATTTCAAAAGTATCAGAGTCCTACCTCCTCTTAACAATGGCATGGAGAGCCCATTAAATAGCTTACAAAATGGTTACATTTGGTTCCAACTTATTTTAATCTAGAAGATTAAAGACTACTTAGAAATACATTAATAGAATGTTCTTTAGCCAAGTATTACATCATGGGCTTACAACCTTAAATTAAGGGAGAGGTGCTTTAGGATTCTGAGGTAGAAGCATCCAAAGGAGGATTAGAAGTGCCAACTGTCTTAAGAATCTGATGTCTAAATATTTTCAATGCTTCGACTATCTCCATGCACTTCGGGATGGTGGTGTTAGTAGTGGCATGAATCCATATACCAAGGAATTTTTCCATATCCTTCTCAAACTCTGTGTTCTCAAGAAACTCCTTGTTTTCCTCAGTGATAGCTGATTGAAGGGATTGACCTCCTTCATCTTCTCTTTAGACATTGATTCCTCCTTAATGAGATCTTCCTTGACGAAGGTACTGAATTGAGCCTTGATTTCTTGCAAAGAAAAGTGATCACCTGAGTCTTCATTCTGGATTTGACAATGAATATCTTGGAAAGCAGCCAGAACACAAGCCTTGAAAGCTTCTCCTTTTTGCCACATGTTTTTTCAGTTCTCCTAATGCTTCTTCCAAAACTTTGATCTTCCACTCAACACTAAAAACCCAATATCTTGACAGATTGTTCTTGGCCTCATCAAATACTTTGTTTGCCAACAAGATCTGATCATCCTGTCCTACTCATCAAATGAAGATCCTAGATGCATTCACACCATAGCTTCAGTTCTTTCTCCAAGCCACTGAGTGTTGTGTTGAATTTCAATTATAATTTGGATACCTTCTCATATGAATTGAAGGCCTCCTCAATGAAGTTCAATCCAGACACTATCATATCATCAACCAATAATTCAATGGCTTTTCCATAAGTGGCATGTTTATGAATATATTTGATGGTCTGAACTTCATCCTTGCTGAGAACTAGGGGAGGTGGAAGAGTGGTCAGTGGAGTAGGATCCAGGACCTTATCCTTTTCCAACAAGGATTTTATAAAACCTGAAAGAACTTGATTTTTTTCTTCCAATTGCTCCATAGTCTGTTTACCCTTCTCAACATGTTCAATAACTCTAGTGATAATTTCCCTGAGGTTATGAACCTCACTTTTAGGTGTTGATTCTCCAAGTGGAATCCTTGTGAGTTCCAAGTCAGAAACTAAAATGTCTTTCTCTTATTTATCTACCTTAGGCTTTGCAATCTCCATGAATTTTTAACCCTTAGAATTTGACACCAACCTTGAGGTAATCTTTTCTTTCTTTGCTGGAGGAGGGGGAGTAGTACCGAGCAAGGCTGCCACAACATCAAACTTGGGAACCACAATTTGAGAAGTGGACTTCCTTTTCCTGCTATCAAAGAAAGGATGGACCCAACCAAAGGAGGAGGAAGAGGTAGAAGGAGCAATGGGTCTGAGCACAAGTGTACTCATTACACTCAATGTTTGCACCACAGATGTTTCTAATGGAGAGGTTGGCATATCTTCAGGAATATCCTTGGAAGAAGGGTCCACCAAACCTAGAGATTCAGACATTTGGCCCTTATTTTCCATCTCAGTAGTGTTGATAGGGGTTTCTTCCTCTTCCTTCAGTTCTTCACTGTTATCCTCACTCAAAACAACAACATCCTCTAACTCTATGAGAACCTGTGACTGCTCCAAAGGAAAACTCCTCCTTTTCTTCTACAATCTGCTCTTGCTTGATAACCTTGCCTTTCTTCATGTATACCTTTGTCGAAGAGGAAGGAGTGGATTTCTCAGGCATCTCAACATCAAGTGTAGGTTCTTATTTCCTAGGAGAGGAAGTTTCTTGTGAAGAAGACTTGGCTTTGTTCATCCTAAAGTTTTTCATCTTCTTATCAAACCAGAGCTTGGTTCTCACAAAACCGGGTTGATCACTTATTTCAAATCATCCTTACTCTCTTACAAACCAATCAATGGTTTCAAGAGGAGTGTGTTTGATGGACCTCTCATATTCAATGGATTACAGGTCTTCATCATCATCCTGGAGCTTATTAGGTACTTTGTAGAGATTGAAAACTATAATTTGTTGAAGAGAAAATACCAAAGTACCTTCTCCTAGCCTCAAAGTCATCTACGCAATCAGCCCAATAATCTTCAGTATCAGCAAAGTGATTGAAACCTAATATGAGATTCTTAGCAATATATCCCTTGATATCAAAGTAATTTTGAGACTTGAAGTGATGAAGAGTAAGAGGAGTGCAATGGTTCTATCAATGTTCAAAGCATCGAGGGTTGTTCTACATGTATAATTTCCCAAGGTGATAGGGAAATGGATGCCAACAATATTTTTATCTTTGCAAGTCCAATGAAGTTTTGTCTAACTGCCTAAAAATTTCAACCAGAGCCATTTTTTCATTACAAAACATAGGAAGCTTTAGAGGAGGACCTTCAAAACTAGTCAACCTGAGATATGAAAAATTTCTAAATTGAGTGAAGAAACTCCCATATTCAGAGATCAAGGTCTTTGCTTCCTCAGAAAATCTCCAAGCAGTATTCCTTCCAAAATCCTCACAATGTACATGGTGAAAGTGTCATTGACTCTCTTGAAGTGATGATTACTGACTTTGAGAGTTAATTGAGGACAATATTCATATATAGGAGCATCCTTCTTATCTTTGATGTAAGAGAAAGCCAAGCCATTCCCTGGATGCTATAATAGTGTACATGAGATAGGAGGACATGTAGAATGTCTTTGTTCTTTAAACATTGACCAACTGCTCTGTTAGATTTTCATAGATTATCTCACCCAATTCAAATTCTTCTTCCCTTCACAAATGATATTAATATAGGGACACATCTAAAAATGAGATTCATTTGTAGAGGGAATTCCCATGCTCGTATCTAGAAGAGTGATGATGTCTGAAATTTCTTCGTTAAAATTAACCTTGAACAATGATTTAGAAAGTCTGGATGCTCCCTTCTTAGGGTTCTTCAACCATGATTTAGCTACCCTAGCCTTGTATCTCTCACTATCCTGATCAAATAGTTCTTGTTCTTGAGCAAGGGTGAGGGTATGAGCATCTTCCACCATTAAGATGTGAAGGGAAAAACAAATAGCATTAGAATCTAGTCATGCAACCATTTCACCATGGATTTTGAAAATCTCCTTAGATTCTGGATTGAAACAGGCCCCACAAGTGAGCACGGTATCAGCACACTGAACAGACATAGGGAAACCTCCTGCAAATGCAATTACATCATCTTTGAATAATTGTGTAATAGAAGTAGGGTTATCGTATCTTAGCCTGGTCCAAAAATTGTCAAGGTCAAGATGTTGAGCTTCACTATCCCCAAAAAAGGGCATAAAACTTTCTAATGAGGAGATATGCTCATGCCCTTTGTATTGAATCTTAATTATGAAAAAGATAGGAGGAGAAAAAAACTTCAACCGAATGCTCAACAATCCCTTTAAGATAAAACATAGAAACATGGATGCAAGAATTGGATACCTTGCAAGAACACGAGCATGAGAAAATGAGTAGGAAAGTATGAGAAAGAAATAACAATTTTCACTCCTTTAAATAGCCACAAATTTGAATGAAGGAGAGAGAAAATAATGAACTCATAATAAATAACAATGCATTGACTCAAAAAAGGTGATATGCAAGAAAAAAAAAACTTGGCCCTAGATTGTCCATGGGATGTAGGGACATGAGGAATGTGTGAAGCCGATTTACCTGATCCAAGAAGAATGAAAAAAAAGTGGGTTTAGAGAGCGCAAACAGCCCATGAAACATGAGGGAAGTGCGGGGATGATTTAGCTAATATATAAGGCAATATGGGAAATTCAGCGAATCAGTGCACAAAGGGTGCAGCAACACTTGGGACATGAGGGACGGGTAGAGCCAATATAGTTGATGAGTAAGCAGTGCAGGTAAAGTAGTGAATTATAAAACAAGAGGCCCGACATTACTTGGGACATGTGGGACTAAAATTCCTAATTTAGCCAATGAGTAAGTAATGTGGGTAAAGTGGTGAATCAGTAAATAGAGGCCTAGTAGTACTTGGGACATGTGAGACAAAAATGCCTGATTTAGCTGACAAGTAAGTAGTTTGGGTAAAGTGGTGTATCGACAAACAAGAGGCCTAGCAGTACTTGGGACATATGGGATAAAAATGCCTGATTTATCCATAAATCATTAAAAATGACTCCAAGGACTTGACTTTCCTAATCTTTTGAATTTCTCTCTTCACTTAAACACTTCCAAAGGACACTTTAAAAAAATTGAGAATTCATCTTGAGAAAGAAGGGAAATTTTGAAAGGGTGAGTAGTATTATTATGTCACACCTATAGTATGTCATTATATGCATGATTCCCAAGCAAGAAAACTAAACATTAACAACACTTGTTTTGCTTTACACTTACATTGTTTTATCCTTTTATACTTTTATCCTTTGATTTTATGCAATTATCCATCTACTTTTGGACATTTCAAAACATGTGACCCAACTCAATATTTCATGTCTTATCCTCATAGCCTTTTAGACACTAGCACATAGTAGGGATATGAATGCCCATGTGTTATTGTCCCCTTTGGGTGATTTTGTCCTCTTTACCCCTTCTCCTATGTTTAAAATCCCACATTGAGCATTATCTTTTCTACAAATATTATTACCACTTTGAGTTGGCTTCTATGGTTATTAATGATGAAATTCAAGAAAGGGAATCACACACACACGACTTACTATTCTAGGGCCTAGTCAATTTGGGCTATTACTTCCTATCTATTACTTTGGAAAAGAGAAACATTTAAGGATTGCATTTGGACTGCATCATTCACTATATAGGAAGGGAAATTATAAATTCCATATCATACATTCATTTTTGGGGAAAAGGATTTGTAGCCCACTATCTCGGTGTGATTGGAATAAGGGAAACCTAGCTTCAAGGGACACAATTCTCTCTCTCTCTCTCTCTCTCTCTCTCTCTCTCTCTCTCTCTCTCTCTCTCTCACACACACACACACACACACACACACACACACACACACACACACACACACACACACACACACACACACACACCTGAACTACATTGAGTTTAAAATGTAGCACAATACTAGGTGCTAATCACTTTGGGGTGATCGTCGAGGTTAGTCTTAATCAAGAACATGCATATTTTATTCCATCTAATGTGTGCTTGAGCTTTGTGTAGGTAGCTAGGGTTTTTTTTTAGGTACATGTGAGATAATGAAACCCTACAAAAAAGTCAAATTTAGAAAGATAAAAGTGAAGGTGAGATGATCAAACCCTAAAAATATCATATCCAGACTCACAACCAGGACACTAGTTCCCATTACAAACACTAGCACCCAGGCGGTCCTATCCCTTTCTGGGTGTTTTTTTCTAGAGGACTTGCAAATATTAGTTTTCTAGACAAAGCATATACAATCCAGATCCATCCTATTCTAGCACCATCCCAACCCGGAATCATCCTAGACATTCAGATACAAGTTAAGTCACTCTCATCCTCTCATTACTTGCATTTTCTTGTCATTACATATTAGATCTTGTGAATGTCTAACATTATCTGTTTGATCTCATTCATCTGATAAAATTTTTAATTTTTTAAATCCATTAGTGAACCCAAACCATGACCATGCATCGAATCCCTTTCCTTTCTTCTTCCTCTTCTGAGGTTATGGATAATTCTTCTTCTTTCATTCTGACCCGCATCTATTCCCAAGTGGCCATCCAAGTTGATTATATACCAGTTATCACTCAGTATCTGCCTCACTTCATGACCACCTGTGTGGACCCCACTATCAATTTTCTAACCACTCATCGTAATAAGAAACTTGGAGACTTCTTATCTCTCCCCTTCATATTAATGAAACCATGCCTAGACCTGTTGATTCATCTAAATAATAAGATATCATTGAGCAATTAAAGAATACCCTAGCTAAGATATCTCTCTTTGATCTTTTACGTAAGGCCCCTGATTTTTGTCACACACTAAAATTTGAGTTGCGATCCATAAAAATATAAAGTGACGACCCTCCCGTAGCTTTTTCCAGTATCATGGAATATTTTAAGCATATCAACAATTCAATTACATATTTTATGAGGATAGTCCACATGCACCTTCTGCTAATTTTCCTCCTCTTCTCATCATGGATTGAGTTCAAGGTTTTCAAATTAAGCATGTGCTCGTTGAGGATGGTTTTGCATTGAATATTTTTCCTTCATCATTACTAGCCCAATTAGGAATCCCTCATAGTGCAATTGAAAAATATATTCTCATTGTCTGTGGATATGATACTACTACTCATGCATGAATTGGTGTTGTCAAATTAGAATTTCAAGTCACAAATCCTTACTCCCTTTTATGTTATGGATGCACCATTATAATTTAATCTACTCCTTGGTTGACCATGGATCCATGCCATGCAGGATATTCACTCTACAGTCCACTATTGTGTTGACTTTATATTTGATGACTATGAGCATACTGTTATTGCAGATCTTGAACCATTCAAATATTATCGCACAGATTCCACTACTTCCATGGTTATTCCCCTACCTTAACCAATTCCCTCACATTTTCTTCATACATAATATATTGGGGAGTCTAGCAATACCATCCCTATTTTTCCACATCCCCTTTCTCCCTCTATTCAAACCAATACTATCGATCTCATCTCTCCTGCCATATCCCCTCTGAAACCATCTTCCACATCTCATACCTCTTGGATCTCCTAGCTTAGCTTCACCTCCTCACAAGGCCCTCATCGAGTATATATTGTGCTCATCCTCTCCATGTACATGGCTATATCTCAATAATACAAAAACATTCATATATTTGTAAAAATATAAAACCATGATCTTTACACATATCTTCAATTGTTAGTATTTTACATTGCATATGTTGTTAGTCACCATGGTTTGATTGATAGCATACATTTTCTACTCCTTACACACAAGTTTTCAAGATATATATTGAGTTTGATGCAAGACACAAATATCGTTACATACTAATAGGATCTACTTTGGTTCCTTACATTCTTCTCTTGGGGTCATCCCTCCACACTATATATGTGTTAATATTTCATTATAATTCCTTTCTTCTTCATCATTACAGTTTCTTACATATATCATTTATATGTTATTATTCGAAATAATGGGACTAAAACATTTTGTCTTATGCAACATCGACACATCTTACTTCATGTGCTCTTTTATTCCTTATATTACTCTTATCACTATTTGACACTACTACTGTGTTATACATGCTTGTTAGTTGCTTGTGTTACTACTTGTCTGCTTCATTGTATGTGCAACTTTAGTGTCTTGTTTGTCTTGTGGTGTCACTGGAGGTGTCCCATGTTTGTGGCTCATATGCCTACCTTGTGTGACATTGCTTCTCTTGTAAATAGCCTAAGCACTTTGATTATCATGTAACACCGTAGGTTGTCCCATTTTTATGGCTTTATGCCTTGACGTGACTTTAATTTACATGCTCTTGCTTATACTTACTCACTTAATTGTTGTTTTGTCTCTATGTCAGTTCTATTACATCTACGTTATTCATAATATTGTTGTTCTATGTTGTTATCACTACTACTATTGCTCTTGTTGTCTATGATTGTTTCTCTCTTTACGCGCGCCATGGTTGCTGCCATGTGCAAACCCCCCCTTTGCAGGTACAAGTTCTCCAATGTGGCCACCAAATCTTCAGTATTCTACACTCTCCTATAGATTCTTATACATATATTACATGGGAACACATCTATTATTTTGAGTCATGTGCTCAAATTGATTTTCACACGCACCTCAAAATATGGGGCATTCATTGAGGTATATTCTACACTTATGGGAAAAAGCATAGGTTTTCACAAGAACATTTTTACTTAGAAACAACTTTAGACATCAAATTTTTGGGCAGAAATTACACAAAGTCAAAACCGTATAGGAGGGTCAAAACTATACAGATGGTCCTGACCATAAAATGTTTTTTCCCTAGGGGAAAAAACACCATATTTTTCTATAGTTTCAAATTCATCATCATAAATACAGGTTTTTGGCACATCCTCAAACATAATTGACACATTTCATATTAGTTTCTAGGGGGCATGAAATATTTCACTGCATCTTCAGTACTTATTTTTGGTTACAAAATACAAATATTTTTAGGGGCATGAGTCTCCTTCTCGGGGCATATTCTAGCACATTAGGATAATCTTAATCATTAGGTTCGAGACACCTGAAGAACATGTGGGCACTCATTCTTTTATAAAAAGTGCCTATATACTGAGATATTGGGCCTAAATCCGTTCTGTAGCTAGTGTGGTACTGTGGGGTTGTGGAAAAGTATCGAAACCACCAAATTCTTCGTAGGAGATGTTTCATCTCTTCTCATATTAAAGGGTAAGATAATCAGAATTACTAAAGGATCTTTGATACACGGTCTTCTTCCTTCACGAGGTGCATTTGTACCTCTCCGTTCTCCTCTCTCTACCTTCCATTCAGTGATGGGTCGCATGCACCCAATACTCTAGTTTTTCCTTCGGAATAATTGGGGACCAATCACCCCAAATCCTTCAACAAAGTTCAATAACAACAATCCAAATCTTCAAAACTCCAAATGCAAGCAAGGAACGAGAAAATGACCCTTTCACAAAAAAAGTGTACTCTTTACATCTTTTCATCTCTTCATTTCACTTTATGCAAGTTCAAATTCTATAGTTAATATTGAGTTGCAATTCAATTTCTACCATGAACATTGACTACACTCTGTGTTATAGGTTTCATCATGGATCATGCCAACACCAACATAGATGGATAACAAAAACTCTGAGCAAAGAAAAAATGTGTCTACATACTAAGGTATTCTTTCCTTTAAGTATGCAATATTCATTTGATACTTAAAGGGGGGAATGTAGATGATCAAATTTGGAAATTTACCCTTCTAACACTAGTTATTAAAATTGTTCTTCTTGGATAAGACAAACACCCACATTCTATCCCCACTCAGTGCATGTTGTCATATCTTTCCTAACTTACTCACTTTCATACACTTATGTGTCAAAAAATATGAGTATTAATGCATAAGATCAGTGCTCAAAATATGCTTTCTAAGATGTAACTTTCAGATTTTATTGATCTCCTCTTTATAAAAAATGTATAATTCGGTCAGGTTGTATATCCGGTCCTAACTGAATTATACGGTCTTGCACTAACATATTTTTGAACTCTTCTTTTGATGCAATATTATTTTTTGGGTATTTTAATCTTCTCTAGTCGTCCTTATTGTGATAATTTACCTTCAAAATCCTACGCAAGAAATTTAACATTACCTCATTTACTAACCTCACAAACACACAAAATTCTATGGACACACTCACTTGCAAAAATCACAAAAGGAACTCAAGGCTCCCTAGATCCTCTTAAATTTGATACACATCCATTAGGGAAACTATGACTACAGTTCTCAAATAAATTAACCCGATTAAGGAGTCTAGCTTATGTCAAATCTAAACACACCAAGTTACCACTTCCAAGTCTTAGTAAAAACACAATTCTATCGAGCATGATCGAAGATGTTCAAGTTGCAAACTAGTTGCATTCACATAGATGTTACATGTTATTTAGAGAACTACATACAGTTTTATGCCTCTTTAGATTAGTTTTGACATAGGAAATGCACATGGTACACTTCAACCTAAACATTAACCTTCTTACAGGGTGCTCTACTAATGGTAAGGGTTTTGGAGTGGTTTAGGTGACTAAAAATGATATCAAGATTGTGTGACAAATAGGTTTGACAACGAAGTACATTTCCAAGCCATCTAAGGACCCAAAACATTATAAAACCCCATTTTGAAGGCGTCCAAAACCATACATAAGGGGTAGGAGTGGATTATACATCCTGACTAGACCATACAATCTTGTACTAGGGAATTTTCAATTCAAGATTTTGGCAGTGAAGCTTGCCTAGGCTCTGCACTCTCAAATTATGTAGTTTTTTCTCTAATTCTTCTCGTACAACTCTATATAGCTAAGTTTCTCTTCCTTTTATATATTTGTGATTGTATACATGCATTAAAAGAACCAATACATTATTATGATTTTGTAAATTAATGTTTGAATTTGATTTATTAGAATAGCTCTTAGCTTCGTAACCTTACATTCCTTTTTATTGCTATGTATTCCATAACAAATAATATATCTATTTTAAAAAGAGAGTAATCAGGTGGCTACATGTCATGAGATCCATCAAAGGTGTCTTATTTCCTAGAAGACATTGAGGACACCATGATTCACACATGTTATGATATCCAACAATAGGTTCACGGGGTTAATGAGGACTCCTACAATTACCTTGCATTAATTCTAACCTTGTTTTCCTATCCCCATACTACATTTTAATTTTCTTACATTTACTACTTACACTCCTGAGTTACAATCCCTAGTTTAGAACATAACAATTAATATGATGTTTTTGACCAACCTTACATCCATAATTTAAAACGATTTAGTTAGTGAAATGTTTTTGATACCCTTTAACGTCTATATATTAGAGTGTGCCAGCTATTTTGATATTTCATCTACTCCTTATATCCTTAGTTTTAGTACAATCCAATTAGTCTAACATTCACATCTACCCGTTAAAATACTATATTATCTACTTTTGCATAGGTTAATTAGTTCACATATGTTGGCTACCCCTTTAGATGTTAGTTCTATGATTTACAAACTCTATGCGAACTCCTCTAGATTTACTTTTACAATTTACATCTTACTTGATATTTTGGTAAGTTTTTTATTGATGATTTACAAATTCATCCTTTAAATTGACTTTTAATATTTGTATCTTTCTTGATCATATATTATTGTTTATCCATGTACGATCATATATAATCATGATTTATATAATTCTTGTCACATCTTTTGGGTTTATTTATGCCCTTTGTGTTTTCATTGATCTTTTGGTATGTTATTTATCAAACTTAAAAAAAACTAGAATATTGAATCCCAACTACCCTTCCCCAACTTCAAAACAAAAACCAACTGTGGATTCACCTTGTTACATCCTCCTTATCCTCCCACTCACCCACACACACTGTTTCCTCGCATTTTGGTCATCATGTTTGATTTTTCTAATTCAGAAAATCTAGATCTACATAATCTCAAAATCAATAAGTGCATTGTGACAAATGAATAGTTTGACCTACTATTTATCGTTTTTGAGCTGATATTTTCAAACCTTCTCTTAGGATACCTATATTTTGTAAAAAATATTATATATTTACAATCATAACTCTAATTTATATTCCAAAAAAAGCATTAAGTCCATATTCTGGTAAAAAATACAATAAAATATTACACATTTTTTCAAAAAATTCAAAAATCACTTATTTTTCAATCCCGTGAACATTATTTACGTAGTTCATGTTTACGTATTATAAAATGTGTTTGTGCCTTATGTAATCATTCTTCTCCATTTATTTTACCAATTATTTGGGCTCGCTAGACTACATTTATCTCGAGACACTCCTTATATAATATTTTATTCCCCTTATATATCATCTTTATTTCATCCTTTGTTTCTCTTAGTCCTAGTTACAACCTAATTATAAACTATCTCATTTGTCTACCTACTTATCAACCACCATATTATCACCATTCCATGAGCCTCCCCTTAGTTGAGGGTTTATTGCTTATTGATCTAATATATTTTCTTATGTTTCTTTTCAAGTGTTTATTACTTTGGGTTCACACAAAATTATCTTTCTACATTTTGGTGATTGATTATACAGACACACTCATGAGAAGGTAAGCATGAGGTAAGTATGCTTTATTAGAGTTCATATTTTTATCACTTTTTAGTGCTCATTCAATTTAGTCATTTTGATTTTGGTGTTACATTTTATTTCATGAATACCATCCCTTGTAAAAAAATTGACATGTGATGAACTTCAATTGGGGCATACGTATACACCTATTTTTTCACTCTTACTAAGATTTTCACTTCGTATGTACTATTGATGCATCAAATTCCTTAGAGTGGTATCCTCAGGGATATTATCGAGAGCAAGGGTAAATGGAAACATTTACATTGGGTTGGTTTAAAATGGTACTTGTGAGAGGGCATTTGCTATGTAGTCGATGTTATAATACCTTTTATACCTTTACAATCATCCTTTTACAGTCTTTGTATGGCATCACCTTGTTATATGGTTTCCTCCATATCTACTTACAAAACACATATACCTTCATCATATCAACTTTCAATAGCTCCAAATTATTTCGCCATCCTTCGAGACTTCCTTCTAGGATCCCATTATGACACATTACTTCAAGATAGACCATGTTCGGTGATGTTTTGATATTGTTTTTGATAGAAAACTGCATCGACCATAGTCGATGCCATCGACTAAAAGAAACTATAATTTTATATCATGACCATTATAAATATGTGACATTTGAGTGTGTTTACTATCACATCATAATCATTCATTCAATATATCTGCACTCACAAATATACTTTTAAGGTCTTAAATGTATTGAAAACAATTTTATTTATGTTTTGGAGTCTACACTTGGATAATCAATTACTTAAGATTCCCAAGCATAGGAGTTACACTTGCTATGATATTCTCATCCTTGGAGTATTCAGAGTATTCAAAAAGTGGATTATATAGGTCTTCTTATATTTTTTTGTGGTCCCCCACATCAAATCTCTCTTAAGACATTCCTAACCCTACAAGAAGTTAATGGGTTAATGGTGTATGCATAAAGGTAAATATCTCTAACCTCTCATTTCCTTTATGTATTTCAATTTTTGTTCATTGCTTTATTTTTCATGCATAGATAAGATTAAAATATTGTTAATATATTACATTAACATCCATTAGTATTAAACTTATAATCCACCCTTTTGGCTTTACAACTTATCAATCCTTACAATCCTAGCTTAAGTATCTTTATATTACTATAATTAAGCAATAATCGACACCTAGTTAGGTGTCACTCCCTTATCATATATCTAGGACTTAGAATCATAATCTTTCATACATCGTGGAATATTTCTTACTATATCTACAACATCAAAAACCTATAACCCTCATATGTATTTCTTTAGAATGGTACCTTTGTTATCCTAGTCTATATTACCCAACATAGAACAAGGATATTCTATTACACAATTCTTTATTTGCATACACTTTGTTTGATTTCCCACTTCTTTACCTCAAGAAATATGAGTAAATATATAATAATTCAATTCATTTCATGTGTATTTTATTCACCTTTCCTTGACTATTAATGAATTGCAATACTTGGTGATTTTTATATAACATGAACTATTTGGGAAACAAATAGTGCAATCACTTCTTTAGATATTTCACAATAGTATAAAATTATTGATCATAAATTGAATACCTTCTCATTGCATAAATGTATTTCTCATTAAAATATGTGACAACCATCCCTTCCTGACTCATCACACCTCCAATTTCTAGTCCAATTGCATCACAATAAACCTGAAACACCTTATAAAAAAAAAAAAAAAAAAAGGCCAATACCAGTTTCTCAGTGACCACCTTCAACTTTTGAAATCCATATTTTTTGTATGTTGTCCATGTGAAATATTTCTTATCTCCCAACATCACCTCTATCATCATGTGTTTGAGTCTCATTAATTCCTCAAATGAACTTCTTATAGAAGTTTTCCAATCCATGGAAGCTTCATGCTTCCATGACATTCCTAAGTGACGGCCAATCCACTAAAGTTCACATCTTCTCAAGATCCATCTTCAAACCTTATTGAGATATCACACATCCCATGTATACCAAATTTTTTTTGTGAAACTGCATTTCTTCATATTCACCAGCAACTTCTCCTCTTGAAAGCATGCTAACACTTCCTACAAATATATCACGTGATCTTCTTGCATATTATTGATTATCATAATGTCATCCAAAAAAATTATAAAATTACCTACGAAAGGCTTCAACACTTTTCTCATCAATTACATGATCACACTCAATGCTTTTGTTATCCTAAATGGAATGGCCATTCATACAATCCATCATGCATTTTGAAATCAGTCTACTACTCACCTCATTTTCTAATTTTGATATGGTGGTTTCTACTCTTTTGATTAATCTTTGTAAATTATCTTGCTCCACTTAAAAATTATATAAAATAATCCAAGCATGAAAATAAAAATCTATAATTAATAGTAGTTGTGTTAATAGCTTTGGAAATAGTGCAGGTACTATGTAGGGCTCAAAGACTCTTTGATCAACTCCTTCACAAGTAGTGCATGCACTTGCTTACTCGTCTCCTCATTCTCCATAGTGTTAACATATATGTGACCTTATTTAATAAACTAGAAATTTATATCAATTCCATTGAATGACTGGTACCATGCGTAGGTGGTAAACCATCGGAGATATCCTTTGACATGATATTTGTGTATTGTAGACACAAAATCTATGCACTTGGGTATATTTATAGGTCATAGAGCATACTAATATATACATGATTCCTATACTTAAAAAATAATAATTGACAATGTCTTTCAGGTCTTTTGTTTTTATTGACCTTATGCGCCCTATAGCCCTATTGGTATTTGATTGATTTATCTTTTATGACCTTGTACACTAGCACCCAATTAGGACACTAAAGCACATGCGCTCATGTCCTTCCTGCGTGCTCCTAACCATTTCTCCCCTTTTCTCACTCTTTTGGGTCTCTTTTACTTCTTGGGCATATTTTATACTTTTGGGTCAACCTTCCAATTGTTAATTACGAAATTCAAACAAGGGAATCATAGATACACATATCTATAGCTCTCAAATAAAGGACCAATCACTAAGCATTACTATCATCACTTACGTTTGCATTCAAAAGGCACCTAAAGAACTCTAAGGCATCCATCTATCATCCATTCAAGGGACAAGGGACTGCATACTTTGTATACAAATCATAGGAAGGGGAATTTTATTCTATTCCATCCACACATTTGCATTCTATAGAAAATATAGCCCGCTATCAAGTGCAACTTGCACAAGGGCATCCTAGGGAACAATTTCTACACACACTCAAAAGAACTACATGGATTCTGAGATGTAGTGAAACACTCGGTTATAAGTTCACTCTCGAGGTGACTGTTGAGGTTAGTTCGACTCCCCATTCTACATTTTCCTTTTTAGCTTTGATGTGTTTTATGGGCTTGTGCAAGTGAACATCTCTTTTGCAGGTTACAGGTACCTTATGGGATCATAGTACAAACAAAAATCAATCAACAAAGAATAATTGTGACACCCTAGCGATAAAAAAAAGTATATCCAAAGGTTTTTACACAGTCATGGGCACCCAGATGTTGTCCTCAACACCCAGGCACCCCTATCATGCCACAAGCACCCTTGTCGAACCTTACTCGTGATCTCCAGGATTTATAGAGGTCAATAACGACATTTCTTGCTTCTTGTTCATCACTTCCCTACTCATATCAGTCTCACATTACATGAATATCAACTAAATCATCCTTTCTCTATCTCTTGCTTAGGTTTTTATATTTATATCTTAGTTTGTTTGTGTCATTTCTATATTTTATCATTTATACTTCAATTACTCTGCAATACTTAGATTTAATTAATTCAAATTAAATTAAACCATTTGGTGAACCCCACTCGTGATCAAACACTTAGATCCTCATTTTTCCTATTCTACCCGACCTCCTTTTATGGCTCCTAAAAATCCTCTAATCTCCTTGTTTGATTTACTTCAAACTCACCCACCTTGCAAAGTTGTTCTCCAAAAATACCTAGACACTATACATCTCCATTGCAATACTTCACCCGCTGAAGTAAGTGACATTTTTTATCGTCAATATGATGACTCTATCAGTCTTAATCTTCTATCCAATCAACCCTTCTTAGATTCAATTCAAGATTTTCATTGTTTATTTCAAGACGAAATTAAAACCATGGAAATAAGGATTACATCTCTTAAAGAATAAATCCAACATCTCAAGGATGCTTATAAGGCTCATGTTAGTTTTTCTTCTACATCTCATTCTACTTCTATGTCTTTCACATGTGCTGATATAAGTGAACCCCAATTCATACCACCTCTAGTGCCTCTTAATTTTTATTTCAATACTAAGAAACATGATATCATTCCCCAACTCTTCAATCACCAACTGATCAAATTTCCACCTAATTATTACTACCATCCTTATTGGCTTGTAAAATACCAAAGTCGCCTATATTGCAAATATCATAGAATTAATGGAAATAATGAAAATGATTTATATGCTCTCAAACAAAAACTTTTCCACTTTAAGCATCATGGTTTCATTTCATTTGCTAAAAAAATTCTACTACATGTCCATATCCAATTGATAAATCCCACTGGGATCCCAAATCTGATCCATATTTTTCCAATGAGCATCATTATATAGTCACTCATGTTCCTTTTTTGGTAATTTAAGAGTTGCCTAAACAACCTCCTCTCAAAATTAGTCCATCACCTCATCTTCTCAAGTATTCTACAGTTCTACCAACTCGACCTAAACAAGCTCCTCTAAAAATCAATGCATCTCCTCCTCCTCTCAAGTCTTCTACAACATTACCAATTCCAACTGAGAAAATTCCTCTAAAAATTAGTTCATCCCCTCCTCCTCTCATTTCATTTACAACATTATCAATCACAAATAAGACACCACCATTCTAGGACCCTCTCTATCCTAATTTACTTCAGCATCCAATTTTTCAAACAAGCTAATCATTACATTGATGGCCAAGACACATTTCAAGAGTTGCCACCCATGGCATGACCCTTCTCACATTACTGCTTAGATATTCATCACTCACACACTTAGTGGTGATCTAGAGGACATTTTAGAGAATGAGAGTTCTCAAAACCACCCAAGATAACCTAAGTACTGGAGAAGACTCTAAGAGACTTCCATGAACTACAAGAACACAAAAAATAGAGCCCATAAATGGAAGTTCTAGTTAGAAAATTTTTGGACAGAGTTCAAAATTGGAAAATTCAATAGTCCAATCGAACAACAACAAGTGGAAAACGTGGAATCAAGCGAAAGGTGAAATAATTGAGACCATGTTTTATACCTCCAGCCTTTGAAGCTCAAAATTGTCATCTTCATCAAAAAACAAAAAAAAATGCTAGCATGGTGGATACTAAGTCCACCACATTGCCACATCCATCAAGCTAAGGGATAAGTTACACCAAATCGACAAGTTAGGAGACCAAGAAGCTCAATCAAGCTATGAGCTATGAGCTATGGTGATGAGTTATACTTATATCTCAGCGAGTCCACATAGTTGAGTCCAATGATTATAAAAATAGAGAAACACATGGCGCAAGCCATGAATATTATGCGGTGGATAAGGATTATTAAAGCCTTCCTTACCCCATATACCCACACATGTGGGATTATTCCCACCAAAGATAACATCTCGAGATGCATGGCGGGTGTCGTGGATTCGATGGCAGAGGGTCACGGTTAGCTGATAGAACACATGGCGGGTGACAAGATTGCTAAAAAATCATAGTGCATTAGCCGTTTGAGGTGGTGATAGTAGGGAGGTAGAAGATAGATGGTTGGCATGGGAAAAGGAAGCAGTCAGAAAAAAGGATAAGGCCGATTGTTTGTACCATGAACCTGCCTCCCCTAAGTGCGGTGATCCCACCAACTTGGCCAACCAATTTTGTTGGGTTAAGATAGAGTGATAAGTCATTTAAACAAGAGTTGACATAGTGGCAGTAGGGAGGTTGATGATAAATGGTTGGCGTGGATGAAGGAAGTGGTAAAAAAAGGATAAGGCTAGTTGTACGAACCGTAAACCTTCCTCCTCTAGCCATTGTGATCTGACCAACTCGACCAAGCAAGTTAGTTGGGATAAGATATGGTGATAATATATTTAACAAGAGTTGTGGCCTACCTATGCTATAAAATGCCTACACCTCTCCCTCCACAAAAAACAAGCTCCTCCCTTTGACAAAGAGCTTCAAAGGCTTAGAGAGGAGAATTATGAAGAAGGCCTATTAAGGAATTATGGAGAAAAATAATTAAGCCCTATTGTTATATATTAATAGGCATTATTGGAGGATAGATAAATACCTATTTAATTAAATAAAATATGTAGTAAAAAATAGCTATTTTATCATTATCGGCATGGTGAAGAAATATTCCTATCATTATAGGAATTATGTAAAAATGCAGGAGTTATTATTTCTTAACTCACTGACATTGTAAAAGCCAAATTAGGAGCTAGAGTATTCTCATGCAAGATCCCGAAGATGTTGGAGATGTCATGAAGCTAGGGATGTGAAGAAGCATCAAAGAAGCATATAGTCATACTGGAGCTCTGACACTTCAACGTTATTACCAAGTTAGTTGTTTGGAGGCCGCGGATGAGGGTCATACTCATTGAGCTCATTGATGACATTGGATCCATTTAGCTCTGCATAAAGGTTATCTTGTTATGTAATAGAGTAAAAGGAGATCATCGTCAACGTTAGAAATCTGAATAATTAGCATCATCTAGAGGTTATTTTTCCATGCAGTGGAGGAATTGAATTTTTATGGAGGTTTCAAAAACAGGGAGCTATGCTAGAGAACCAATATTTCCAAGGACTAATTTGGATTTTGTGGAATCAACTCAGGGTCGAGAGCTGTGTTGGAGCACCATAATTTCCTAGAGCATTTCAGATTCATAGAATCATATAACATCATTTTCATTCATAGCTTCATTTGCAATTTTGCATTAGATTTACAAATTGGAAGTGTTTAATGAATGAATTCAATCTTTTAAACTTAGAGACGTAAACATTATGTCAAACTCCGTTATCAACCCTTGTGCACTGTGGTTCTTATTCTTGAATTACATTTGATTAAAGTTGATTTAATAAAAGGTTAATTTGGTAAAAGAATTAATTTCCTATAAGGGTCCGTGGTCATGAAAAAAAAAGGTCAATTTATAGACATGGGGGCATCATGCTTTCTTTTCTCTCCCTTCAATCATTGTCACTTCTTTCTAATCTCTACGTAGACACATTACTCTTCATTCTTCACACTTAATCTTTCTCAATACACATACACACATTGTATCGTCACTACCCTAAGATGCACTCTAATTCCATGGTTCATACTCGACTGCTGAGGGTCTAAATATGAAATGAACCCCATCACACTCACTCTTTACACTCTATGCTTCACAATCTATCTTGCTAGCACACATTTTCAGACCATTTTCCGATGAAGCACTCTTGTTCTATTCTTCATTCTTGATTATTGAAGGGTATTTTATAA
Organism: Taxus chinensis; assembly: GCA_019776745.2. Lineage (NCBI taxonomy): Eukaryota > Viridiplantae > Streptophyta > Pinopsida > Cupressales > Taxaceae > Taxus > Taxus chinensis. The sequence goes on from CM034154.1 coordinate 729,656,714, forward strand.
ATTAACCTCATCTCATACTCATCCATATTTGTTGGGGGGCATGGTTCTTCTATCACATTCACATTGCATACCATTCCATCTCACTCATACATTGCATATTGCATATCTTGGATACACTTATTCTTGTTTTCTTATACTTGCATATACAGTTTGTTTCCTATGCTAGAAGGATACTTAGTATGTTAATATATTTTATATATACACATGTTTGTTCACTTGGTCTTTTGGAGTGAATGCAGATATCTTACACATCCTTACACACTGCAATGTTGTTTGGAACTATACCTCATATAATTCCCACTGAAGCTCCTGGGGGCATCTACTTTCTCACACATTACAGGTGTTATTGTTTCATTATTTACTATTTCTACTTTCTAGGACACTACTTTCTACTGGTATGTACATGCTTTGCATGCTTCTTATCTTTATAACATGCAAACGATTGCTTCATGTGTAGCATTTTCCTTGCAGGACTATTTTCCACCATAGTTTTTTGTTACATTTTTCTTTTTCTTTTCTTTCTACTTTTATGTTATTGTTTACAAAATAGACCCTATGTCTTTTTTGATGAATACTTGTATGCTTTTTCTTGCTTCATCACTGGTTGTCTTGTGACATTATGAGTGATGTCCCATGTTTGAAATCCACATTTCATTGTCTATTTTGTATGCACATTTGTTACATTGTTTTTATATGACATGTTTGCTACTTTTTTCTACTAACACATGTTTCTATCCACTTTGTTTGCATGTGCCTTGGTTTCTACCATGCACATCCCCTACCCCATACAAGTATCAGTTTCAGATCAATATCAGGTCCTCTCTTTTGGGCCGCACACTCCTACAGTTTTTGTGTGTACCCCAAACAAGGGGAGGCATGCATTAGGTGAACAAATCACCCCTACAATAGCTCAAAACTACAATACAGATCTGCACATTATAGAAATAGAACATGAAAACAGTCACAAAACAGCCCAGAATATGACTTGGGTCCAAAAAATAGAGCAAACACCAATTCCCAGAACCAGACATTAGCATCTGGGTGCTCCTATCCTCCCATGGGTGTTAATGTCCTGGGGAAGTGACAATAATTTTCTCATTGCAACATAGTCTACAACAGTTTACAGAGAAGTTCTACAATAACAAGCATTGGCCTTCAGTCACATAATACATTCTATCTCCTACAACTAGTACAATCAGAATGATTCAGAACTAATCGAAACAATTTGGAACTAATTGGGAAAAACGGAACAAATCAGGAAGTACCATCTGCATTGGTGCTTATTGGGCAGAGTCATGGAAGGAGAGTAAAACCAAAAATCTCTCCCCAACACTCACTCTTGGCATGAGATCGCCCAAAAAACTCGCTAATGGCATGATATCACCCAAAAACCTTACCATCAACATTCAAAATCAGCAACTCCAAGCACCGGGACAACTTTCTATCTTTTACTCCCTTATACATCATGTGCACACTTTCCTTTTTACACACTTTTACACTCTTTACATACTTATATACATGTTTCTTTGATCTATCATATACAAAAATTTGACTAATTTATTGCTCTTCTTTTGCATGTCCATCCTCATACGCAATAAGAAGCAACTCACACTAGCTCTAGCAACACGCTACTATGTATACACTTCACCCCTATGGTCTATCTTCCCTTCCTAAATTCCATGCTTCACTTTGTGATCACTCCACGCTTCACTTGTCCACTCGGCACGCTATCGCCTACATTATTCTCTATAAGATCATAAGGTACACATCTTCTATCTACTTTATGCTATTGAGTATTCACTCAACAACATAAAGTGGGGGAAAATGTAGACACAAAATTTATGCACTTGGGTACATTTCTAGGTCTTAGAGCTTACTAATATATACATAATTCCTAAGAAATAAAAAATAGTAATTGACAATGTCTTTTAGGTCTTTTGTTTTGTCTCTTATGCTTTTATTGACCTTATACACCCTACAACCTTGTCGGTATTTGACCAATTTATCTTTTATGACCTCGGGCATTAGCGTCCAGTTGGGACACTAGTGCTCATGAAATCTTGTCCTTCCTAGGAACTCTTGGCCCTTTCTCCCCTTTTCTCACTCTTTTGGGTCTCGTTTACTTCTAGGGAATATTTTATACTTTTGGGTTGGCCTTCCAATTGTCAATTATGATATTTAAACAAGGGAATCATATATATACATAGCTATAGCTCTAAAATAAATGACCAAGCACTAAACATTGCTATCATCACCTAAACTTGCATTTAAAATGCACCTAAAGCACTCCAAGGCATCCATCTAGCATCCATTCAAGGGACAAGGGACTACATACTCTGCATACATAACATAGGGAGGGAATTTTATTCTATTCCATCCACACATTTTAATTCTAGAGAAAACCTAGCCTGTTATCAAGTGCAACTTGCACAAGGGCATCCTAGGGCATAATTTCTACACACACTCACAAGAACTATATGTATTCTAAGATGTAGTGCAACTCTCAGTCATAATTTCACTCTCGGGGTGACCAACAAGTTCAATTCGACTCCCCATTCTATATTTTCACTTTTAGGTTTGATGTGGTTTCTGGTATTGTGCATGTGAACATATCTTTTGCAGGTTATAGGTACCTTCGGCGATCATAGTGCAAATAATAAGCAATCAACAAAGAACAATTGTGACACCCTAGCGACACAACAGAAAGCAGATCCAGATGTTTTTTTGTATTTGTGGATGCTCATGTGCCCCTATCCTACTAGAAGTGCCCCTTTCCAGCCTTGCTCATGAGCTCCAAGATTTACAAAGATCAATAACGACGTTGCTTGTTTCCTGTTTTTCGCTTCTCCCAACTCAGATCAGTCCCAAATTGCACGAATATCAGCTAAATCATCCTTTCTATATATCTTATTTATGGTTTCATATTTATATCTTAGTTTGCTTGTGTCATTTTTGTATTTTATCATTTATACACTAGTTACTCTGTAATACTTAAATTTAATTAGTTCAAATTAAATTAAATCATGTACTCACCTAACATCTTCTCTACTTTTTATGGGATCTCCTCTGTTTGAGTAGCTTCACCTTCCCCTATTTTCTTGCGAGCCTTAAATGATTCATAATCCCCATTCATGGTGCTCAAGATCTCCTTTCTTGAAATCAACAATGTTTGTGGACTCTTCTCCACCTCTATACTTGTCTCCTTCAAAGGATTCATGGCACTCTTTTCCCCATTTTTTACCAATGTGTAAGTATTTGTGCCACCATCATGGGCTGCCTATCTATGATATTGCCAAAGTCTCCCTAACAACACATGTCATATGTCCATGGAAATTAAATCGCACAAAACTTCATCTTCATATGAACCAATCTTGATATGCACCAAATTTCTCATTCACAAGAAATTGATGCCCCTTCATCAACCACAGCGCCTTATATGGGTTCAGGTGCACAATTCTTTTTAAACCAAACTTCTCAACCATCTCATTATAAACAATGTTATCAATGTTATTGTTATCAATGATGATTTTACAACACTTACTTATATATTTGTAAATGGTAGTGAATAATTTATTTCTCTACGTGGGCACATTCTCTTCCTTCGCATGTTTCAACAACATCATCTTAATCGTGAGTGTTTCTATGTGTTATGGTTCTTTTGCGTTATTGCTAGAAACATTTCTTTCTACGTCCGCATGCTAAGAAACATAATTAATAACATGGTTTCTCCTTCTATATCACTATTTTACATGGCTTATGGAAACTCAAATGCACCATCTCTAGTATGTCCACAATGTAAATAGGCTCTGTCAAATCCTCTACTTCTTTTGTGTCCTCTTCCTCTAAAATAATATCTACCTCCACCTCTCTGCACATGACTATGCTTATGTGGGGATCTTGCTTCACCTTCATGCACATGATTTTGTTTATCACTGTGTAAATTTTCTCATGTGTGCTAGAATATTCCCTTCCCTCGCACACTAATCTATTGTCTACGAGAAAAAATTGATATATTTGGTTCAAATATTAACACACAATAATAAATTTGATTCGATTAATTTACCCAAAGACATTAGCTACATATATAGACACACTTGACTCCTATTATCATGGATTCTAACTTTATCAACACCTTATTTTTCCTTCACCAAAAATATATCATAATCCCACTTACCTAATTATATTCACGTGATTTGTTTAAACAATTTAACTCACTTACTACCTCAAACAATAATGAGTAATATTCTACTAACATATTTATTTCTACCCACATAATATATTTGCTCACCAATGTAATCACTAACTCAAGATAGTTGGTGTCCCCAGATTTCACCCTGAAATATGGGACTACCCTATGTAAAAAAAAATTGTACTTTTAAAATAATGGGCCATTTTGTGTTTTTCTTGCCAGAAAGTTTCTGTATTGTGTCAAGATAGTCTCAAAGAGCCATTTTCGCCAAAATACCCGGATGCCCAAAATTGTTATATTCTGTCGCTGGGGTTTGCCTGCAAGAATTTGTATTTAATTATTTTGAGCCCCGTTTGAAGCAAATTGTGCTCCGGTTTAACCCTGTTGTGATCGTACATGTCAATATTCCCATATACCAATAGGATTTTAACCAGGAATGAATCTTGGGCTTTATTTGTGATTTCTAGCAACGTTTTGTGTTTTTGGTGTTTTCCTGTTTCCTTTTTTGTGAAATTTCTCTGGATCAATTCCTTTATCGATTTGGTCTAATTCTTTTCCTGGAGTATCTGGAGATCACATATGCACGTTATGCCAGAAGGAATTCGCCATCAGAGGTCTGGTTCTCTCAGAAAAGACGAAGTCGCGCACAAAAAAGCTTCTTCTGGGCTGGCCGCATTTTTAGAAAAAAAGGGTTTGAAGTGAATCATGGGATTTTTGGAAGCAGCAGGCAGGTAGGAATTTTGTACTTGCCTGACAGGGTACTTTTTCCCATGGAAGCAACGCCACTTAAGTCACAATGGGAAAATTAGAGGCAGCAGGCAAGCGGAAATTTCTTACCTACCTTGCAGGGTAAAAATTCTCATTGTGAAATAAAAGAAAAATCACTTAAGGCATTAATGGGATTTTATTACCTGCCTTGTAGGGTAAATAATCCCATTATGAAAGTCAAACAACTTAAGTGGATCATGGGATTTTTGGAGCTGCGGTGCAAGGTGAATAATCTCATTGTTAATTGGCTTTTAAAAATAGAATTCACCCTTGCCAAAAAGTGCGACCCACCTTAGGTGAATAATAATGCATTTAATAATATTTATTAATATTTATTCACCCAATTTTGGTGCCCAAGCATGAGGAAAAGTCAACAAGGGAAAAGTGGATAAAGGAAATTAGAATTAAAAATTCTAAAATTAAATAAATATTATTTATTTAATGCAACCCCTTCATGACAAAAAAGTGTGCCCCGTTTGGGAGAAGAATAATACTTTTTTTAAGTATTAATTGATATAATTAATTCCTATTTTCAGTGGATGAGGTCAAAGCATACTGTGTAGCTTAAGTGAACTAGAAGTAGAAGGCTAAAATTAAATAAATTTAATTTATTTAATGGTAGCCATGAGCATGCACAAAATAGGCGTCCCATTTGAAGAGAAGAACTTATTAATTAATTAATTAATTGCCAGGAATATGAGGGGCAATAATTAATTATATAATGCTGAGAGATATATAAGCATGGGCTACCATAAGTAAAGGTGTAATTAATTCCTTTTGCAAAGGATTGCAGCCCGGACAGTTTTGGCGCCCAAGGAAGGATGATTTTTGCATTGAAGTTTATTTCCCACTGCTGGGAAGCTTCAAAGTTTGGCACCTAGGATTGAAGGAGCTTAAATTGTGTCTGATTAATTGTCTGCATAGTGGTACAGGTGCTCAAGTGGAGTTGGTAAAGTTCATGCTTGCTTTGCATGTAAACAAAACATCAAATTTTGGGGTAGCAGGCTTGATATATGTAGATTTTTATACTTAAAATCAAGTGTTCATGTTCCGGTTGCTATCCTTGTCTGAATTATTTGCAGGAATTCATTATAGGTGCTTTTATAAGAGAAAGGGAGCTTAAATCAATGTCCAATACATTGAACATATCCTTCGAATCTGAAGAAATATCCAGATCTGCATCGGTTGTGAAGAATTCCGGCCGATTAAAGAGAAAAAGAATTGCTCAGACAAAGACAAATTCAGCCATGGCAAAGTGGGATGAAAAAGAAAGCACAGCAGAGTCATGCATCACTTCTAAGTTTGTTAACATCGGAGACATAGATCCAGGCCTTGATCCAAATCTCATAATTGTAAAAGCTTTTGGCGAAAATTCAACCTCTTGTTTCTGACGCAGCCCCTGTAGAAGTTAGTCCGTGGAAAATTCCTTCCAGGACTTCGTGCATGTGCTCCCAATCTTCCAGTTGAAGCCTTCATTGAATTTGCATTCACCTGGAGTGCTTTCCATAATTTTTCATTGCTCATATGCAATTAAAAATAAGAATGATGAGTTATTTATGGAAAACATTGCACTGATGTATGTACTAGAGAAAAAGCTGCAAAAGCTTCAATGATAAGAAGGAAGACAAGGAAAAGGCAACACCCATAAGCGGAATCCCAGATCCAGTCGCTTCCGGATCCAGCTGCTTCCAGATTTAGTTTGGTGAGAATCAAAGGAATTCCAGATCCAGCCGCTTCTGGATCCAGCTACTTCCAGATTTAGTTTGGTGATAATCAAAGGAAAAAGAATCAGTTGTATGCAGAATGTGAAAAAGGGACAAGGCTGCAACTTTCTTCTTTCTATTATTTCCTCTGACAAAGTAATTGAGCGATCAATTAAATTATAAAACTTAAGTGATTGGTTTAAAAGCCATTACTTAAAGACGTCAACTACTTCGAACTAGGTGGCAGACATGCAAAATAGAAGGTTCTATCTTCAGTTGCAGATCATGCATGTCATGCAAAGAGGAATTCTAGGAGGGAGATTGCCAGTTGTTTCCTTTACAACTTCCACATGTGTCAATTCACTAAAAGCTTCTGACTTGTAATTGCCCCTCTACATTCTATAAGTAAAGGAAGAACCTACGGGTTAATGGATCAGAATTCGTAAGCAGCATTCTTGTGTTCCAAACTTTGTGCTGAAACCCCTGATAGCCACTTGAAGCAAAGGAATACAAAGGAGCAGATTTCTAGAGAACTTTGTGTCACGGTGCATTTTGTTTCTAGTTTTTTATCTTAGATCTTCTAATAAACTGTGTTATTTCAGATCTAGATCTGAAGTTGCCTTTGCTTATAATTTTGTGTGTTGATATCTATTGGTTTCTTCTATGTGCATGCAATCAACTCTATTATCTATTGATTGGGTTGCACATCTTCCCTATTTCTTCCCTGTGTTTTATTATTCCCTTCTTCTATAAATATTTCCTTTCTTAAACAGCCGCTTACTTGCTGCAAAACTGTACAGCTATGGTTCATGAGCTATGAATAGTTAAAGTAAAACCCCCATATAGATACTAGCATATTTTAATTGACAAATCTGACACGGGAGCCTCACCAGTAAATGAGGGAGATTTATCTCATGACTGCCTAGGTTTTCAGCTATGTGGAAAAATTTAGCCAACAATAGTCCTAACAAACTTGATAGGCATCCTCAAAAAATCTCAATCTAATCATACAAAAATCATCTTGAATGGAAATACACAATCCATTAACATACGTTGATATATTTTTTGAGCCATCCTCCACATGACCCACTTTGATCATCAACCAATAAAATTCTATAGTGTAATATTTTACACTCAACTCTTTTGAGTGCAAGTTTTGTAACTTTCTACATAAATGTGACTAGTAATTTATAGGCATGAATTTAGCCTTTAGTTTTGTGACCATTCAACCCTAATTCTTTATTTTATTCTTTCCTTTACACACTCTTTTTTCTGCACATGTTCCCACCATAAAGATGTGTGACCTTGTAACTTATTACAATCAAGTTTTACCTTCTTGGATTCATTGATTCCTTTATACTCAAAGTACTACTCCATTTATGCAATTCAATCAATGGGTTATTCGAGCTCTAGACTTATGGGATAACTTGAAACATCCAACTTCTTGTTTGTCCCAATCCTTCTGATTGCGCACAAGAATCAATCTTCCTGCTCATCCATGTGCTCTCCTTCAGCCTCTTGGTCTTCATGTTCTCTCTCCTCACATTGGTAATCATTGACATCTTCATCAATGGAAAATCTTATGCATTGTGTAGTATCCATTGCCTCCAAACAAGCTTGCAATCCTCTTATCACACCAACTAAGTCCGCAAGTATTGCCACTCTATTTTCTAGATCCATTCTTTTTGCTATTGTAAATTCCTCACAAATATTCACTCAGAACTCTATGATCTACACTCTTACTCAAGAATCCAAACATTGGAAGATATCTACTGCTACTTTCTATCCACACCCATTTGTATGCAACACAACAAATTTACACATCATACACACACCCCTCACTAGATTGATATTTATACCAATCTCTTCAACACAAGTTAAACAACTTGGCTCTGATTTCATATTCATGTAGTTGCAATTAGGGGTCCCAATGAAGGGATTCCTTAGACCACACAACCCTTATCAAAGAAGATCTCACCGAAAAAAGATCATGAACACAACTCTAACAAGAAACAATGAAAGCTTCTTCTATTAATGTAAGGAAATATTACAATTGTAGGTAAAAATTTTCTGGAGAAAGAAAGAGGTTTTGGGAAAACCCCCTTTTTGGTTGACATGGGTGTTTAGGAAAAAACCATTTTAAGAAAAAAGAGGTTTCCAGCGAAACCTCCTAAAATGTCCCATGTGAAAAATGAAAATTTATGACTCGGGTCGCTAGGTGGGACATAGTTTTGTGCTTCCACTTGAGTGCATTAATGCATTTAGGATAAGGAATGGACATACAAAATAAATTAAAAGAGTGGTATTGAAGTGGTAAGAGCATAATCTATTTTAATTATGAAATATCCACCTACCATAAGTCTAGGTTAAACATTTAGAAATTTATCTTAGTTAATACTAGTTATAAGCATTTAAAGATAAGGGTCGGGATACATGACCACTTTCTGACATCCATGAGTATTGTTTGGGTATTTTTCAAACATTGGAGGCATGAAAGTAATTATATGTGTATGCTTTGTAAGTCATCCCTTGAGCTATTAAGAATAATCCCACATGCATGGGTAACTGTAGTTTCTAGAATAGAACTAGTATATTAGGGAGTGCTTAGGCCAACAAAGGCATCCATGAATAATTATTGTATTGAGCTTGCTCAAAGGAGGTTTCCCCCTCAAAGTGGCCTGTGATCTGGTAATGTGATTTCAATTTTTCTATTTAATAAACTCATTTGTACCGCATTGTGTTGTTTGGATTAATCTGTTGTAGGAGGTTCATTACATCTGGTATCAGAGCTCTTTTCAGGACTGCTTCAGCTGTAATTATTTTTTTCAAATCTCAAGGAATTGCAGTGAAAGGTGTGGTAGAGTTCGTGCCTTGTTTTGTAATCTTGAAAATCCTGACTTTGCTTCCCTGACTTGTTTTCTTTTCCTGACTTGTTTCCCTGACCCATTTTCCTAACTTGTTTCCTCGACCCCTTTTTTTGACTTTTTCCTCAACCTGTTTCCTCGACTTGTTTCCCCGACCTATTTCTTTGACTTGTTTCCCCAACATATTTCCTTGACTAGTTTTCCCGACTTGTTTCTTTTCCCAACTTGTTTCCCTGACTTGAAACCCCGACTTGTTTTTCCGACTTGCAATCTCGACTTTTTTTCCCGAACTTGTTTCCCCGACTTGTTTTCCAAAAACCTAACTTATTTACCCTGACTTGAAATCTCAATTTGTTTCCCCGACTTGAAATCCCGACTATAAAAAAGTACAAAATTATTTTTCCCACTTGTCGGGCACCCTCACCACTCTGAGTTTCAGGCTGTGGAGATCATTCTGATACCAATTTATTTTTTTGAAAATTTTTCCCATACAAATTACTATTTTTAGCCCCCCTCAGACAGTCTCCAATTTTTTTGGGGTCCTCAGAGCAATTATACCATTGCAATCGTCTCGTCAAGTCCGATCAATTTAACATATAACTCAAAACCAGCCTTTTTTTGGACCCTCGGAACCCCTCTTGGTCATGGTTGTAACTCGTGCAGGTACAAAAAACATGGAGGAAGAAATCACCGCCTTGAAGGCACAAATGTCTGAGCTCACACAAATGATGCAAGGACTCAATCAACAAAATGCCGTCCTCACTAAGAAGCTCCATACTGAGTCCACTTCGGAACACAATTTCTCTTCTCCAAATATGCTGTGTGGTCCCAAGCTTGATTTTCCTTGATTCAATGGTACAAATCCAACTAGGTGGATATGTTGGGAAGAGAAATTCTTCAGTCTCCACAATACCTACTGTGTGAACAAGTTCCTATCGCTTCTTTTCACTTGGAACAAGAAGCCCTACAATGGTACCGTTGGTATTTAAAAGCTCATGATGAACCAAAATGGCCACGGTTTGCATCCCTCATTCTGGAGCGGTTTGGCCCCAGTGCTTATGATGACTTCACAGTGAGTGCTCACTAAACTCCAACAAACAAGATTAGTTCGTGATTACCAGATGGAATTTGAGAGATTGGCCAATCACACGGAAGGCTTGTTAGATGACTTTTTCAAGAGTTGTTTCATAAGTGGCCTCAAGGAGGCAATCCACTCAAAAGTCAAAATGTTTAAACCCAATACCATGATGGAAGCATTGGGCTTGGCCAAATTAGCAGAGGACAAAATCACAACACAACGCCGACCTTCCGGTTTCACTTCATTCATAAATCCAGTAGCTCACGTGCTCCCACGGTGCCTCCTCTAAAGTCAGCCCCAATCAAATGTCTTACTGAAGTAGAAATGCAGGAGCAAACAAGAGAAAGGCCTATGTTACAATTGTGATGACAAGTTCACTAAGGGCCATCAATGCGTGGAACAAAATTTTTACCTCTTGGATGTCAAATCACCCTTGAACCAGACAACTAGGAAGATGCCCAGGAAGTCCAAGAAGAAGAATCGCCATTGGATGAATCCCCTCCTTAGGATTCTCAACCGGAGATATTGCTTCACACCTTGGAAAGAAGTCACCACCCCTCAAACCATGAGGGTAAAAGGGTATTTCAAAAAGATTCCTCTCACCATCTTAATTGATTTAGGTAGCACACATAACTTTATTGATCCACGACTGGCCAAACAAGCATAGACTACTTTGTCTATCCTTGTTCTAGCTTTGAAGTTATGATTGCTAATGGTGGTACATTGGCTTTGTAAGGGAAAGTGTAGTAATATTCGTATTGCAATAGGAGATTATAATCTTTGCTCCAACATGTTTGTCCTACCCCTTGGTGGATGTGATGTCATTTTGGGAGCTCAATGGTTGCGGACACTTGGAACCCATCTTATGGGATTTCTCCAAACTATGGATGCAGTTCTCTGAAAATGGGAGAAAACACACCTTAAAAGGTCTTGCTCCAGGCTCCACTAGTATTATTAGTTCCCATCGTATGGAAAAATTCTGAAGAAAGGATCACATGGGGTCATTGCTCAATTATTTTCTATCCAACTGACTCCACCTACCTCTTCTAGCACCCCTGCAGATTTACAAGCCATTTTGGAAAACATGCTCCTATCTTTGCCTAGCCCAAGGGATTACCTCTTCACATCCAGAGGATCATCATATCTAGCTCCTTCCAGGAAGTTCTCCTCCCAACATTCGGCCCTATAGGTACCCATTCTTACAAAAGATAAGATTGAAAAGCTTGTCCAAGAACTTCTCAAGGTGGGAGTCATTTGTCCTAGCACCAGTCCATATTCCTCACCAGTTTTACTTGTCTGCAAAAAGGATGGCTCATGTGGCGTCTTTGCATCAATTTTAGGGAACTAAACAAGATCACTATCAAGGATAAATTCCCTATTCCAATGATTGATGAGCTTTTTGGATGAACTTCATGGCGCTCAATTTTTTTCCAAATTGGATCTTTGCTCTGGGTATCACCAGATTCATCTTCATGAGGAGGATATTCCTAAGATGGCCTTCCAAACTCATGATGGTCACTATGAATTTTTGTTCATGCCCTTTGGGCTTACGAATGCCCCATCTACATTTCAAGGCTTGATGAATAAAATCTTTCGGCCCTTCCTTCATCAATTCAATATGGTATTCTTTGATGACATCTTGATCTATAGTAAAACTTGGGCAGAGCATCTACAACACATTGATAGGGCATTGCAACTTCTTGTAGATAATCAGTTGTGCTCCAAACACTCCAAATGCTCCTTTCGTCCAAACAAAAGTGGAATACCTTGGACATATTCTTTCGTAGAGGGTGTTTGTGTGGACCTAGAAAAAATAGTGCCATGAAAAATTGGCTTCTCCCCAACACACTCCAAAGCCTTCGTGGGTTCTTGGGTCTCATCGGCTATTACAAAAAATTTTTTGTTAAGGATTATGGTAAAATTGCGGCCATTGACAACCATGTTAAAAAAGGATTCTTTTGCATGGAATGAGGCAGCTGAACAAGCATTTGAGGCCTTAAAACAAGCTATGTGCAGTACACTTATATTAGCCATGCCAGATTTTACCAAGACTTTCGTCATCGAAAGTGATGCCTGTGGTAATGGCCTTGGTGCTGTTCTCCTCCAAGAAGGTTGCCCCCTTTCCTTCACCAGCAAAGCTCTCTCTGAACGGAATCTAGTCTTGTCTACCTATGAGAAAGAAATGATGGCAATTTTACATGCAGTACAAAAGTGGTGGCCATACTTGTTAGGGAGGCATTTTGCATCAAAACCGACCATCATAGTCTGAAGTACTTCTTGGAACAATAGGTCTCATCTCCTACTCAACAAAAGCGGGTCTCCAAACTCATGGGTTATGACTATGAGATCACCTATAAGAAAGGGAAGGAAAATGTGGTTGCAGATGCCCTCTCCACACTTTGAGGATCAAGTCTCCCTCTATGCAGTATATGTGCCCATACCAGAATGGCTTCAACAACTCCAACAAAAATGGGACAAGGATCCAACCATGCAATGCCTCATCAACAATTGGTTTCCTAATCCTAACTCATCCCCACACTACTCTTGGGATGACACCTATTTGTGGTATAAAGGTGCTTGGTGTTACCACCTAAAATTAAGATTCGCCATGCAATTCTTCTCGAACTCCATGCTTCACCATCTACAGGTCATTCAGGCTTCTTAAAAACCTATGAGAGGGTTTGTAGGAATTTCTTTTGGCAGGGAATGAAGGCAGACATCAAACAGTTTGTGGCCGAATGTGATACATGTCAATGAAACAAGGGTGAAATAGTGGAAACCCCGGGTTTGTTGCAACCATTACCAATTCCAACCAGGATCTAGACCGATATTTCCATGGACTTCATTGAAGGCCTCCCTAAATCTGGTGGCAAGTCAGTAATCCTGGTCGTGGTGGACCGCCTCTCCAAGTATGCCCATTTTTGTTCCTTAGCCCACCCATATACAACCTCAACCATTGCCCAAATTTTCATTGACCAAATCTTCCACCTCCATGGCATCCCAACTTCAATTGTCTCAGACTGTGATGTCACTTTCACCAACCATTTCTAGACATAATTATTCTGCATGGGACAGGTACCCAATTGTGAATGAGCTTTAGATATCACCTGTAAACAGATGGCCAAACTGAAATTGTTAACAAATGTTTGGAAACATTCCTTTGATGTTTTACCTCGGAGCACCAATAACAATGGGTCAAGTGGCTACCTCTTGCTAAATGGTGGTACAACACATCATATCACACCTCCACCAAAATGAATCCATATGAAGCAATCTATGGCCAACCTCCACCACCTCTCCTCCTTTACACTCGGGTAGTTCTCTAGTTTAGGCTGTCGACACCGCCCTCAGCCAACGAGACCAAATTCTCCGCACTCTTTGGGAAAATTTCCATATGGCCGCAAAACCGTATGAAACAACATGTAGATCAACACCACTCAGAGTGCAACTTCCAGCCTGGGGGATATGGTTTTTCTGCACTTACAACCATATAAATAGTCTTCCTTGAAACTCAAAGGGTGTCAAAAGCTTACCCCTAAGTTTTATGGACCCTACAAAGTTCTCCAAAATATTGGTGCAACTACCTACAAGCTCAAGCTTCCACCTGGCTCACGCGAGTTCATCTTGTATTTCATGTCTCTTGTTTGAAGAAAGTTTTAGGACAACATATCACTACACAGACAATACTACCTGAGCTTGACAATGAAGGATCCATCCTTCTTGAACCTGCCACAATTCTCGATAGGCGCTCCTGCAAACTTCACAACCAACTCTATCACATGGAGGTCTTGATCCAGTGGCATGACATGTAACCAGAAGATGCAACTTGGGAACCCCTTCTCAGATTCAACAACAGTTCCCACAATTGTAGCTTTGAAGAAAAAACTTTTTTAAGGGGGGAGGGGATGTTAAGACCCTTCGTCCTACCCTTCTTTTTGCATTATTAGTGTAATAGATGCTACAAACGCGTATGATTTGTAAGTCATCCCGTGAGCTATTAAGAATAATCCCACATGCATGGGTAGTAGTAGTTTCTAGAATAGAACTAGTATATTAGGGAGTGCTTAGGCCAAGAAATGGATCCATGAACATTATTGTATTGAGATTTCTCAAAGGATATAATTGCACAAAATGGTGTTATCATTTAAATTCCTAAGATCCACAAACATTTTAAATAGTTTACATTGTTTTAATGACATATATAGCCTATTTTTTGCAATTGCGTATGTATTTATTGATTAAATCTAAACTAGGTCATATTGCAATGTGTTATTGTTAGTTTTTTACATTTCTATATGTAGCAACACTTCCCATATCTACAAGTTCAAATATATACAACTTTACAAGGCCTTGATAATAACAGAGGGATAACTTAGGGGCCCAAAACATCCTTAAGTTTTAATTATGTTATAGTAAGGCGTTGTTGTGCTATTAGGGTTTCAAAGAAGGAGATTAGTTTCCTAGACATTGAAGTAGAATCTTGGAAAATCAAACAATTGTTAGGGTCATTGATGCTAGCGAACATTATCATAGAATAATATTTCACCTAAATTACAATTTGTAGAACCGTACACTAACTCCCGAGAGAATACACTAATGGTTCTTGTAAATGTGTTTATTGTTTGTGTTGATTTTTATAGAATGTGTTCTCCTTGTTGTATGGGCTTGATAATTTTATTCAAATTTGCTACAAAATTATATTCCTATAAATCCCTCTATCATTATTTATTTCTATATCGAGATAATTTTTTCATGCAATTAGGTTTGATTTTACTTTTCGAAATCTATTAATGCCTAATCATATTGTTTATGGGTAGATGTATTGCATTCTTGATCTAAAAATATTTCCCCATAAAATGCATACTCGTTCATTATAACATAGTACGTTGTTACTTAAAATTATTATACCATCTTAGGCCCTACTCTTTGGATCATCGATATTAAAGCTTGTAAAATCTTGCTTCCTTGAAATGATATATTTCGCAAGTTTGTTAATGTTAATCAACACTTATGCACAGTAAAATAAGGTCTACAACTCATTTATATGGTAAACTACCTCAATGAATCTGACTCCCAAAAGAAATATGTTTTCACCTTTATAAATGTTCAGCAACTTGTCGAGAAGGCTCTTTAGGAATATTGTACTACTCTTATTGGCCAATTCCACAAGCTCATGATGATGTTAAGTTCTCTAACTTTAAATTTCTCTTTTTATCCACACACGAGTACATTGTCTTAGCATCAAGGTCCTTTCACGGTATAAGTCTATGTCGACATACCATTTTTCAAAGGCAATATTAACACCAAGGCGTTAGGTGATTGGCTTTAACAACTCTAGGAATGTTTTTTTCTCAATTGTTTTAGTCATGTAGAGAAGATCACCTTTGTCTACTTGAAGATGTACACCTCAATTACACATTGGTGGAATACCTCTAGCACCCAACGGAAGCAAGACTTTGAACATGTCAGCAATTGGGAGAATTGTATCATTATTTTTCTCAAAGAGTGTTATCTTTTGAAGCATTGTGAGAACAAGTACTTGAAATTCGAAAACCCACACTAAATGAATGATCGATCAATGCAATACTACAAAAATGAATTCCATTTCATTGTGTTCCTACAAATCAACAACACAAGTTACTAAGTACATAAGTGGAATTTTCCCTTATATCTACATGAAGATGGACTTTCTAACCTCCAATATGTTGGGGTAACCATGTCGCCACATCTCCAAGATCAAAGCAAAGGCCAAGATGAAACATAAGATTTCCTCTTCCATGTACCACATACAAAATCAAACATGCACCTAGTGTGCCAAATCCACAGGAGCAAAAGAAGAAGTCGCCACTCCAAAGAGACTAACCATTTCAATTCCAAGTACAACAAAAGGCTCCAACACCACACACAACATAAAAGGCAAGGATATGGGAAGAAGTGGTGCAAGCACCTCAAGATCGACACTCTCGGTGACTTCCAAATGCTACATTTACATCTTATTCGATTGTGCAATCCACAACATGACCTACACCATAAAAAGACGTTGATCCAAATGTCACTTTCTTCACCACCAACACCTCCTCTTTCAACATGACTAAGGGATGAGTGTGCTTGTTAGTATTGGATCAAATGAAAAATTCTCCATGTCAATAGTAGAAGCCAAAAGAACATTATTGGACTATATGCAATGGCATTTCTAGGAATTTCTATTGATGTGCACCCTCATCCATATACTCAATTGGGTAGCTCTAATAGGGTAAGTACATACAAGTTCAATGTCAATGCACTTTTGAGTATGCAATGAAGACCATACATGACATTGTCACCTACAACACATCACCATTTGATATTTGTGACATTTTGATCAACAAACCATATGTACATTACCAAGACAACATAAATAAAGTCAAGCCACAATGATAGTATGACAGTCAATAATTACATCTACCACATTCTCCAATCTCTCGAAGATCAAGGCCACTTTATTATTTGCCTAACAATGTAAAAATTCATAATACTTATAGTCCATCTAATTATAAGCATAATTTGGTTGCATGTCCAATCCCACACACAACTCAAAAATGAGAGCTCAACAATTTGTTGTAATAACATGGAGATACCTTTAAGGAACCCAAAGGTGGTCCCACACGCTGGGAGGTAAAGGATTAGATTGGCCTAGTTTTAGGTTCTCTACTTCCTTCTAAACAAATCACTGCATCACTAATCCATTTGGTAGAATAACACAATTGGACATCACATTCAAAAGCTTATCATTCAAGGTAAGATTAGTCAAGCTATTCTTCTTATGGCAACATGATAATTCTCACGCAAAAGAAAGATGACCCATGACACTAGTGTGTGACTATCGTGTGCTCAACAAAATGATTATGAAGGTTTGATAGCCTTTGCTACACATAGATGGCCTTCTAGACCAACTTTGGGATGCAGAGTACTTCATCAAGATTTACAATTTGATTATCAACATGTTTCCTTCAATCCTAAATACATTTGGAAACAACATTCAAAACCAAGGAGGGGTTGTATAAGTGAATAGTTATGCCTTTTGGTTTGACCAATGTGTCAACAACGTTCATGTAGTAGATAAATGACATATTCAAACTATTCTTCGACTCCTTTTATCTACTTGGATGATATCCTGACTTTAGCAACACTTGGGAAGAACATGTTGAGCATGTTAGTACATCCTAGACAATTGGCACCATCACAAGTTTCTTGCTAATTTATGATAAAGTATATTTGGCAACACATAAATCAAATACCTAGTCCATATCATCAACCAAGGTGATAAACATGTCGACCTAAAGAAGATAAAAGTAATCCATGATTGACCAACTCTGCACAGGCTTACAAAGGTCAAGAGTCTTCTTGGACTTGCAAACTTCCACCATAGGTTTGTCCTCGGATTTCTAACATCCCATTGCCATT